>JACEFZ010015304.1:125000-159951 GCA_014155875.1 Cepaea nemoralis | reverse complement strand
ACGGACAAAAATTTACAACAAAAAATCCCAAAAAAAAAACCCATACAATCAGGAACGCTATACTTCTACTTTCGACAGCACGCGTACATCTCAGAACAAAACAGACAGACCGCCTACAGACACACCACAAAAACCATACAGACAAATAACCTATGTACAATCTTCTACATTCAACGACACCGTACACTACAGACATACACATAAAGACAGACAAGACAACTACAGACAACCCATCCATTACTACTGTCACTCAATATTTAAAACACATTGGGAGACTACAAGTACAGATACACATCCCTAAAACCAAGGACATACCATTCAAAGTATACACATAAACACACACATACAATCCGAACCCCTATCTTCTACATTCAGACAGACACGCTTTAATATCAGAAGCAAACAGACAGACAGACAGACAAGTACAACGAAGCAACCAGACAGGACACCCAAAGACAAACCACCTACGTACATATACAGAAACAAAACAGACAGACAGACCTATGTATATATTACAAACCAAAACAGACCGCGTACAACACCACAAAACCATACAGACAAATACACCTACGTACATATATTTCTACATTAGACAGACACGCGACATATCAGACTACACATAAAGACAGACAAGCAAAACTACAGAAACCCATACCATTCCTTCACATCAATAGTTATACACATGGGAGAGACATCACCGTACAGATACACCCCCAATCCAGCACACAACGGACATCACCATACAAGTATTAATAAACACACCCATCAATAAAACCCTTTTCTACATTCAAAGACACGTTACTTAAAACAGAACAAACAACGCGAAACACGTAAACGAAGCACAACAAATATACAGACAAATTCCACGTACAAAACAAAAAACAAACGACAGACAGCCATTAATAACAAACCAAAACAGACACGCATACAGACATACACAGAAGCAAACACAGACAAAAACGAACATAGCGATTGGTGACCGAGAGTTAACACTGTACCATGAAATGACTACAGTCAAACACAAGCGCGCACAACACAAGTACAGTCAAGCCCAAGGTTTCATACAAAAACTAAAAATACCAGAACGTGAAAGAGCGTTAACATTTACCGTGAGACCGGCTTATCGTATCTAACCTTTCTAAGTATGATAGAAAAACCACATGGGCCTACCATCAGCCCCAGGGAATGTCATCGCGGTTGCCTGGGAGGCTATGTTAATGAGAATAAACCCAGCCTTTGTACTGCAGTTAGTACAAAAACCCGCCAGAACCAACAGACAAATACACCTACGTAAAATTTTACAGAAACAAACAGACAGACATGCGTGCAGACATACACAGAATCATACAGACAAATACACCTACGTATATATACAGAAACAAACAGACAGACATCGTGCAGACATAAACAGAATCATACAGAAAAATAACCTACGTACATATACAGAAAAAAACCAGACAGACACGCGGCAGACATACACAGAACCATACAGACAAACACACTTACGTACATATACAGAAACAACCAGACAGACATGTGTGCAGACATACACAGAAACAAACAGACAGACACGCGTGCAGACATACACAGAACCATACAGACAAACACACTTACGTACATATACAGAAACAACCAGACAGACACGCGTGCAGACATATACAGAAGCAAACAGACAGACAGACACACAGTACGATTGCCTGGGACCATCAACACACACGTTTCTTCACCAGGGCTACGCTCAAGAATTTCTTAATGAGAAAAACACGCGCTGGTACCACTAAACCCTTGATATGAATGGGGGTGAGCATCATGTTTTTATTGGTTGGTTGTCAAGTGGGTGAGTTTCACGTGGTAACCCACTTCTTGTCCCGGAGATATCAACACACACACACACACGCACCCGCACACGCGCACGCACGAACGCACACACACACACACATACATATATATTATATATATATATATATATATATATTTTTATATTATATTAAAATATATATTTGTCACCGTCTTAGACCTCTAGGGGATTGAAACTCGGCTCATACAGGCCAACAACTCCGTTCAGATACAAGTTAGCATCATTTATTTACAATAGGTTACAGTACGCTGGCGAAGTGAGTATTCAACGCCAGCATTCAACACGTTGCGTATCACAGGAGTTTACAATAACATAATTATCACAACAACTCTAGCAGCTATCTAACATGTATAAGCCCCCTAATACACTTGGGTCTAAACTATCAAGTCCCCCTTAAGGTAAGCCCTGTTGCTTCCTGGATGTCCAGTCCGTGTCTGCCCTTCCACACGTGTCGCAATCCGACACGGTGGTAACTCTCTCTGAGTTTCTCGTGGATCCCGCAATCGGCGGGCCCCATCGGTGTCCACGGGACTGTGGACACACTGACCGGTCCTTCGAGAAGGCTCTGGATTATTCAAGCCTTCGAGTGACTCGGTTCTTTCCCTTTAGCTGGAGTTCCATCCCTTCTCCATTCTCTCTTAATTCTATGTTGATACCGCCCCAATGTGAGGCTGTGACAATATAATATTATATATATATATTTATATAATATATATATTTTATATATATATATATATATATTATATATATATATATAATATAGAGAGAGAGAGAGAGAGAGAGAAAAGAGAGAGAGAGAGAGACAAAAAAACCTACAATGGAAAAAAAAAACATAATAAACAGAGAGACAAAATTTTAAAAAACAAACAAAACAAAAAAGTAACATTTTCAAAAGGGTTTTATGGTATACAACATTTAAAAAAAGCTTGTTACGACCAAAGGAGCAGATGGACTTGATTATTGTAGAAAGATGTCTTGCTACCATGTGTAATTCTTTCCCCATAAAATCCCCAACACATTTTTTCTACGTCCAATTTCTCTAATCTATTTACTATTTTCATTTTTTTTTCTTGTAGGGCCTGGTATTTTCTGCCCAGGGTATTTGCATTTTCTCCACATTTCCACACCCATCCGATGTGTTTCAGCCTGGTCCAGACTTCCAATCCATACAAAAGTAACACTATGTAGCACTTCAACACGGTTTTTCTAATTGGAATTGATATCTTTTGTTTTTGGTCATTGTGTTTTTCATCTTGGTAAAGGTTACATTCACCGTGGTGAATTTTCTTGTAATCTCTTCAAGGCATTTCCCATCAGCTATTACGACTGTTCCGAGATAATTGTACCGATTCATTTGTTTAAGAATACGCCCATTTACTTGTGGTGTTTCCTTTTTCCCAATTGACGACAATAATCTGTGTATTTTTAGTTCTAATCCTAGTTGTTCACGACAACCCCGTTTAATAATTGTTGCAGGTCCTGTTCATTGTCTACAATCAACTGCATATCAATTGTTATTGATGTTACGTCCTTCAATGCTGACTCTTTTCATATCTTCTACATTTCTGGTGTACAGGGAAAAACATTACACATCCCTGTCTATCTTAATAGGCTGATATTTACCTATTTCATTATCAATCCATATGACAGTTTTGTTTCCAATATATGTTTTTTTACAAGTCTAAGGTCTTTCCCAGCAATTTGTAGATCTTCAAACACATCTAATTTGTTGACATGCCATACACTATTGAACGCCTTATCTACGTGATAACATGCACAGCTGCTTTAGTGTTTTATAACTTTTAATGACTGTCAAAACCATTGTATTTGCATTGTTTGTGTTTTTACAGACCATTCGGGCGTGTAGCTGACTTATGAGCGAATTTACATTCTGCACCTCTGAAATGGAGTAACGAAAGCAAATACTGTAACAATTAAAAGGGAAAATAAAGAGAGCAAATAAAAACAGATAAAGTACGACATAACTTGTGGCGCCCGACCTCTCTCTCTCTCCCCCCCCCCCCCCCGCGCGTGCCTAGGTGAAGTTATCATATGAGAAACCAGAAAGAAGCCAGGAATACTAATCGGAATCTATAAGCGATATAATGACACAGCATTGGGGGTAGATAATGCAACAGATCTACAATTGTTGGACATTGTAGTAACACAGAGTGCTAAGGACTCTCTATCAAGAAAATAGTAATAATGGTGATATCAAAAGAAAGTAAATAAATAAATGTTTTGCATATCATTTACAGGACATCGCTGTCAACATCATCTTTCAGCTGATTGTTGATTTTTTGGCAAGATTACGATCAGTAGTTTGCCATTGCTTTCTGTGCGGCCGGCTCAAACACCCCCACAAGTTACAGACGCGATTTGAACCAGTGCTGATTCTCGCAGTCGTCACGTTACTTACGAGATTACGGAGAAAATTCGCTAACCTCTAGGCCAGGATCAAAGAAAGTGTCAATAAGTGACATAGAAACATTCTTAACCAAGTGGATAAATTACCTAGTGGTAGTTATCTGATGGATGATGTACAACAAAGATTAATGAACAGAATAGGACAAACAAAAGCCACATTTCAGAAAATGAAAAAGTAATGTAAGAGAGTGCTATATAGAACCATTTTTGGTGTATGGGAGTGAATCTTCGAATGAACAAAATTAAGAAAAAATTAGAAGCAGATGGTTTGTAAGGCGAATTCTCTGTCTGAGTAACAACTAGTTCAAGCTAGAAAAGAAAGAGACAAAATAGCTGTCTTTAGTCATGTAAGAGACGCAAGAACATCGTGACAACTGGAAAGGTCGAGGGGAAAATCTGGTACAGAAACCCTTATACATCACTCATCACTCCACACTCTTGTTTGTTTTCTTTCTATCATAAAGTGATCACATCACCAAGAACTCCACACCTTCGTTGTACATGAGCTCTAATGAAAACAGTCATAACAACAGGGATGGGCCCTGGAATCTGTGAGTCCATCGGGGATAGTTTCGATATCAGCGAGTATTCGTCACCAAAGATCAATTTCCCCTGGCTGACATTTTTATTCTAACATACACCTTACATGACATTTCCCAAATTTGGGGATCATTAAAGAATACGTATGAGATACACCACGACAACAAGAACATATCTTACAAAACAATTCACAAACTAAACTAAAACCATATCAGATGAACCACCCAACAAGTACTACTAGAAACTCAAAAACATAACGACATTAAGGAAACGCCTACTAGTTTATTTCTGTTTATAACTGTTTTAATATGGCAGAGAGAAACATGGTAATTAGACTATATCTGCTTCTTCACTGCTGTCCTTTGTCTTTGTTCGATGACTTTTCTTCTGTGCTTGTCGTTCAGGACTGGATTCAAAAAATTTTCCAAGTCTAGTATACGCCTTTCAAAATGCTCACGTTCTCTGATTACATGGTGCCAGTTACCATTACGTTCTTCGGTGCCAACAGTATGGACTGTCAAGAAGTGGGGTTTGATGCAAAATTAACCTGTGGAGGTAAATAAAACCCATTGAACCTTACAAGACGGCCACACATACTACTTCACTAAAGAAAAACAGTAAAAAAAATTCATAATGAGAAGTGGTAAAAGGCATCAAAAACAGACTGTCGACATTCTATTGGTCACGTCTTGAGAAAGGGTAAAGGTATAGTCACTGTTGGTTTGTAGTATAGAGAGCTGTACATATAAAACATGTATAGCAGCTAGGTCTTCTGTATTAGACATGTTTACAAAAATACACATGTGAACTATGATCATTACTAACCATACACACCTTATTCGTGATGACGAACACCTTCGGACACCGACAGTAGGATAGTTTCGTTCCACAACACATTAATTTTCTTGAGAGAGTCTGGACCATGACTACTACCCAAAAGGTCAATATCTTCATCTGAAGACGAATCATCAACCCAATCAAAGGTTGTCTCTGACACATCTAAAGCTGCCTGACTGCCACGAGTAGGTTTCTGACAGAACAAAATGTCTAATGATAAAGCTGGGGTGAAGAAGCCAGAATCATCCTCGTGCAAAACACTACCATCTTCACAACAATCCTCATCTTCTGACCGCGATGTCCGTCTATCAAGTAAAGCTGTCATTGTACCTGATGAGTGGAAGGTGAAAAAGTTTTAAACAAATAGGTTAAATGTCTTTGGTTTAAAGTTTCAAGGTTAAGATTACAACGTGACAGTATAGAAGAATCTCTAATCCACCACCCATACCTCAGATACGCTAGTGTGATTGTAGATTCTACGAGTCACATTTCTGGACTGGTGTAATGGTTTTCAGTAACAACTGACAAAAGGTGTTTTGTGAAACAGGGGAATTCGACACCGGTGATATGTTAGTAGTAGGGGATTTAAATCCAATGTCTGACAATGACTATGTAACCGTTTCCTTAATGTCGTTGGCGAGGGTATGTGTATTATGTTGAACAAATGCCCAGTGGTTTGTTCTTGGTAGATGTTTAGTTTTGGTGATAGAAAAGAAGTGTTGGTAGAATTCTACAGTGCAATAGAATAGCACCTAATAGGTTAGGGGGACAGATGGTTTACCTCCATTAGGTTGGAAAAGCTGCCTAGTCACCAGAAATTATATTGTTCTGTAATCAAAAAGAATGTTAGTTATATTTTTTATGAAACATTGAAAGTCGGTTAGAAGATGTGGTAGGTGGTATTCGTGAGTTCACTAAGGTAGGCAGTGTTTTTAAGAAAGGCCGAATTTATAACAGACAGTGGTGGTTGCTTGCAGACTTATCGTTATGCGGATGTGAAATGGTAAAGTGAGCTAGGAGTGGACACCCTAAGAAATGTTATTTTAGGCAGACTTCGAGAAAAACCGTTGTATTGTTGAAAGATGGAACAATAAAACGATAGTGTAGCAGACATTGTGGTATAGAAAGATGAAGATGGCAGTCATGGAAAATGGATCTTTGCTGACGAATACTTAGATGATACAGAAACTATACCAGATGGAACCATAGACGACCTTACCATAAATGTTGTTATGTTTGTTTCAATGGACCACGTGTACAATGGATGTTTGAAGTTCTTGTTGATGTGATCACTTTGTGTTAGAAAGAAACCAAGAGTGTGGAGAGATAAGTGCTTAGTCTGTATAAGGTTTCTGTAGCAGATACGGTGAAGTGGAGGTTTCGGTAATGTAAAATCGGGAAAGTGGTGACCAGGATAACGGGTTTTCAGATAAAAGTTCAAGACACGTATGAGATAACTACAGAAGTTACATTTTTTTCCTAATTTTGGTAAACACCTTTGCCTTAGTATGGTAGACGTAGTTCTACTTTTCCATAGCTATTTCTTAGACTGGCTGACAGATTTTCCTAGTTGTTATCACTTTGGATGACAAAGTTTATAAGTTTGATTGAAATATGTCTTTAGTTGATTCGCTTTGGTTAACAAATATTCCTACTTTTTATAAGATTAACAAAGTTTCCCACTGTTCATAAGTTTGGATGTGATATTTATAACTTTGGTCAACATTTTAGTTGTGTTGGGTAATATTTTTCCTATCTTTTTATAAGTTTGTTCGAGTTATTTCTGTATTTGGCCAACATTTTTCCTATTTGTCTGACGCATTTTTCTATTTTTAATAAGAATTGATGATATATTTATAAGTTTGGTTGAGATATTTCTTTGGTTGATCTTTTCCGTTTTGGTTGAAATATTTTCCTACCTTTTATAAGTTTAGTTGAAATATTTCTTACTTGGCGTTTTCATACTTGGTTAATTCCTACTTTTTATAAATTTGGCCGCTGTATTTCATTACTTGGTCAATATTTTTTTCATTTGGATGACACATTTTCGTATTTGACCTAACTTTTTTCCATTTGGTTGACACATTTCATAAATTTGGCCAAGACATTTCGTATTTTGGTATTTTCATACTTGGTTAACTCCTACTTTTCATTCATTTGACTAAAATATTTCTGTATTTGCCATAACTTCTTCTAAGACTTTGTTCATGTCTGGTAATGTAAGCTCTGTTCCATCAAGAAAAAAGACAACGTCATGAACACAAACCACTTAAGAAGATCAACAAACAAACAAAATCTTGGTTTCAATATTTTATCACCAAAATATGTGTGTTATTCATCAAAACAGTTTAGTGATATATCGTAAGAAAAAATCAATGACATACATATTCATCAAAACAGTTAGTGATATATCGTAAGAAAAAATCAATGACATACATATTCATCAAAACAGTTTAGTGATATATCGTAAGAAAGAATCAATGACATACATATTCATCAAAATAGTTTAGTGATATATCGTAAGAAAGAATCAATGACATACATGGTTAGTGAAAAACCAAAAGGTTCTGATTTAGTTATCTTCATTCTTCCGGGCTCTGATATAGCTTGGTTGACTAAAACAACATTGTTGATATCGAAGTCATCACACATACCTTATTTGTTTCGGATCCAGAATAAAGACATGTATGAGCTATCATACAAGATATCTGAATACTTCTTTTATCATACCAAAACCACCCGGTAGCGGTGGTCAACACTTTTTTCTAATACTACCACTTGATTGGGTAGCATAAGCGATAGGTCCTTGCAGTACGCCTTAAGGGCTGCCAAGCTGTCTCTATCATTTGGTTGGATATCCTCTGCTACTATGAGTGGACGTGTTTGCCAGGGTGTCCAAGGGTGTCGTCCTTTCTCGTGGTATATGGTGATGTGTTCGTAAGTAACGTTGTAGGTTCGTATTGTATAGATTGTTACGTAACTGACGAGATTTACAAAGCACTTTCGGTATTTTACAACCGCAAAAAAAAGGTTCGATGTATACAATATATGTTTCATTGTTTTATCAGCTGACGATGAAACGAATAAGGCTCGCACCACCGTGTTTCACAAAAATAACTCTGTAGCTAACCAAGTCAGCACGTGAACGGGGCGTACACGAAGGGGTGTAGACCGAGTGAGGAGACGCGTCTATTTTATACACTGGTTCTGCACACGACCCTATATAGCTGACGTGGCATTTTGTAGGCAGGCTTTTTCTCACGCCACCCGTCTTCATGTGACCGATGACTCACGCTACCACTTAATGACGTTTGCATATGGCGTTGATGACGTAGGGTTTCTCGGACAACCGCGTTCGTTACCAAAAGGGTATGTGGTTTGTGTAGTTTGTGATATTCTTGTGGGGCCAGGAAGTGGCTATGGATGTGTGTATTTGCGATGGGTGAGTGTATCTGTGCTGGTTGTGGTACCAGTAGTAATGGTAGGAGATGGGTGTGTCTTTGGTTTGTACGGTTGTAGGTCTGTACTTGTCTGTATATGTCTGTGTTTGTGTTTACATGTGTGTACGCGTGTCTGTATGTGTTTTGTGTCTGTCTTTGTTGTTGTACGTGTGTCTGTCATTGGGTGTGTATTTGTGTAGTTGATGTCTGTGTGTACGTGCAGCTGTGTCTGTACGTGTTGTGTATAGTTGTGATGACAGTAATAATGTTACGACTGCGTCTGTATTGTCTCTGTACATGTGTATAGCTATTGATGTGATAATAGTAATGGTATAGGTTGTCTGCGTATGGTTGTCTTTGTGTTTGCATGTGTGGTTGTGTGACCCTCTTTGTGTATTTGTTTATGGGTGTGTACTTGTGTATAGCTGTTGTTGTGACAGTATTAATGGTAGGAGATGGGTGTATATGTCTTTGATTGTTCTTGTGTATGGATAAGTGTGTCTGTGTGTACTTGTGTATAGTTGTGATGACAGTAGTAATGGTATGTTTTGTCTGTACTTCTGTATGTGTATGTGTGTACGTGTGTGTGTTTGGTTGTCTTTGTATTTGTGTGTATCAAGTGTGTATGGGTGAATGTGTCTGTACGTGTGTACTTGTGTATAGTTGTGATGACAGTATGTATGGAAGAGGATATGGGTGTGTGGTTGTCTTTGTATTTGTGTGTATCAAGTATGTATGAGTGTGTCTGTGTGTACTTGTGATGACAGTCGTAATGGTATGGTTTGTCTATACTTCTGTATCTGTATGTGTGTACGTGTGTGTGTTTGGTTGTCTTTGTATCTGTGTGTATCAAGTGTGTATGGATGAATGTGTCTGTACGTGTGTACTTGTGTATAGTTATGATGACAGTATGTATGGAAGAGGATGTGGGTGTGTAGTTGTCTTTGTATTTGTGTGTATCAAGTGTGTATGGGTGTGTCTGTGTGTACTTGTGATGACAGTAGTAATGGTATGGCTTGACTGTACTTCTGTGTCTGTATGTGTGTACACGTCTGTATGTGTGTATACGTGCACACAATGTATGTGTGTACTTGTATACTTGTCTGTACTTGTACTTGTCTGTCTTTGTGGTTGTGTGTTCGTGTGTGTACTTGTCTGTATGCGTGACCCTCTTTGTGTTTGTATGATTTTTACACACCCAAAAAAAAGAGACTTGTATCTCTAACAATGCACCAGCTAATATTCTTGTCGCTAATATTGGTAGTACTATTATCACTACTAGTGATTTCTCCTCACTTTAACCACCACCATTGCACTATACGTACTTTCCCCTACAATTTAAGTGGTCACTCGACCACTTGAACACTGCTTGACCACTGCTTTACCACTATTTGACCACTAATTTACCACCCTTTAAGCATCACCATAGCATTACAGCTATTTTCCCCTAAAATTTTACTCACTTGACCACCACTTGACCACTGCTTGACCACTGCTTGACCACTAATTTACCACCCTTTAAGCATCACCATATCATTACAAATACTTTTCCCCTAACATTTTCTCACTTGACCACCACTTGACCACTGCTTGACCACTGCTTGACCACTAATTTACCACCCTTTAAGCATTACCATAGCATTACAACTACTTTTCCATACACATTTTCCTCACTTGACCACTGCTTGACCACTAATTTACCACCCTTTAATCATCACCATATCATTACAACTACATTCCCCTAAATTTCCTCAATTGACCACCACTTGACCACTGCTTGACCACTAATTTTCCACCCTTTAAGCATCACCATATCATTACAATCACTTTCCCCTAAAATTTTCTCCCTTGAACACCACTTGACCACTGCTTGATCACTCCTTGACCACTAATTTACCCCCCTTTAAGCATCACCATATCATTACAACTACTTTCCCCCTTTAAAAATTTTCTCACTTGACCACCCCTTGACCACTGCTTGACCATTGCTTGACACTAATTTACCACCCTTTAAGCATCCCCCTATCATTACAACCATTTTTCCCTAAAATTTCCTCACTTGACTACTTGACCGCTGCTTGACCGCAGTTTGACCAGGGTTGACCAGTGTGTAACTACAAACATAACCCCTCTTATCAATACTAAATTACATTTATGACCGCCCCTATATCAACCACCTACTTGACCACTAATACCTGGTACCCACCCCTTACCACCAAATGACACCATATCCAGTACACCTTTTAGTTTTTCATTTGTAATCGGTGAAAAAGCTACTGTGAACATACCACCCTTTAATTTTACTAAGACACACTATCACCCCACATTTTTCATCACACATTTATGAACATTTAAAACAGTTGGTACCGGCACGAACATTTTACCCCACTCTTCCTACCTTAATTACTTTTACAGACTACCCCGTTCCGTCACACCCCGACCAACCAAAAAATATAACTTCCAGATATTCCCTTCAATCAACCCTTCACCCCCGCCCTCGTCCGTCGACGAGCTCACACTTCACCCCCCTTCATACACCGCACTACCTTAATTTCTTTACAGAACAAATCCCCTTCCCACCAAAACATTCATAGACCCGGACCAGGCAGCCATTTTACCGCCAAAAAAAAAAATAATCCGATTTTTAACTACCTCGTCAAAAAATTTCCTTCATAAAACATATACGCATCCATGTTGGATGCTGAATTACGTGGGTACAGAACTTACATCACTACTGATGTTTGGTTCAGATATTGTCTCCGTGCGATGATGAAGTCAAGCTGATGCCAATGGCTGGATCTTGGATGTTTCCATGTGACCTTATGAAGCTCTTTTGTTTTATAAAAGGAGGCTTGTACCCTCCGAATTGCACTCTTCCGCCCGAAGCCGTTGGCACAATGGGGGTGATGGATTTGGTAAACACCGCTCAACATTCGGCGCTGACAGAAAGCAGGTAGTTTCATCTACTGTCATACGGTAGCTCAGTCATATCTGACAAAGCCCTGACAAAAGGATAGAACAACAGACACCACGATACTGGGGAAGAGCCATAATTATTCCAATTTGAAAACACAAAGGCAGTAAAAATAGAGCATGCAAAACAGGCATTTCTCTTTTGTGTCATACAGAAAAATATTCTGCAAAATACTAGAGACAATACTACAAACCCATAATAGAACCCCAGCTAGGCGAAACCCAAATGGTGTTTAGGACAAACAAAGGATGCACAGATGCATCTTTGTTCTTAGAAAAACTAATGGAAAAATCAATCGAATTTAATGAGATACTCTACTTAACCTTTGTCGACCAAGAACATGCATTTTGGTTTGAGCAGACAGAAACAAGCTATGTGAAATCCTTAAAAGATATGGAATGAGTACACATATAACAAACTTATAAGAACAAATAGAGGATACTCAAAACCCTTCACCATAAGATCCGGAGTACAACAAGATATGGAATGAGTACACATATAACAAACTTATAAGAACAAATAGAGGATACTCAGAACCCTTCACATAAGATCCGGAGTACAAACAAGATTGTGTCCTGCCCCCCCCCCCCCCCACCTTCCCTCTTATTCATAACCTATATGTACAGCATATGTAAAGAAAGCAGCCAAGGAGAGACTGTAACAACACCGCATGAAGAACAGAACACAGAAGAAGAACCAACGGTAAATCACAACATAAAAGAACTCTTATATACGGACGATCAAGCATTTAATAGCAAAATCAGAATCAAAATTACAAGGACTATAATATATAGTCTCAAAGATATAATATCAAAGAAATGTGTATGTAACATAACATGAAAATTAGCACAAGTAAAACGGAGTTATGACTATAACCAAAGAAGATAGCACAAGAAACATTCATCTAGAACACATCTGTCAAAATCAAGGCCAGCTGGCCACACTCGGCCCGACATACAATCATATCAGGCCTGAGAGGTCTCAACCGACGTACAAATATATAGCCCAAGAGAGAATTTAGGCAAAATTTTTTGTTATAGTCACGATATAAAATGCAAATCAAATTCCCTAATTAGCAGCCTTCGAACGATAGGCTTCCTGAGAGCGTCCTCGCTTCTATTTCAATAAGCGGAAAATAAAAGTTGTGTACTGAGTTAGTGTTTGTCGTATAGTTACCTAGCACCGGTCGGTTGCTATTTTGGATGGCGCATAAAAATTGAAAGTAGTGTAATGCTCGGCTATTACATCACATTTCTTACTACGGCTAACCTGATATCAATCAAGCGTCTGTCGTTAGATGCACAATTCTATTAAAAATCAAACCTAGCCTTTACAATGGCCAAATTGAAAGTGATTCTGAAAACAGAACCTTTCAAAGCCGCTGGGAGGATGAAATGTTCCTGGCATGTAGTTTATTAAGAGCAGGTCTATGGGATGCGCAGACTTCGGAAGAAAACCATTAATTGTAGATACTATAGAAGTCATAATGAGAAGAATCATAGAATCATAATGAGAAGAACCAGAAAGAAAACAAAAATGGAAATTAGTGAAGAACATTATGGATTTGTGGGGGAAAAGGGCACAAACAATGCAATGTATACATTACGGACACCTGTAGAAAAGTCAATAGAGAAACATACAGACATATATGTGTGCTTCATAGATTATACTAAGGCAATGTAAAACATGATGAACTGATTAAAATGTTGGAAGATATCAATACTGATGGGAAAGATTTAAGAATAATAAAGAATGTTTATTGGAACCAAGTAGCAGCAATTAAAATGGGAAATAAAGAGGGTAGTTACGAACAGATAAAGCTAGGAGTACGACAAGGGTGTGTCTTGTCACCACATCTTTTCTCCCTATATAGCGAAGTAATAATGAGAGAGATCAAAAAGATGTCAGCAATACTAGTTGGAGGTTATAATAGAAATAATATACGTTATGCAGATGACACAATATTGGTGGCAGATAAATCAACAGACCTACAACACTTGCTGGACATTGTAGTAATAGAGAGTGCAAGGAGAGGACTCTCCTTGAATATCAAGAGAACAGTAACAATGGTGATGGCACTGATATCAAAGAAATGGTGACACCAAAATGTGAAATCAAAATAGAAGGAAAAATTCTTAACCAAGTGGATAATTTTAAATACCCAGGGGCATTTATAACATCAGATGGAAGATGTAAAACAGAGATTAAGAGCAGAATAGGGCAAGAAAAATCCGCATTTTAGAGAATGAAGAGTATCTTATGCAATAAATCACTGTCACTGAATGTAAGAAAGAGAGTGCTGAAATGCTATGTAGAACCAGTTTTACTGTGTGGCATTGAATCGTGGAGTGTAAAAAAAAAAACAAATTAGGAAGAAATTAGAAGCAACAGAGGTGTGATTCCAGAGAAGAATGTTGAGAATTCCTTGGACTGCCAGAGTAACTAACAAAGACTGCCTGAGACAGGCTAATGAAATTAGAACATTATACACAACAATCGGAAAGAGGCAAACAGCTTTATTCAGTCATGTGATGAGAAGAGAAGCATTAGAGAACATCGTGACAACTGGAAGGATCGAGGGGAAGAGAGGCAGAGGCAGACCAAGAGAAATGATGCTGGATGGATTGAGACAGTGGCATGGAGGAATACCATCAGCAGAGTTGATCCAGAACACTAAAGGCCGAGATCTTTGGAGAGTCACGAACGCCAACGCCAGCTGGCAGGGCACTTGATGATGGTGACTATATAAGTCGTCTCGCATGTGTGTTCTAACAGCTTTAGCTAGTTTGTTTGTGCTAAGTGCTAATGGTGTAGTGGAATAGTATGTGAGTGATAAATCTATGCCTCCCCTACGGCTCTTAGCTATGGCGTTGTAGTGTTTTAGTTTACAGGACAATGAAAACATCACCGTGTTTCTTTTTTTGTATGATGTGTAGTGTGTTTATGAAAATGAAACATTTATCTTTTGTAGTTGCAGGTACTGAATGTTTGGAGGATTGCTTTGTTTATGTCAGTTTTCTTGTTTTTATGCTTTTATTAGTTTATTGTAGTGTATTTTGCGCGGTTGTGATTGTTGGGCATGTATAATAAATATGTTCATTTGTCTCTTATACGTTGCTTCTGCATAATTGGCATTACACTAACTGTCTGGATCTGTACAGCTCTTTCTGTTGATGGTGGTTGTCGGATGTATAGTTGTTAGGACAACCCCAAAGAGAGAATGGATATTAAGTTCCTCTTTCTCAATGTGATCCTGCCCGTTAGAATTAATTTAGCTGCTACTGGCTCAGTCTTGAGACCATAAATAGAGTTTCAGAGAACCAAGGAATACCTCCAGGAAACCAATGAAAAGTTTTCTCTGAATATTCGAAATATCCTCTTGGTGGTTCCTTGCTTCTCCTCTACCAACTAAATAATTATTTATCTAGGGTTGTTAATTTAAAACAATTTTACTACGACAAGAAAACTCTCAAAAGAGAAAATGGCCCTCATTTCATAATTTATTATACATAAATGATGATATTTGGTCATACATGTCATAAATTATCAATCAATTCACAACAAAGGCCATATACATATATATCATTATAAACTATATATTGACCTTGACGCCTCGACCTTTCAGTTCATTAACATCAATGATAGTTCACTTCTTCTGTGCTAGTGACTATCCATCTTCCCTTGGGGTAGGTTAAGTCTGAAACTGGGTTTGCAATCAGGGTGCTCTATTCCAGAGTTCTTGGATCCCTGTGGTCAATAGTTTCCTGAAAATTATGTATCTTCTTGTTTTCTAGATAGTTGATTTCCGGTACTAATAGGATAGTAGCTATTGGTTCTCCACATCAGGCACAAGATTAAGTTCTCATGTTACCTGTCCTAACTGTTTAGTGAAAACTTCTTGCAGTAATATTTGTCCTCACTATATCAGCTGCCTCAACTCAGTCAAGCTGCTACATCAGCCAAGCTTTTACATTCATAAAATCAGGTCTGGATCTAGCTGTAACTAGCCACTACTGAAATTTCAGCAATCAGCCTGCATCTAATCACATCCTCAATATGATATTAGAAATGAAATGTTGTAAACTTCTAAGAACACAACAAGTGAAATCAATAAAAGGAATCTTATTCCTAGAGAAAAATAAAATTAGGAGACAGATGGTCTTGGTGTTCTCAATGAGTTATCACCAACAAAAATGGCTACTCTCCATCCGATCTTCCATTATAAGGTGTTCAAGATTTAGACTGGCAGATGTGCATTTTCATCTTCACCTATACCTGTCATCATGGTGTCCAGGTTGAGTAATACCTTGACTGATTTGGAATTTGACAACTATGTTTACCATCCTTTTCTGTACCTAGTTATTTTCTCTACATCTTCTTCCATTAAAGGAAAAGGACCTCATACATTAAGGGTTTTAAAAATCATTCCCCATTGCAATGAGTTTTTGCTTATAAACAATATAAGTACATCATGGTATCAATTCTTGTATAGTATTCAGGTGCATTCTCCTTAATTAAATGCTTCAAGGGAGAAGTTATCTTCCCTCCTCTTCTTATGGATGTAAGGTAATCACCATCATTATTGTTATTACAATCATCATCATCATTCCCATAATTATCATTGTATCATTATCATCATCCTTATCAGTGCAATCCTCATTTTCATAACAATCATCATCATCATTGTTATTCCAATCATCATCATCATCATCATCATCATCATCATCATCATCATCATCATCATCATCATCATCATCATCATCATCATCATCATCATCATCATCATCATCATCATCATCATCGTCATCATCATCATCATCATCATCATCATCATCATCATCATCATCATCATCATCATCATCATCATCATCATCATCATCATCATCATCATCATTTTAAACACCATCTTCATTACAATCATCATTCAGGACACACAAAACTATATGTTTGTAACCTGAGTTATATGTAATACAGAGTGGTGTCATTCAAGGCACAGAACCCTATGATTGTTACATGAGTGATATGTAATACAGAGTGGTGTCATGCTTAAGACACAAAACCAGATGATGGTAACATGAGTGATATATAATACAAGTAGTGTCATGCGTCGGAGTAGCACTAAATTATTAATTAGTGTATGGGTTATGCCGAACATGTTCTCTTCTGATAGACAGGACATTACACATCAAAGCTGCCTTCTATCATGAGATTGATTGCTAGCTTATACTCCTTCTAGCATGTACTCTCTCTTCACTCATTCACACTCATTCATCAGAAATCATTCTCATACTTGCATGTAAGATAAGTAATTATACTTATGTGATTTCCCAATGATAACTTTAATGTTTAACACCATTGACATCACAATGAAATCTCAATCATTCCACAATCATTCATCAGACACAATCATATCTGTATGGATGACAATTAAGCATATGTATGTGCTTTACAAAGATAAATTCACAGATTCAACAACAATGACACTTACAATTGAATCTCAATCATCCACCATCATTCATCATAAATTATAATATTTTCCTAGATGATAATTAGGCATACTGTTGTGGTTACAAATGATACATTCACATCTGTTTAACAATAATGAAAACACACATGAATCACCGCAGGCATGTTCTCATCAATTAATAGAATGGTCATTCATCAGAAATAATAATCATATTGGCATGTATGTTAATTAGTCTTTATGATGTGATTTACACATGATAATTCATATGGCAACACCAATAAATTCCTACCGGGACCTCACTCATTCCACAGTCAATTATCAGACATCATAACCATAGTTGCATGCATGATATGTTGGCATATTGTGTGATTTACAAATGATACATTCATATATTCACCACCACTGAAATCATAATGGAACTTCACTCATTCAACCATAATTCACCAGACATCATAATCATGTTTGCATGGATGATACTTAGGCATTATTATGTGTCTCACAAATGATAAATCCACATGTTTAACAACAATGAAAACACATTTGACTCACCACATGGGTGCTTTCACCCAACACAGAATTGTGATCCCGATAGACATCTATTACATCTAAGGTGCCTCATGTACTTTTGTTACACATTACACTAATTCTCTGTACCAGTGTTGGCACATGTAAAATAGTTTCTTCTTACTTGAACTAAGTATCTTCAGCTTTCCTAAATCTTAAGTTAATCACACTTCTAATCACTGCTGATTTAGTTTAACTTCTTAAGAAATAAATTTCTACAACCTTAGGTCTAATGCTTACACATTAAATAAGCTTGTTTACCTGGGAGGAAAAGGAAACTCACTGTGGTTTATCCTAATGTACAGTTTATCCATGACTATGATAACTGAATATAATATTTAGGTTTCTACTAAATTAATTTCTTAAAGGACTAATCACGTGGTTTTACAACACACTGACTTACCGACTTCTTTTTGGGAAAATATCATTTACTAGCTTAATATAAAACCTCAATGGCTCGGAAAGCTGAAGAAGAAGAAGAAGAAGATATAAAACATAGTTGTGTTTGCCATATTACTGCTAACGGGTTGTTCATCAATTCCAACAGACAATCGATAACGAAATAACTGCGGCTCGCAAAAATAAGTAACAGTAATACGAACTCTGCGAGCTAACTCTAACTTGAATGACGAAAGTCGATTCCTGGACGTTCAACAACAAAATCTCCATTTAATTTTCCATAACGTACAAGGTTGGGTTTTCACAAATAATATTCAACTCTTACAGGGCCTGTGTCGCCAGGGCCGGCAGTAAGTATTATTATTTAATTATATTAAGATAAATCACAAACCTGTGTTATCACAAAATGTTTACATGTTGCCCTACTTGTCCTCTGGGATTCTTCTTTCTATCTATCAAGTATACGTCTTGCCCTTTCTGCCACAATATACTAATTTCTCCGTTTGCAGGTTCGTTATCCGTGGCGATATTCTGTAGCATTCTTGGCAACTATTCTTTCCCGTCTGCTGTTACTATCCAAGCCACGATTTGATGCCAATCTAATCCTTAGCCAACTTAAATTCTCCGACATTGAAAATGCACCGCCGTCTTCCAATTCTCCCGCAAGTTCCCGTTGCTATTTCATTTCCGTATGACGTTTTGTTGTCTCTTTGATTTCCTAGCATTTTTGGTGTAAAGGCTTTCTACCTTATTCCTACTACGTCATTCCGTTGCACTCGCTATTTGGCAGTGTTTACCTTCATTCTTTTGAATGGGGCTCCAACACCACATGTCAACACCAAGACTGGCTGCTGGTTGGTTGTTCCGTCGTTTCTCTCGACTATCTTGCGTCCGTACAGAGTTTGGAGGCCCTTTTCCAGCATTCACAGTCGGCTTTCTTCTAGTGACACGTTTGTGGAACGCACAAGAGACCCGTGCACCGGTCGTTGCTGTTTTTATCTTAGATTTTTCCTGTCCATGTTTTTGGCTATCCCGGCAAAAATGAGTCTGTCGTTGTAAAATTAGGATGTTAGAAGTAGGGAACAAACCAGCACTGTTGCGGTGGTAATCTTGAAATGGTATTGCGGGGAATATTCACAGCGACGTTGACGGCTTGCGAAAAATTAAACCACAGTGGTATATCGGAAAAAACAGCCTGTATGCGATTTATCTTGTTTTAGGAGTGAAGTTTTTATTTGTCAGTTAGTGAAAGCACAGATATTTTGACTGGTTCGGCAAAACCTGGTGGAGTATTGATGTATGACAAAACAGATGTGGTTGCGGCCTTGTGGGAGCACGTGTACACCTCGGAGGAGCAAACGGATCACCATAGTCTGGTAAGAATGAGACAGCGAGGTATGACGAGGGGATCTGGCTGATGCTCGACGCTCAGAGGAAAGGCGAGACGGACATATAATCAGATTGCTACTGGAACTATTAGTGTTGGAACTCTTCGCTGGCTGCTGAGGATGGGGACGGAGCGCTTATGGGAATTTCCCGAATGCTGTGATGTCGGTTCCTAAATCAATCAATCAATCAGATATTTTTTTTTACTGTGGTGTTTGTGTCCTCTTTTGATTCACAGGTGCAATGGTGGTGCTTGTTGTTTCACTAAGTATTTGTATATCTACTTGGCTGCCTTTTATATTAAATTTTCATTGCCTTGTATTGCTTGCATATATGTTCTGTATAATTAGGGTAGTGTGCCATCATAAGGTGCTCCCGTGTTATATATTGTTCTGAGGTTTGGTATCTTGTTCCGCCGTTTTTCTTTTCTTGCATGAATGTTTTGTGTAGTATACTATGAAATGTGTTAAATGAAATGTCTGTTCTATATGTTCATGGCTGTGATTCTCTATTTTGCGGGATCTACTCCTGTTTATTGATTTTCATCTTCTGTGGTCATTTTTAGCGGTGGGGTATTGGAGGGGTTAGAGGTGATCGCGTCGGTAAATGGTTCCTCCGAATGATTGATTTTACCTTCTTTGGAGTGAAAATGGTCACTTACAGTCGCGAATTATGACACAAAGCTTCAAACACCCAATACTCGTTTAATCTTATAACTGGGACGTTTTACTTATGTCGATATGTTTAGTTTACTTTAGTCGACGGATCAATATCACGGCACACGGGTGTAACCCATAAGTGCTTCGCTATACTTTTAGCCCAAACCCGAGTCAGGTGAGTCTCAGCTCAGTGTACGAGCTCCGTAGCACCGGCGAGAATCCTGAAATACTTTGAGTAGAATTTTAACTCCAAGATTTGCCCGGGCAGGGATTTGCAGAGAGGGATTTTTACGTGTGCAAATGCACACGGGCGTCCGATCTCGCTACCCAGAGGCCAGGGACAATTTTGTTACTAGAAGCCCACGTGGGGAAAAAAATCGCGTCTCTCACCGGGCTTGAACCCGGGACCTCCAACACTCGAGGTGAACACCGTACCTCGAGACCACTCAGCGCGCCCCCCCCCCCCCCCCCACTTATGTCGATATGATTGAGAATAAAAATGAACGTGTAACTACAAATGGGATATCGAAAACAGCTGGGTATATTGAGCTAACCCCATATTTTCATGTCAATGCCTGATTTGGTCATTATAATATTAGCAGTCTTTACTTAACAAAACATTTCCTGGTAACCACTTTAGGCTGAGGCGACCTGCGAATACATGTCAATGGATCATATGTAGAATGGGGAAAATTCTGCGTAAACTGGTACGCTTAAAAGGACACATTAGGCACAAACAAACTCTTGCGTAGGTACAACCACACGCGTAAGGTGTGACTGCTACACTGACAAAACAAGCTACAGCGTGAGTGCCTAGCAACATACATAGGCAGCACGCAAAGACAATTAGCAAATCGATTAGCCGAACATTCACCAATATGGGTGGAAAAGAGAGTTATTGAGTCTTCACAAAGCCTGTGCAGTCGAATAGCTACAAAATGCCGTTATCGTCGATTTCTCAACATCTAATAATAGCAAACTAGCTCAGTGATTCGATATTTTGGCAAGCAGCTCACTGAAGTTAATAAGGGGTCAGCATAGAAAAGGCCGAGATAGTCCAAAAGATGTAAACTGCGTCTGGTCCCGCAGTGCTTGCTTGCTTGTGTTCGTTGGCTTGAGCTCCAACGCAAAGCCCTGTATGGCGGATGAAGGCATCCCGTTGTCCAACATCAGTGTGATGTCATACAGGACCTGAGGTTTGCGTGAGTATCCGTTGTCCCATGTCTGGCTTATTGGTGCGCAGACTGGTGGTTCCTCGCCGTACAGGTAGACACTCTCCGACTTCGGAGGAATCGGCGATCCTATTGACTTCAGCCAGGACCCCGAAGGGACCTGTTGCCCAGGACGCTCGACGAGGACGCGTCAATAGGTCTTGGCCAGTATATAACCCGGCCCTGGTGCCTTGGAAACACCTCTGCGTCCCTGGTCCTGCAGTCAGTAGGGCAAGGATTGACTAATCTCTCTCAGGGGTGATGACAAGCTAACATTAATAGACTCCTGATTACCAGCAGACTACACCAATCAACCTCAACTCCCTGTAGCGTAGTGTAATAAAACGCCAGCTGATCCCAGAAAGCACAAAATGTTCTTAATCTCTGTGGGAGGGGGAGACTTGTAAAAGCGATCGTGAATCGTGTGGGGATCGATTCTATTTATCCGAAAAATATGAAGCACTTTAAACATTCCTTTTTTGTAAGACACGGTACGGTTTCTCGTATGAACACTTACTGAGCCCCGCGAATCTGAGGAAACATGTGGGGATGTACGTGGAAGATTCATCTCTCATCTCATCTCATCTCATCATGTTCCTCTTGTACCTTGTGGTGTTGAGGTGAAGTATAAACAGCGGGAGAGTGCCCGCATATGGGCTTCATGTATCGATATTCCCATGGCTGAGGATGATTATATATTTAAAATCCGTGCATCCCATAATACAGAACTGTCTCCGAAGTTCGGTGATTTGCATTGTAAAATCCTTAAATACATCCGAGCTTCCTTAGCGCTACCATTCATAACATGACTCTTACTAAGAAGACAGGAATTCAGACCGAGGAGTATTCTTTGCTTCATCTCTGCAAGGCAGAGAGTCTATCTATTTCGAAGTCCAGTTTGGCTAGTCGTTTTCTCAATTAAAGGTAATACACACTTTCCGATTGTGTTGTGTAAATAAATCATGCGCTGTATTCTAATCATTGCCGGTCTACCCTGTCTTTCTCCGTAATCCCGTATATTCGCGTGAGGAACGTAGCCTGCGCGAGAATCAGTAGTGGTTCTCGCCGCGTTGGTAACTTACTGGGTATGTGAGCCGGTCGCTCAGAAAGCAATGGCAGACTACTGAGCGTAATCTTGCCTTTACATCAACAGCAGCTGAAAAATGCTGATGTTGGCTACAATGTCCTGTAAGGGATGTGCACCCCCCCCCCCCCCCCCCCCCCCCCAAAAAAAAAAAATTCTAATCATTACGGTAGCCTTTGGTGTCAGCTGTGGCTTGACTGAGATCCAATCCGGAAACAGTATTGTGGGGAGAACAGAGTTATACAGTTTCACAAAGTTGTTGGAATTCTGTCACTGAGAGGAGGGGAGAAACTGAGTTATATCCTCTACTATTGATTTCTCACAGTCATAGCTTTAATTTGACTACCATAATGAGGTATAATAAACATTAATGTTAGAATAACATCTTAGGTAGCGTGACAAAGCCCTTCTTTATTGCACTAATGCTCATAATGTGTACTTGAGCAAAAGGAACTGAACTGTGATATTCCTTCCACTCATAACCTCTGTTCTATAACTGGGCATATCCCAATCGTATGGGATAAAACATACTCTAATTTCTGTTCTACCGAACATCATGGGATCATGACCGTCGGGATCCACCATACACTCACACACCCATTACAGTTGGAGGGATAAGATTGTAAAACTCCAGACATAAGGTTTCTATATAAGAAAAACAACAACGTAACCACAACCCCTTCCTCTGCCCCACGCTACCCTATTTGTTTTCTATGCCTTTCAAATACTTCAGTAACAATAGGAATAATTACCGGAGAGACTGTTACACTCTTCTCCAGCCTTATAACCAAGAAGACAACATTCAACAGAGGTATCGGAATTCTACTCTTGGACTCATACACATACCTCACCAACCTGGGGACTCTACAGGAGAACAATGTGCTTTACCTTCTGTACGAGATACACTCTTCACTTTATAGACTGTATCAAATCACAAGAGGGCTTGAGTGAAGATTAATAAAATAATTAACCGCTTCTGTCCAATCTAGACTTGAAGGTGACCGGTTAGGCAGGTCAAAACTATTGGCTTACTCTTACAGAGCTGAAGGAACACAAGAGATGGTGAGAGACTATGTCAGGTAGCATGGACTAGAAATGGGTTGTGTGGATGGGTACACCTGTGGTGTTCTCGTTCCAGGATCCCCCTTCTCTACCTAGATGGTGACCAGAAGAACCAAATCAATGCCAAGGTCAACCAGAAGTTAGAACTGACCCACAATTCAGTGCTTATGTCAAGAGGTCTACACAGAACGTGAAGCCACAGCGACCGGGACTTCCAAACCCGAACAACAAAGAGACAGTAGCTACCAAAATTCCAGTCTAGGGCCTCGGGGAGGAAGATCACAACCGCCAGGTGATCGTAAGTACATAATACCATCACACAGAAGGCTCCGACTTGTCCTCAAACATCTCACGAATTCCTGTTGACATAACCAACCGGCCTTTTCAACTACCAACAGATGTCTGTGGCCATCTCTCATTTCCTTTGAAGTTTTCTTTCTTCCAGAGACATGGTCTCTAATAAATCTTCATTTTGTTTCAAAATTTCAGCGTGACTTGTTAGTTTTCTTGTATGTGATTGATAGTTTCCCACCCAAATCTCGCGAGGTCATGGGCCAAAGGGGCTTCGGAACAGAACTCTGAAATGTTCTCCTACTTTCCATTGACCTTACCAAGGCTTTTGATACAGTCAGCAGAGAAGGACTGTGGAAGATTATGGCGAAATATGGCTGTCCACAAAAGTTTGTCCAAATAGTGCGGCTATTTCATGATGGTATGCAGGCAAGAGTACAGGAAAATGGTGAACTGTCTGAGCCCTTTCCTGTCACCAATGGAGTGAAGCAAGGATGTGTCCTGGCACCAACACTGTTCAGCCTCATGTTTTCAGCTATGCTGACGAATGCCTTCGAGAACAATGACATTGGAATAGACATCAACTACCGCATGGATGGAAAGTTGTTCAATCTCAGAAGACTGAAAGCCAAAACCAAAACTAACAGCGACACCGTCAGAGAACTGCTGTTTGCTGATGATTGCGCTCTATATGCCAACTCAGAGGCAGACATGCAACACAATGTTTCAGCTTTCTCATATGCCTGTGCCAACTTTGGGCTCAATATCAACTTGGAGAAGACTGTAGTTATGTACCAGCCAGCTCCAGGGAATAATCACACCGTGCCGAATATCAAGGTGAACGGTCATAGACTAAGTGTTGTGGACAAATTCACCTATCTTGGCAGCACTGTGTCACAAGCTGCCACAATTGATGACGAAGTGAATGCAAGAATCTCCAAGGCCAGCGCGGCCTTTGGCAGACTGTACAAGAATGTATGGGACAGAAATGGAATAAGCCTGCAAACAAAGCTGAAAGTCTATAAAGCAGTTGTATTATCCACACTGCTATATGCTTGTGAAACATGGACTGTTTACCAGCGACATGCTAGGAACTTAAACCACTTCCACAAAGTCTGCCTTAGGAAGCTATTGAAGATTAAATGGCAAAACAAGATCCCAGACACTGAAGTTCTAGAAAGAGCGTATATGCCCAGTGCCCACACTCTACCAATGAAGAATCAGATTCGCTGGGCTGGTCACTTAACTCGTATGCCAGATCACAGGCTCCCTAAACAAATTTTTTACGGCGAGCTGCGTTGTGGTAAACGCTCCCAAGGCGGCCAGAGGAAACGCTTTAAAGACACTCTGAAAATCTCACTGAAAGATTTTGGAATTCATCTTGACACCTGGGAGACTGCTGCTAAAGACCGTAATTCGTGAGCGTACATCATTACAGCAAGGGTGCAGTCACTTGTGAAGCAACCATGACTGCAAGAGCTGTGAAGAAAAGGCTGGACAGAAAAACCACTGCAGAAGATCCTCCTCCTGCAACGTCAAGCATTCTTTGCCCACATTGTCAAAGAACATTTCGAGCCAAAATAGACCTTATCAGCCATCTTAGAACTCACGGCTCCATACTTTCAACCCCACTGGATGAAATGAATAGTCATCATCATCTTGATGGACAAACAACAATATATATTGATATAATGATAATCTTCATTTTCTGAAATGCGGTTTTTGTCTGTACTATTCTGCTCTTAATCTCTGTTGTGCAACTTCAATCTGATGTTATAAATGCTCCTAGGTATTTAAAATTATCCACTTGGTTAAGAATTTTCTCTTCTATTTCTGTCACATTTTTGTGTCACCATTTTCTTGGATGCCACCTTTCTTACTGTTTTCTTGATATTCAAGGAGAGTCCTTTATTTGCACTCTCTGTTACTGCAATGTTCAACAACTGTTGTAGGTCTTTTGGATTATCTGCCACCAATACTGTGTCATCCAAATAGTGTATGTTATTTATATTATAACCTCTGATTAGTAATTCTGACTTCTCTTTGATCTATCTCATTATTACTTCGTTATAGAGGAAGAAGAGATCCGGAGACAAGACACACCCCTGTCGTACTCCTAGCTTTATCTGTTCGTAACTACCCTCTTTATTTCCTATTTACATTGCTGCTACTTGATTCCATTAAATATTCTTTATTATTCTTAAATCTTTCCCATCAATATTAATATCTTCTAACAGTTTAATCAGTTCATCATATTTTACTTTATCAAATGCCTTAGTATAATCTATGAAGCACAAATTTACGTCTTTCTGTGTCTTTATGGACCTTGTATTAGTGTCCGTAATGTGTGTATGTATTGCATTGTTTGTACCCTTTCCTTCCACAAAACCATACTGTTCTTCACTAATTTCCATTTTTATTATCTTTCTTGTTCTTCTCATTATAATTCTAAGTAGAAGCTTAGTGACATGGTTTATGAGGTTCAATTGAAGATATCGAACAGTTATTATTAATGTGGATAAATAAAAAAAAAAACAGTTAGATGGTGATTCTGTTTCGGGAGTAATCATATGTAAAAAGGCCAGACTGTTGTATGCCGATCTCATTAACAAAACTTCTGGGACGAGTGCTAGTGATCTTAATGCCAGAAAACGATGGTTTCAAAATTGAAGAGGGACACTGACATACAACAGACAAGAAGGCAACTGACCCCAGATAGTCCCCTGATACGTAAAGGACGGGTAGTCCCTTTCCAAACAAAAATATCTGCATCTCTCTCTCTATCCTCCTCGCCGTCCTCCATACGCCGAGAAGAATCTTCAGAAAGTTAAATGACAAGTTAAATGTTCATTTATTCTTTACATTTGTCTTTTATATTCATTTCTTATTGTTTTTAATATTAAATACTATATTTATTCGCTATAAAATGTGTTTTTGGTATACATTTTTTAATGTCTAGGACGAATTAATTGAACGTACATTAACTCATATGGAAATAATTCCCTCGGATTTCGTAGGTTTCGGTTTTCGCCGATTGTTTTCGGACGGACTAGCGTCGAAAACCGAGGTTTCACTGTATATATATATATATATATATATATATATATATATATATATATATATATATATATATATATATATATATATATATATATATATATATATATATATATATGGCGCTATTGCTTTCACTATCATATTTGTTGTTTCTTTTCACCTATATGTCTGTTGTTTATACACTAATCTTACCTACAACGACAGTAAAACATATGTTGTTTACAAATACAATCTTCCTGCCACTTTAAAAAAAAAAAACCATTGTTCCTACAATATTTGCCACCCCTTAAGTTTTTATGTTAGAGGTTCCATTTTGTGACGCCATCGGTACGTCAGCCGGATCACCTTACAGAACTTATATAAGGATAAATCCTATCGATTTTTAGGATCTAAGCCTCAAATTCTAACCGTAAACGCCATGCTATCCTACGTCTATCACACATCAATTGATGTTGCCGATAAATTAGACCTCTTGACATCGCTAGTCGTTTGTGTGGCTTGTCTATGAACTGGGGATGTAGCTCAGTGGTAGAGCGTTAGCTTTGCATGTGAACGGCCCCGGGCTCCATCCTCGGCAACTTCATTTTACCGGCTCTATGGCGAAATGGTTATAGACGCAATTCGTTAACCCGCTTACCGCGTTCGAAACACAGCTGCCGGCTATTTGGAAGCAGACCGCCTTGCGTTGTTTTCCATGCAACGGTATGAGTTTAAGAAAGTTTCTTTCAGAAAGCAATGGAAAACTACTGAACTTAAGCTTGCCCTGGAATCTTAAATTAAGCAACTAGAAAATGCTTGATTTCACTGCTACGTTTTGTAAATGATATGCAACTATCTATGAAACCACCCATAATAGACGTTCACAAACTTACGGCATATTAGAACCTTTCTCTCCCCGATGGCTACATTTGTTTGAGTCTGATTTAATTATTGATGTGTCAGTCAGTACTGTGAAGTGTATTGATTTCAAATATGCAGCTTATCATCATGCCGATTGGCGTTTACGGTCACGGTTTACCATCTCATGTTATCACCAGAGTCTTGAAATCACGTCTGTGTTCTAGTCACGTTCTTGCAATGTGACCAATTCATCATGGCATTTATCTATTTGTTCTGCCCATTGCTCTATTCCGATTAAGTTTGCCATTTATCACAAAGTGTTTAAAACTTATTTTTAATCAACACATGCCAAAAATGTTTGACCTCCTATGTCTATTTGGTATCTAATCAATTTAAGGTTTTAATTTGTTCCTTGAAGGTCTGTCTCATTCGATTGCTGTCTGCCCTTCGTATTCTTTGCAATCTCCTCAGAAACCACATTACCTCTCCCATTAGATGTTTTTGGTTGTTGGTTGTTGCGCAAGTTTCACATGCATACAACATAATGGGTTCTCTATAGTACTTTAGAAATTAGGGAAAAGTGCAATGTTGCAATACAGAACAAATATAACTCCATGGAGATATTACAGATTATTGATGAACAACGGAACATGTTGCAAGAATCAATCTAAGAAATATCAAAAGAAATCATTCCCCCTAAACACAGAATCGTAAAAGAAAGAAATGGATGACATGAAATTATGGAATTATGCGGAATTAGTGGAAGAAAATAATACATTTATATAGATGATCGAATATCTGGAGGAGCTGTATGATGATAGGAGACAGTGTGTTAATATTCAAGACAATGAAGAAGGTACACAAATACAAGCGGCGGACATTGAAGATGTACTGCACAACATAAAGAAAAACAAAGTATCACATCCATACATTATGTTGGAGGACATTGTGGCCTTAGATTTTCTATTCGAAACATTGACAACATTTCTAAATGACATTTACACTAGTGGCTACATTCCCAGTGACCGGCTAAAATTCATCTTTATTGCTCTACCACAGAAACCAGGTGATTTTTTTTTTTGTTTTTTTTTTTTGCGCTCGCTTGCTTTGAACTCAAGCGTAGTCCATACATATTTCTTCTAGTAGCACTGGACTGAATTTTGTGTGTGGATTAATTAGCTTTCCCTATTAACATCAGGCGAACTCAGTCCGACTTCAGGGGTACTTGTAATTTACGTTCCCAAGTCAACATTGTAGGGGTTGAACCCTTATCTCGGCATCAGCACACCGGATGTTTAAAACGAGCGCTGTTATCCATTCGGTCATGCAGACCTACAACCAGGTGATTACGAATGCCAAGATCGTCGCACAGTAAATTTTATGAATCACATAACGAAGATGTTTCAAAGAATAATTATGAGAAGTACGCACATGAGACAAGATTAACCCAGAAATTAGTGATGTAGAATGCGGATTTGTAGAGTAAAGGGCACACTTCTAAAATGTCATACATATTCTCAGATGTTCTATAGAAGTCTAAACATTTCTGTACTTGCGCTTCATAGACTATACAACAATGTTTGACAATATGAAACACGAGAAAATAATCAAAACGATTATAACAATAAACACTGACGGCATAGATTTGAGAATAATAATCATCATCCTGTGACATGCGTAGGTGGTCATATTTTGCCATCTCACGCGATCACCAGAGTCGTGGATCAGCCCAGTGTTCTTGACTCGACCATACTACGTGGCCAAGCCATGCAGGTATTTACTTCTCTGCCTTACCTTTGTTCTCTTCTCCATAATCTTGCCAGGTGTCACAAAGTTTCTTCTCATAACGTGTCCAAAAAAATATGACTGCCGACGTCTAATTTCTCTTATCAGTTTACGGTTTTCATGTGTTTCTTGTTGGACTTGGTCAATGGTTTTTCTGTATATCCATGCTATTCTTTGTATTTTCCTCAGCAACCACATTTCCACTGCTATCAGATTTTTTTTCAGCTTGTCTGTTCATTGTCCACGTTTCACATTCATACAAAAGTGCAGGTTCTATGTAGCTCCTCAACACTCTTCTTCTCGTTGCAACTGACATCTTTTTATTGGTCAATATGTTTTCCATGTTGCTAAAGGCTACCTTCGCCTTGGCGATTCTTGTTCTAATCTCTTCAAGGCATCACCCATCAGACGTTATAACTGTTCCGAGATAATTGTACAAGTTCACTTGTTTAAGAATGTGCCCATTTACTTATATATTGCATTGTTGTATTTCCTTCTTCCTAGTGACGACCGCATCTACTAAATGTTGCAGATCAACTCATTGTCTGCAATGAATACTGTATCATCCGTATGCCTAATGTTTTTGATGTTACATCCCCCAATGGTGATTCCTTTCATATCTTCTACATTTCTGAAAATATTTTCATTGCGAATAATTAAGAACATATATTGACAGCAAACAGCAGCCATAAATAGCAACAACTTTTCAAGAACATGTCAGTGTATAAAGAGGGGCATCAGACAAGGAAGTATGCCTCCCGCTGTGTTTTCATTGTAGTGTACACATTATGTGACTGGGATCCTGATTGGTGGGCATAATATAAATAGCTTAAGTTGCGCAGGTGACACCGTCTTGATAGCAACAGATCGGAACGAACTATGGCAAATGATAAACATGTTTATGAGTATTTAAAAAAACTTGTAAAAACGTGCCTTAGCTTGAATAATAGGAAGACTGAAATTATGGCGATATCAAAGAAACAGACAGAGTACAGTTACATTAAATTATGTTATTTTGGGGCAAGTACAGATATGCACTTTACAGAGATCAAGAAAAGAATAGGACAAGCCAATACGGCATTCTATCTAATGAATACCATTTTGCGCAAGAGTAGTTTTCATAGGAAGGTAGAAAACACAACTTGCATGTTAAATATAGCTTTGTATCCTTGACAATTCGTAAACAAGCAAAAGAAAAATCTCTGAAGGATTTGGAGATGTCGTTTTATAGAAAAATGCTGAAACTTAACAAGATAGCCAAAATGAGAAATCTTGACATTTTAAAATAGGCTTAGTGGCAAAGAGAACTTATCAAACAAATCAGAAAGAATCAGTATTCATTTTTGAGCATATTCCCTGGCGTAGGGGGTTAACGTCTTTCTCCGTAATCCCATATATTCTCGTGAGTAACGCAGCTGTGCGAGATTCGGTAGCGTATCGCGCCGCGTTGGTTACATACGTGGGTATGTGAGAAAGCAATGGCAAACTACTGAGCGTAATCTTGCCTAGTACACCAACAGCAGCTGAAAAATGCTGGTGTTAACTGCAACGTCCTGTAAGGGATATGCAACATAAAAAAATGAGAACGTAAAAATTGGAATACGTTGTGACAACTGGAAAGAATTATGAAAAGATAGATAAAGTAAGTTAGTTGCATGTCCTTTATCGGATGTCGCAGTCAACACCAACATTTTAGCTTGTTGTGATTTCTTGGCAAGTTTACGTTCAGTAGTTTGCCATTGCTTTGTGACCATTTTATAAAACTAATGCAACGTAGTCTTATGCAAAATCGCCCGCAGCTGTGTTTCGAACGCGATATGCAGGATTACGAATGCGTCCGTAACTTCTACACCACAGAGCAGGTAGGAACTTAAGAGAGGGTCCATCCATCCATCATGTGCCATGCTGAAAAGCGTGAGCTGTCATGTTTCGCAATTTCACTCAAAAGACCTAAAAGATTTGAGTCAAAAGGGACATTCGGGCATATTCATCTTTAGAAAAAAGTCTGAAGCCAGCATAAGCTGTATAAATACTGGCGCGGAGTCCATTAACAAAATTAATAAACATGTAATAACATATTGACAGTGATTAATTCTAGAGAAAATAACATTAAAGACCAGACTCAAAATTATACATTCAAGCAAAATAACAAATCTATTAAAGTTTGCAAAATAATCATAAAAACACTTTGAAAAAAATACAGCGATTTATGTCCCTTGGCCCGAATAAATAGTCTCCCTTTGCTTCTTTCCTCAATAGTCTCCCCTGAACTGTCTTTGGTAGTTTACTTGCGCGCACATTCAAGCTCAGCCCATGAAAAATATGATTGCCACTGGCCAACGGGCACTGCTTTAAACAACATGCCGATAAATTTGACGCTAACTAACCTCGCATGCTAGCCGCGGCCTGACGAGTAATATATATATATATATATATATATATATATATATATATATATATATATATATATATATATATATATATATATATATAGTGAATATGTGTGCACGTGTGTGTGCACGCGATTGTATGTGTGTGTATGCGTGCATGTATTTGTGTGTGTGCGGTGCGTTTGTGTGCGCAGTGTGTGTGTGTGTGGGCGTGTGTGTGTGTCTGCATGTGTCAGTCCATCAAGCAGGAGACCAGTCGTATGACTACACGCCAAGTGATAGATACATATCAGGCTACCAGCCGGAAGAACCAACCTACTCAGACAACGATGTGAAGAACCCCAGAAACAACATACAATGTGTATATCTCTGTATATGAAAATAAAATGTTGTGATCATACTATATATACCAGCTTATATTGCATCATCCATTTTGTATAATGACATTGTGCTTTTTTATTCTATAAAATGTACTAAAGTACTGCAAATAAACAGGTATGTATTGTAACTACTTCTTGATTGTTGATTTTATTTTTAGTGTTTACGGTATATATAGTTGTCATGTGGTTAAAATTTAACTAAGATTTTTCACTTTGGTTAACAAAGTGTCCTACTTTTCATAAGTTTGGTTGAAATTTGGTCAAACTTTTCACATTTGGTTAACAAAGTTTCCTATTTTATTATTAGTGTAATTGAACTATGGCCAAACTTTTCACAGTTGGATTATTAAATTTTCGTACTTTTCATACGTTTGGCTGGGATTTTTATAAGTTTGGTTGAAATTTAGCTAAGATTTTTCACTTTGGTTAACAAAGTGTCCTACTTTTTATAAGTTTGGTTGAAATTTGGCCAAACTTTTCACATTTGGTTAACAAATTTTCATACTTGGCCAAGATCTTTGTCATTTGGTTAACAAATTGTCCTACTTTTCATAAATTTGGTTGAAATGTGGCCAAAAATTTCCCTTTTGGGTAACAGCTTTTCCTACTTTTTGCAAAGTTTCCTACTTTTCATAAGTTTGATTGAGATATTTCAGACTTTTGGTCAACCGTTTTCCTACTTTGTATTACCCGTTTCCTTAGTTTTGTTGAAATATTTCTTGAATTTCTCGTGAATATGTATCATTCTCTCATCACATGACAACTATATATGACGTAAACACTAAAAATAAAATCAACAACCAAGACGTAGTTATAATATATACCTGTTTATTTACAGTTTTTCAGTATATTTTTTTGAGAATAAAAAAGCACAATGTTAATAATCGAAATTGATGATGCAATATAAGCTGGTATATATCTTATGATCACATTTTATTTTCACATACAGAGTTGTACACATCGTATGTTGTCTCTGAGGTTCTTCACACCGTTGTCTGAGTAGGTTGGTTCTTCCGGCTGGCAGCCTGATATGTATCTGTCACTTGGCGTGTAGTCATACGACTGGTATCTTGCTTGATGAGCTGACATTTGAATATTTAACAAAAGGGTGCCTCACACATCTGAGTGTCGGACACATCAAACACCTGGGTGTCGGGCACATCAAACATCTGGCTATTGGGCTCATCACACCTCTGGTTGCTGGGGTCATCACACATCTGACTGTAGCTGGGTTGAAACCCAGCAGTGTAGTATGCGTCTACTTGGTGGCTTTGTTTAGTACCCTGTTTGACTTCAGCACTGCCTTGAATGTGTTGGACTTGATTGCTTCAGTTGGTGTCTTGTTGCACATCAAACATATGGCTATTGGGCTCATCACAATATGGTTGCTGGGGTCATCACACGTCTGACTGTAGCTGGGTTGAAAACTGGCGTATTGTATGCGTCTACTTGGTGGTTTCGGTTAGTCCCTTGGTTAACTTGAACAATGACTTGAGTGTTTTGGACTTGCTTGCCTCTGTTAGTGCCTTGTTTGACATCGTTACTGACTTGGTTAACTTGGTTGAATCTTTCAAAGTCAGTTAGGATCTCGCGATGCAGAGCAATAATTTGTTAATATTCTTACCCAGTAAGTGTCATTCCCAACTTAGTAGGGAACTTCTTTTTGGATTCACCGTAGAATCTCCGAGTGTGCATCTTGCTCGTTTCTCTGTAGGATGAGATAAATACGGCCTTATCACCAGCGCCTTCTGGTCTAACAGTCTCACCAGTACGAGACATGTAGACCCAGTTAGCAGGCACAGTCTTGACGTCTGTAGTCATCTCCGCATCACAATGCACGACTGGTACCAGAATCGGGATTATATACTAGTTTTTGAGCCACGCGTAAAACCGGTTTCAGCCAGTTTCTTAGGTCAAGCGGCTTAGATTACGCTGACACGGCTATCCGTATGGCGCGACTAAGCATTCTACTACCCTCTAGTTGACCGTTAGTATGTTTCAGCTGGGTTGGGGAATGCGGGTCATGCTCGCCCCATGACCTATAACCATGATAAAATAGATACCGTAGAGGGCGCAGTGTTACTTGCGCTGTAGTCACTGTGAGCTACAGTCTGTGAAACCAGAATAACAACGACACACACACACACACACACATTCTCCTCACATCCACTGTAGTTTTTTTCGTATTGAGGACTGGTCAGCTATTGAATACATGACACTAAGAATATTACAACCATCTTGTTTTTTATGTAGGTGTTTTAATACTCGTCCGCTAGTGTGGATTGACTAAAGGTTAAGGA
>JACEFZ010015304.1:100000-120000 GCA_014155875.1 Cepaea nemoralis | reverse complement strand
AAGTTCCACTAGTAGTATCTTTATCACCACGTGCTAAAACTTTAGATTCACAGATATAACTGCTGTCTGAATCACTAATATCGGAAAAAACTATTGTTTAAAACAGTTTCGAATAATAATCTAGCTTGATCTGAAGTCATTCTACGTGGACGCATACTGGTGGGCGTTTCCATTGTGAAAACCCAAACAAATTAACACTACCTTAAAACTAAAAATTCACAAGAATCCAATATTAGCAAACTTTTGACGGCACAAAGATGGCGTTTAATGTAACTTAAAATTCCGAAACGGAGCAGAAATGTATCAAATAAACCACTGATCATTTTGTGGCAATCAAAGTACCAATTGCCACCACAGCGGATCCAATGTGGCACCAGATGGGCCCTTGGTAGCGAAAGAGTTAAAGTTTTTTATGATTATTTTGCAAACTTTAATAGATTTGTTGTTTTACTTGAATGTATAATTTTGAGACTGGTCTTTAATGTTATTGTCTCTAGAATTAATCACTGTCAATATGTTATTACATGTTTATTAATTATGTTAATATATGCCGTGCTAGTATTTATATAGCATACTATGGCTTCAGACTTGTTCCTAAGGCTGAATATGCCCGAACGTCCCTTTTGACTCAAATCTTTTGGTTCTTTGGCTAAGATCAGAGTCTAATATTGCCAAATACCGCCTTTGGTCTGACTGCACTGAACACCATTCTTTGCATCTAGGTGCAAATTTGGTGGCCTCCTCTGAGGGCAAAGGCTAATATCCGGGGTAGGGGTCCGTTCCCTCGCTCCTCTCAGATCGTGCTACCCCGTACATACACACACATACAGACACGCACTGGGACTCAAACCCGGGTGCCCTATGCATATTTGGTCTACTTATCCATATCAGTATTCCACATGCCCTGGGCTCACCTCGTTGTCTTCGAGTTGTCCCGGGACGGTCGGGCGAAAGCGGAGGCGGCGGGTGGGGCATCTGGGGATGGGGCAGCTACGGCGGGGGCACCTATGGACAGGAAGTAGTCAACCGGAAATGGCAATCGGAAGTGACACCGGAAGTACCCCAAATATACCCGTTAATTTTTCCAAAAAAAAAAAAAGGATCCGGTTTCCAATGTCAGAGCATAGGATCATGACTCTTCATATAGAAAAATATGACGTCACAGCGAATGATCTGATCCTTAAATAATAATCCATTAGGACATAAGATACTACTCTTGATCATTGGTTTGTCTGTCTGTCCATTGTATTCTTTGCATTTTCCTCAGAAACCACATTTCCACAGCCATCATATGTTTTCCAGCTTGTTTACTCATTGTCCACGCTACATATCTATACAGACGTACAGGTTCTATGTAGCACTTCGGCACTCTTTTTCTCGTTTCAATTGGTATCTTTTTATTGGTCAATATGTTTTTCATCTTGCGAAAGGCTACCTTTGCAATGGCGATTATTGTTTTAATCTCTTCAAGGCATCTCCCATCTGATGTTATGACTGTTCCGAGATAACTACCGATTCACTTGTTTAGGGATATGCCCATTTACTTGTATATTACATTGTGGTATATCTTTTTTCCCAGTGACGAAAATAATCGGTGTCTTCTTACAATTCAATTTTAATCCTAGTTGTTCACTGTGTGCAACAACCGTATCTACTAAATATTGCAGGTCCTGTTAATTGACTGCATATTTACTGTTATTGATGTATCGTCCCCCCAATGATGATCCCTTCCATATCTTCTATATTTCTTTAAATATTTTCACTGTACACGAAAAAAAAAACAGATCTGGAGACATTGCATATCCCCGTCTCACAACTCTCTTAATAAGCTGATATTGACCTACTACATTATCAATTTTTATGGCCGCTTGTTGTTTCCAGTATATGTATTTTTAAAAGTCTAAGATCAATTCCTTCAATTTGTAGATCTTCAAGCATCCTTATCATGTGACCTGTCTCACTTTATCGAAAGCCTTTGTGCAGTCAATAAAGCAAAGGTATAGGTCTTTGATTACTTCTATAAAACGTTCAATTACTGTTCTGAGTTATATACAGCATTTACTGTACCTTTGCCTTCTGAAAACCCACATTGTTCTTCTCCTATTTCAGGTTGATTTTCTTCCTAACTCTTTGCATGATAATTCTTAGCAAAATCTTTCTTGATGTGACTCATTATACTAATTGTTCGATGTTAATCACATTCCAAGGCTCCCGATGTCTTTGGGATTGCAATAAATACATAATTACATAATTCATGGGTATATATTCAGTATCATATATTGCATTCAGCAGTCTGGTAACTTAATCTATTCCATATTCTTCTCAAGCATTAATCATGTCTGCTGTGTTGCTATCTGAACCGTGGGGCCTTGCCAGTTTTCATATGGTTAAGAGCATTCTGAACCTCCATCCGCAAAATTGCTGGTCCTTCATTATTATTTTGAACATCATACTGTTCGTCTCTGTTATCATCACATAAGTTTTTCTCAAAATCTAACCATACATGCACATCTGATCTGTTTCTACTATGATTTTTCTATCTTTTGTCTTTAGGCAGCCTACTGTTGTACGTGTTCTTTGATTAGTAAGCTCCTGCATTCTTTTGTGCATTAGTTTGGTATTTTTACTGTTGTGTTGTTTTTCAATTTCTATGCAATTTTTCTGAAGTCATGCTTCTTTTGCCTCCTGACATAATGTTTTGACTTTCCTGTGAATTTTTGCATATTTGGCAGGATTATTCTTGTTCTGTCTTCATGTTTCCATTATTTGTAAAATTTCTTCAGTCATCCACGTCTTACGACTGAAAAAATATGAACAGACAAATATATGATAAAACATGAAAAATATGCACAGACAAATTAGTGAGCTCCATGAAGGAAAATCATTACAAATACATGGTGTTAAAATCCAAATCAGGAAAATATTATTGGAGGAAGATGTTATAATAAAGAGGTGGAATGATTATATAAGAGAATTATTAGACGGGGAAAGGGAAGTATAAACAGAAGTAACTTAGAAGGTCCACCTATTCTAAAAGAAGAGGTCGCCGACGCTGTCAAATATGAAGAAATGAAAAACAGTTGAGTCAGATGGAATCACAATAGAAGAATTAGAAGTCCTGGGAGAATTTGGAATAGATATAGTAACCAAAATGTTGAATATTTACAGCAGTGGATATTTACCAAGTGATATGCTGAAATCTGTATTTATAGTTACAACAACAAGACCAGGAGCAATTTAATGCGAAGATTTTCCTACGATTAACCTCATAACCAGGGGTGGGCAAAATTTCCGTGCTGAGGGCCGCATTGACCAAATGTAAAGCTATTGGCGGGCCGCATATATATATATATATATATATATATATATATATATATATATATATATATATATATATATATATATATATATATATATGCGGCCCGCCAATAGCTTCACACACACACACACACACACACACACACACACACATAATATATATATATATATATATATATATATATATATATATATATATATATATATCCATTTTGTTTATCTCAACCTATCAAAATAAGTAATTATTAATTATTTATAGGTTATTAAGTAGTATAAATAACTAATTATTGCAATTTTATTTTACTGATACACGTATACATTATATTTGACAATATGTACAAAAACCTTTACTAATTTGTTAACACGATTTTACAACTTGTTATTATAACAAATATTCTTTATTATCTATCAATGGCTTTAATATAGACACACAGCGACTACATTGTTACTACATTTGTTGATTCTAATGAGATGCATGTAACTGCTCGCAATTTTTGACAATATTCTGGAAATCTGGAGCAAGTTTACTTGTTGAAATTCGCATGACAGCATGCAAGTTGCAGTCCGACAATAAAAACCTATTCTTAGATTTGTTGATCTTCAAGCAAGAGATTGCTTGTTCGCAAATGTATGTTGATCCAAATAATGATAAAAGTTTAGCTGCAAAGTTTTTCAAGTTGGGAAATGATTCTTGTGATAAAGATCCATAGAAATCCAGCAAACCATCTGTCTTGAATTTCTCTTTCAGGTCTGATCTGCTTGTAAGTCAAGCAGCTCCAACTGTATGTCCTCTGTGGTTGTATCAGATTCTGCACTAAAAGATGAACTGAGAATATTGAACTATGGTTCTAATTTCTTGAAATCTTGGAATCTCCATCCAAATTCTTCAGTCAATGCATCTAATTGGGCTTTATATTTTTCAGTCATTTCATCAGAAATAGTTTCTTGTTTCAGCAAAGGGAAGTGACAAAATCTTTTTTCACTTGCTTGTCTGGAGAACAGTGAGAGGTTTGCCTGAAATGATTTTACATATACATGCAATTCATATGCAATCACACCATTGACCTAAAGTTTGACATTCAGTTCATTTATCTTTTCATAATTTCAATGGCAAACATCTGAGTTCCCACACTCGCCTCAACACATTGCCAAGACTCAGCAATCGAACATTGGTGTGGTTCAGGACATCGGAATGTTCAGTTTCCAGATCGTCAAGTTATGACTTGAACTGTCTGTGATTAAGTCCTCTTGATCTAATGCGGTTGATGACACTCAATAACATGTTTGATATTCAAAACAGTTTTACACAGACTTTCTTGAATCACACAGTGAAGTGGTAATAATGTGTGGTGAGGATATTCTGCTTTTATCTTATCACTTATCAACTTTACCAGACCTACATTTTTTCCAGTCAAAGCACGAGCTCCGTCAGTTGTAGCACTTGCCATCTTGTTCCAAACCAACGCAGTTCTTTCAATACAGTTAGTAACAGCATTGAATATATCATGATCTGTGGTTGTGTCTTTGAGTGACTCAACACTCAGTAACTCTTTAATGAGTTTGAAAGAAGTGTTTATTCCACGTATGAATATCAATAATTGGGCAATATCATGTACATCGGTACTCTCATCCAATGCAAGAGAGTACCAAAAAAATTGTTTACTTCCATCTTGAGGTTTATGCATCAAATTGTCACTGATCTTTTCAACACGTCTGACCACAGTTCTCCTTGATAAAGTAATGGTGTCAATTCTGTTTATTTTTTGTTTGTTTGTTCTGGACACATAATGTTTGCTGCATCTAGCAAACATTCCTTGATGAAATCGCCATCAGAAAATGGCTTGTTCTGTTTTACAAGTCGGTGTGACAGCACAAGATTAGCTTCAGTTGTAGCATCTTGAATTGAAGACTGTTTAGTGAAAATAGTTTGCTGGTTCTTCAAAGTTTTTACCAACTCAAGGCATTTCCTTTCCTTCTCTTCGGTCGTTAAATTGTATCCGAAATCGGAATGTTTTGCTTGATAATGTCTTTTTAAATTGTACTCCTTGAAGACAGCCACTGACTCACGACACAAGCAGGCTGATTTGCTACCAACTTTTATAAGACCATTGTCCATTCATCATGAAAAACATGGCATTCATCTTCAATCTTACGTTTGTTATTGACACTCATCATGAAAATTCTGTAAAATTCAACGAAATAGCGTAAAAACGAATTAACATTTTTTATTTCTAAATGCCCTCGCGGGCCGCATAAAATCACTTGGCGGGCCGTAGTTTGCCCACCCCTTTCATAAACCATGTCACTAAGCTTCTACTAAGGAATATAACGAGAAGAACAAGAAAGAACAGAAACTGAAATTGGTGAGGTGCAGTATGGATTTGTGGAAGAAATTGTACAAACAATGCAATATATATATATTATGGACACTAATATAAAAATCAATAGAGACACAGAAAGACATATATTTGTGTTTCATAGATTATACTAAGACATTTAATAAACTAAAACATGATGAACTGATTAAAGTGTTTAAAGATATTAACACTGATGGGAAAGATCTCAGAATAATAAAGAATATTTATTGGAACCAAGTAAGAGCAATTACAATGGGAAACAAAGATGGCAATTATGAACACATAAGGCCGGGAGTACGATAGGGCTGTGTTTTGTCACCGGTTCTCTTCTCCCTCTATTGTGAAGTTATAATGAGAGAGATCAAAGAGAAGCCATGAATACTATTCGTAGGTTATAATATATGCCATATACGCTATGCAGATGACACAGTATTGGTGGCGGTTAATGCAAAAGATCAAAAACAGTTGTTGGACATTGTAGTAACAGAGAGTTCCAAGAAAGGCAGTGCCTTGAATATCAAGAAAACAGTATCAATGGTGATAATAAAGAAAAAGGTGACACCAAAATGTGAAATAGAAATACAAGGGAAAATTCTTAACCATGTGGATATTTTTTAAAATTCTAGGGACGTTTATAACATCAGATGGAAGATGCACAACAGAGATTAACAGAAGAATATTGCAAACAAAGGCTGCATTTGAGACAATGAAGAATATCTTATACAATATTCACTTTCATTGAATGTAATAAGGGAGTGCTGAAGTACAATATAGAACCTATTTTGTTGTATGACTGTGAATCTTGGAAAGTAAATGAACAAATTAAGAAGAGCTTGGAAGCAATAGTGATGTGGTTCCTGAAATTAATGGTGCGAATTCCTTGGACTACCAAAGTAAAAATAATTTTTTTTTTTTTTTTACATGGCATTACCGAGCAACGCTGTCTCGAAGGTATTTGCGACAATAAATCAGGCCACTTTTTCGCCAAACTACCACAAACTGTGACGAAACGCGTTTATCTGTCTTGGGTCGTCAAGATCCCGCACTATTTTGGCGCGTCATCGGGGACTTTCCCAGCTAAAAATAGACTGAGGGAAGCCGATGGAGGAATTGCTATCTAGAATCTTCTCGAAACACCGAAATTCGAGTAACCCGTGATGCTGGGTATCGCTCTAAATTCTCGTGCAGAGAGATCTAGAAACTCTAGGCGGGGAATGACGGTTTCCCGAGAAAGTCTCTTTTCTCAAGAAGCACTCGCTTCTAGTGCGCATTGAGTTGGCACGAAGCGGGAAATTGGCTAAACCAGTCATTCACTTACTTTTGTTCGAAGAGAACAGACGCAGGCCTGATGTGAGCCATTTTTGTGTTGCGTCTCACCTCAACCATGATTCGGCTGACTGTTATGGAAAGGAAGCTGAGAAGCCCTTGAACAGTTCTGAAGCTGACTGGAAATCTGGTTTTTCACCATTCAGGTAGATATTTGTTTAAATCATTAACTTTGTACGTGTGTTCCACACGCCATTGTTCTAACCTCATTACCTATGCGGATGTCCTTGCATACTAATTAGCAAACCGATCGATAACGCAGTTGACGGCGAATCGTGTGTTTGTTTACTGTGTGCTCGCGAATCAGCTGGTAGGAACGCCGGAATGCGATGTGGGCGATCTGGGTTCAAAATATATGTACCATATATTGCCAATCGTTGCATCTATTAGATTGCTGTGTTAGAATAAACATAGTTACTTGTGCCGGATGGAAACTTAGATTATGTCAGTCAGTTGCTGAAGCCAGAAGAACGGTTAGAAAAACCCGGTAAGTTGGTAGGTGGAGTTTCAGACAACATTTGTGCTTAGTTACTAAGTAAAGGAAGAACTTAGTTCTGTGCCACCAGGAATGATGTAACTATTGTGTAATAACTTAATAGTGAATTCATTGGGTGGAACACCGAATTTCTGTGGTAAGGTAAGTTTGCTTTGGTGATATATATGTATATATATATGAAAAAAGAAATTGAATGCTAAAGCAGAGGGAGACAGGGTTTCCCTATACTTGGGTGCTAGAGAAAAAGAAATGCAACGTCGACTGCGTTAGGGCCACAGTTAAGAAGAGAGAGTAAAAAAAAGAGAAGAGTTCAAGCACCTCATACATTCCTCTCGCCTGTCAAGAAAGAGATAGGATAAGAAGAAGATGGTTACCAGGTTCGGGTAGACAGAGAATCAAGATATCTTAATGCTTGATTCTAGGCAATGAATTACCACATAGGCAGTTCCAACCACAGCAATTATTCAACTCAAATAACAAACCAAATAGCATACTGATATCAATTTTATTGCTAAAAAAATGAACCCTTTCAAAACCGAGATAATGCCAAACAAATCAAAACCCCATAATTCTATCCGTAATTAGGAACCCAAATAGACTCCTGATACGACCATACTAACTCATAGCTGCAAATAAACAAACAAAATGCACAAAATTATAGACTCTGCCACCATTTGACACATTCAGTTGCATCCATAAAGACTTCACAGGACAACCAGTATGACAATGGTGTATGTAAACAATGTCTTTGTGGCACAAACATAGACATGGACTGTGTAAATTCACACCAACCACACGATGCTTCCACTGGACAACAATGATACGAATAGGTTATAGGATATGCTCCACATAAAAGGATAAATGACAAAGCACTCCTACTCTACAGCATCCTATGCTCCCACATATCCCTAGTCTCACACCATATCCCTCATCACAATCACCATCACAATCATAATTACCATATGATCACTCTTGCAGGGTCATGTTCACAACCATGTCACCATAGCCATATCACATCACAATCATCAAATGACCACTCTCATCATAGCCATCCTCATCCCATCATCTTAGTTGACATCATTACATGATCAGCCTCAACATAGCCATTACCACAATCATATCACCATCACAATCATTCTTACCCTAGCCATCATCACCATCCTAATCCCACATCTTAGCTGAGATCACTACACATGCCAGGCTACACCGCAACACCATAAGTAACAAAATCAACGCAGAGCACAACTGAGCTACACCGATGTACGACTCTAACAGGACAACACCATTTGAACGTGTACATAGAGGACATAAATACAGTCCAATGCACCACAGCAATCAAGCAGACATATAGGATATGCAACTCAATATGACATTGCCAGGACACCCATCTTTGTACTGATGACAACTAGACAACATCAATATGCCAGATGTACAGTTCTACACATGACACCAGCAACATTCAGGACAGGCTATAACATAAGTCACCGCCAACAACTCAGACATATAACGCCACACAAAGTCATTACAATATTATTCCCCACTTTGATCAAGCTCAGCCATAATACCCCAGATCCATTATGAGCGCTCTGTTCAGCACCTCTTGTACTGGCTGATCAGGAGACTATTCTTATTTGTTCACATTTGTCAAACCTGAACAACACAGATTATTATCCTCATAATCATGAACCTTATAATTATAAACAACACTATCATATGTGTAGTGTTCAACCTGGCACCTTCATCACTGCACACAGTCATGAATAATTATTACCATAGCTACATTTATCTAGGAGAACATAACAGACATTGTCATCAAGCACCACCTGTCTATTGCTTTCACCGTGCCACTCTACACCTCCGTACGCCAACCATCACTACAGTTTTAGCATTATTGAGACATACTAAGTCATCTGACTTCAAACACAATATAGCCTAGTGGGGGTGCCTCTGGCTGTGCAGTTCATAATTGCCTAGTTTGATCACTGCGGATCATTCGCCTCAGCCATTGCTGTGCACTTATAAACAAAGCTACCAGCCTAATGTAATTTCTACTTATAACTAAACCCACACTGATATGCCATAACAGAGACACACTGATTCTTCCTGTCATGGTAATTTAAATGCGCCCACAATGCACCACACCTAAAACATTACCTGTTATACCTGTTACGTGCCACAAACATAAATATGGTTTCCCCACCCTGTTGTCATTTTCATGGGTATAGTTATATTTCAATACACCTCCCTGCAGCACTTGGCCTGGCTGCCTCCTTACAGATTTTCCTCCTCACTAGCATTAATGATAACCCCATTTCCTGTGCCTCCGTTCTCCATATACTCTCTTGGCTGTGATAATCCTACCCCTTATCATATATCAAACACTGCTGTGTTCAGGTCCCTACAGGTGCAATGACTTTCCTCTTGTCAGAACCTGGGCATCCTGGCTTCTAATACATTCTCTGTTCATGGTGATGCCATCATCATCATGTGCCACTTCTACAACATTCATTATAGGGATTATTTAAATGCATTATAAGAATCCAATCATAGTATTCACAAGTGGAATTCTTCAACAACAGCCTGTCCAGCCTACCTCAAGCCTTTGTGATCACAACAAAGTCACACCCCGCCCACAACAACAGCGCAGTCTTCAGGTGATTGTTCATCTCAACACAGGAGGATTATTCCCTACATCTCTTCCTACCGTCTCTCTACCTTTCTACTTGTCTGAATTCTGCTAAGCTACTTGGACATTTGAGCGGTCTCCTCTTGGACACATCACTGCGAATCTCCACCTATCTTCTTGTTTACCTTTTCAACTTGCATTCAGCCATCTTGCAGAAGCCTGCAATCTTGCGCAGACCGTATGCGCGGTAGAGTCAGGAGAGCTATACACTGCTATATTCTGCTGGGAATGTACTCCCAGGTTTTCCTAAATGCTAGCAACTTGAATTTAATGGTCACACTCAGGAATTAGCTAGTAATTAATTATACTTTGCATATTGAAAGGGCAAACCTCTGTTTATTATTACACTTTGCCTATCATGCGAATGGTGGGTTCTTGGTTAACTCCGTGCCTTCTCTATCTTATAAAATTATTCAGTAGCATTGCAAATGTTAACTCTTTTCTTAGATTTAGAACTAAGTATAGAGAATACATACCAGTCACAGCGATCAATACTTTTGTAACATTGGTGATTCTTATCACTCAAAGTGGCATTTGCGCCATTTCTCAGTGGCTTTTAGCTAATTTCAAGTTTTCGGGCTTAGGCACCCTCTGGCTTCCAATTAGTGGTTTGAAGAGGCCCTTTTATCCCGATGCTGGCGCGGCTTCGCAACCTAAGTCACACGGACATTTCCATGTATCCCCGAGGGACTACCAATCAGCTTACAGCACGCCCTGGCCAATTTGCATATTTAATCTGCATCTCTAACTTACTTGACCGCCGCTACGTCCCCACCTGGGTTCAAAGTCCGCTGTGGGTACATGTGTGTTCTCACAGCCGTAAATATGTCAGCTTGGGTACCTGCTATTGTCCCCTGAAAGTCTCCGTTTATTTCCCATCTTGTATGCACCTATAAACTATGTGGCATGTGTCTTTTTCTGACAGCTCCAGATTAATCCTGAACTGTTTGTACCTATAAATTCCCCACCATCTAGAGTTACTCACGGCCACTTGACAGTTCAGAACAGATTTACGTTACTTTTGGTTGAAAAATCTTACTCTAGTTTCAGTTTGGGTGATCCAGAGTTTACCAGTTCATTTGTCGCCCCAGGCCCTGAACTCCTTAACTGTTTAAAACATATCCTGGTCAATGAACTTAGGTACTTCCAAATTCCACGACCCACCGGTATTGGTGGCATCACTATCTAGTGCCTTATTATCCCATTTTGTGACGCATCAGTCGTTCACACATTTCCCTCCTAACTCTTCGACGGACCCACGTCGAAAAAGAACAATCTCTACTCTTGGTGTGTTAGGCAAGGCCCTGTGAAAATCTGGGACTATTTAGGTAAACAACCAGTCAGTGGGACTTCATCTTTGGGCCCCCCAAACCTTTCAGTGTAACTCTGCTAACAATTATACCCCCTGAACGTGAAGCTTTAAGTAAAAAAATACCAAATATCAGTGACCATTTACAAAAAAAATCATCAGTCTGCCAAAATATAATACCGTATCTTATGGGTGGCCCTGAGGAATATGCATCTGCATACAAAATCATCCCGCCATCCTGACCTCAAAATCAACCCCCAGCTCCATGGATGCAATACACAGGGGCACCAAAAATAATAAAACAATGTCAATATAAGCATTTGCTTAATATGCCACTGCCCTGTAACAACAACAGAACAAACAATCAAATTCACATAGGCGCTACCCATTAGCTGTTAATTGCATATCTCCAACAATATCAATTTTTTAAAAAATGTGGTTCGGCGCTACATAACTATTACCATCAAAAAGAAAAACATTGTCAGGCATCAATGACATACAACCATAATAACAAATGTTTACACTATAAAACCAATCAGATTTAGAGAAGAGGAGCAAATCCTCTGTCACCCAATCTTAATAGTGCCCGTATTTTACAAAAGCACGTAGGTATCAACATGAAAAGACGATTCATGTCGAGGTGCAAATAAACATTATTAATAGAGACAAACCTCACTATCATCATTGAATAATTCTCAACAAACAAAAACAAACGGACACCATCTCCTACAACCAACAATTAATGTAGAAAGTTTCAGTTACACGACAAACAGGTTAATAATTTCAATACCACACTATTTTACATTCGTACACCACCTCTTCTGCCTCGCCCGTCTCTCCTGAGACGTATTCTCTCTGAGCGCCTGACATTAAGGTCTCCTGGTACAAACATGTACCAGTCATTTCTTGGTAACCTAGTTTGTGCTTCTTCCTCCTCCGCCACAACAGGCACTTCTGGTAATCTAATTACCTCTTCTGTGCTTCTATTACTGCACCTTCCTCGCATCGTTTTAGTTCATGCCCTGCCACTCTAATGGCTGGCTCATTATCTCCCAACTTTCTGACAACATATGGGCCCCCTGCTGCCCCTGGAATTTGTACTATTGTATACTTTTCTATTGACCACTGATCTTTGATTTTGCATCTCTCTGTATAATGGATTCTTTTCCTAACTATTTCTCCCACTGCTAACTGCCTGGGAAGATGATGACTTGTCCTAATCTCTCCTTTCTCACCGCAGCCAACTGCCTCAATCTTCGCCTGCCTCTAACATGTGCATACGCAGTCCGAGAAGATGTCCTGTCACCCAATTCTCCATATCCACCTCTTCATTTTCATCTCCTCATTGTCCACACCCAGCATAAAGTCAATTGGCAGTTTGGGTTCTCTCCCAAACACCAGGTAATATGGTGAGTATCCTGTGGACGAATGTGGTGTGGAGTTGTAACCAGCAAGACTTCTGCCAAGATGTCAGACCATTTTCGCTTCTGGCTTTGCTTTCTAATGGTCTCAGAAGATCATGTAGAGTACTACCAAATCTCTCTGCTATGCCGTTTCCTTTTGGGTTTCCAAGCTTGTTGTTCGGCTCTTTTGAATCCCATATACTCTGCAGAGCTCTGCTATCACTGCTGATTCGAAGTTTCTGCCCTGATCTGAATGGAGTCTATGGGGTACTCCCAAATATAAAAAAAAAACACTTCTCTACCAATGCTTTAGCTAACTGTAGAGGCCTTTTCTGGTCTCTTGTGGGAATGGCAATGTAAACTTGGTGACACCTCTGTGACAATCAGTACATTCTCATAACCATGACTATCCTTTTCCAACAAGTAAAGCCCATATTCAAGAACTTCAAAAGGCTTAGACGCCAAAAATTACCAGACATGGACCTCTATCTTTAATATGAGGTGGTTTTGCAATATTACACCTGCATACACATCTTGCAAAACAATTCGACATTGTTTTGTGATGCCACCCAATAATAACGATCTCTTAAAACTTGCACCATCCTATCTATACCTTGATGGTCCAGTGTTATGTACTGATTCTAACACTCTCTGTTCTTCAGTGCCTCAGGCCACTATCAACTGAAAATGTGTCCCTGGCTTCATTATATTTACTGTATAACAGCACATTAAGTTACATCAACTCTTTCGCTGCATTTATAAGTTTCTGGTATCAGGAGGTAAACTCCTCATTTCTGACTTACTCAGTCTCACTCTCTCACTCACACAAGTTAGCACTTTATGCACGTGCACATCTTCTTCCTGTAGCTTTCTCAACTCTCCAGGCGAGTATGATGGTAATGTCAACAATGGCACATTAGCCTCAGCATTATCTTGTCCATCTTCAGTTACTTCTTCTTCTCTGATGGTTCTTACTTCTGGATGGACTGGTTTAGCAGTTATGTGGCTGATTGGGATGTCACCCTCTTCATCTGATTTCCCTGGTTCTTCAAAAGGATACCTAGATAAGTAATCAGCATTCCCATTGGCACGACCTGGTTTATGTTTGACAGTATAGTCAAACATGGACATCTGTGCTATCCACCTCTGTTCAATGGCACCTAGTTTTGCTTTTTGCCAGAAAGCTAAATTCCTACTATCTGTATAGACTTCTACTCTAGCACCTATAAGATAACTTCGGAATTTCTCTGTCATCGCCCATTTCATTGCAAGTAACTCAAGTTTAGAGCTGCTTTTGGCGTTGCGCTCTGAGGGGCGTAGTGTGCGACTGGCATAAGCCAGGACTCTCTTTTTACCATCCTGAATCTGGGAGAGTATGGCCCCTAGGCCTGAGTACGAGGCATCCACCTCTAATATATAGGGTAAGGAGAAGTCTGGGAAGCCTAACAAAGGTGTTGAAGTTAGTGCTTTTTTCAAATGATCAAATGCCTCCTGACATTCCCGAGTCCACAGTTTTCCTATGGGTACTTTCTTCTTCTTGGTATCACCTGTCTGCTGCTGGTTGAGTTGGCCAACCAACTCATGTAGTGGTTTTGCAATACTGGCAAACTTTGATATAAATCTTCTATAGTAGCTAGCTAACCCTAAGAAAGATCTAAGTTCTGTCTGAGTTCTGGGCACAGGTGCTTCTTTTATGGCTGCTATCTTATCGCCCATGGTGCCAATGCCTTCTTCTGAAATGGTGTGCCCTAAAAATTCCACCTTTTTCTGACAGAATTTACATTTCTCAGGATTTAGTTTTAGTCCATGGACCGCAGTCTCTCGACACCTTCTCAAGCCTACTCAGACTGCTCTGAAAAATCCCAGGAATATACAAAATGTCATCAAGGTATACCAACAAAATCTGGAAAAAATAGTCATCAGAGAGCATTGCATTAACCTCTGGAAGCTACTAGCCGAATTTGAAAGTCCCATTGGCATTCCGTGTATTCGAATAAACAACGGGGTAGTGAAGGCAGTCTTCTTCTTGGTCTTCTGGTTTCATGGCCCACTTGGTAGTACCCACTGGCCAGATCTAAGGTAAAAACAACTTGGCACCCCCCAGGGCATCTAAATATTCATCTATCCTGGGGAGGGGGTATGCATCTTCTTAGTCCTAACGTTAACCACCCTGTAGTCCACACACATCCGGAGGCTACATCTTTTTTTTCTGACGAGAACGATCGGAGAGGCCCAGGGACTGGAGCTCTCCCTAATGATCTTATGGTCTAATAAGTGCTGGAGATGCTCTCGCACTTCGTTGTAAAATATGGGGGGTATTCTTCTGTAAGGTTGTTTGATTGGAGTGTCATCTGTAAGCTGAATGCCATGGGTCACCCCTGTCTGTGTATCCTATATCCATATCCCCCCTGGTAAAAACATTATTGTATTTAAATAATAACTCTTCTAACTTCTCTTCTCTCATCACTGCCTTCAAAATTACTGAGATCTACTGGGCACTTGATAGTTTCTTCTTCTAATATAGGGTTGAGTTGATACCTCAACCTCTTGTGCACCGACTATCTTAATGTGATTTGTTAGGTCTACAGTGGCATCTGAAATATCCCCAACTTGGGTTACCCTTTGCCAAGAATATGTCCTCATCCCCCAGATTGATCGCTTGAACTAGGCAAATGCCCCGTCTCAAGGCAGTCAATGTGTGAGACAGAAACAAACCCTTGTGTTCCAGGTCTCGAGTCGGGCTAAAAACAACATTTCTATTTTCATAAATAAATTTCACACATTTTAATCTAACTGTGGTCATAGAGCGTGCGGGCACCCGCACATTGTAGCCGACAACAGACACCTTGACTTGGTCCAGCTCCACCTTGGGAATTATGTCAACCGAGTTGCCCCAGTTAAAAAATTGGCACATATTTGGGACAGACTGTAAAACATTTGTACCAATAATGCACGGCACTCTGGCTTTCCCACTGTCTATGTCCTTCGTCACGAACACTCCACAGTTATTAATTAGAGTTTCACCTACCCCAACGTCACAGATAAAATATCCCACGTATGGGATTGTTGCACCGTTTGCAGCTGTCAATTTTATGAATTTTTCTTCATTTAGTGCACAGTCTTTAAATAGGCTTTTAAAACAGGTCTCGGTTATTGTGGATACCTGGGAACCTGTATCTATAACACACAGCACTTCCCTACCAGCTATTGTCACTGTTTCTTCTGGTTTTCCACCTACCAGTTTCACATTGGAGCCAACACGCTCCCCATCCAACACCTGACTCCCAGTCCTGGAGGGGTCTAGTTTGGTGCCTGTCTACACCGATAACCTGGATGCACTGGTTCATTGCAGCGCCAACAGCGTGGCACTTGAAGCTGCTGGTTACCGGACAGTCTATCAAGTCTTGCACCCATCTCGGCCATCTCTCTCCGCAAGGATGCCACCTCATTAAATCTGGGATTGAAATTCCCTCGGTACGTTCGGCCTGGTCTAGCATGTTCAGGTTGGCTTTGTGCTGGTTGTCTGACAGGATGTTTCTAGGGCCCTCTCTCTCTGTTGACTCTCCTCCCAGGCTGGTGGAGGCGCATGTACTTGAATTCTCTTGGAATTATCAGCTGAACTGTCTCTCACCTCTACCTCTTTTACCTCTACACTCTGTGTTGGTTTAACACTCTCCCATCTCTGAGCACAGTCTCTGACCTCCAGAAAAGTTACAGCGGGTTCTGCAGGACTTTCTCCTTTAAGGTTGTCTGGGTAAAGCTGTCTCTGACCCCCACCACCAGCTGATCTCTTAGGAGCATCCCCATCTAGCAGTAGGACCCCTTGTGCTGCTTGGGCCTTGGTGACCCCCTTGTATTCCGCATTTACACGGTGGGAGAAGTCGTGGATTGACTCTCCAGCTCGCTGACGCATTGACAGAAATGATGCCAAGAGTTCCCGTAAGCTTTTCTTCTCACCGTAAACTTTCAGCAGGGCTTGCAACATAGCCTCAGGGTCATCATCTGATGCATGAAGTTCTAACTCCCTGCGCACAGGGCTGGTGATACTGTCTAAGATTGTATCTACCTGGTCAGCTACCTCCAACATACCGGCTCGCCATGCAGACATCACCTCTCTCACATATTCTTCTATGGTTGGCCCACCTTTTTCACCAAAGCAACGAACTGCCCTTCTCGATGGCACAACAATGTATCTAATGGCCTCAGTGAGCTCTTTTGGTCGAGCGTCCACTGGCCGGGGATCTTCGGTCCCTACTGAAGACGTTGCTGCAGAATCGTCTGTTCCCACTCTTGAGGCGGAACGGGTGCCACGAGCTGCCATGGTGGAAGTGGCACTCAAGATCTGCTGTTCCTCTGCTCCTGAGCTTTCCTCCAGTATCGCTTGTCTATCTGGGTTCCACAATCCCCACTTAATGCTAAAAAATACCCGCTACAAATCTAACCAAAAAAAATGGACAATTGCTGCATGTAAGAACAATTCCAGTGGGATAATTCAAAGGCTGTCATTACCTGGTTCAGGCTCGCCACTTGAAAACGAAAATGAATGCTAAAGCAGAGGGAGACAGGGTTTCCCTATACTTGGGTGCTAGAGAGAAAGAAACGCAACGTCGACTGCGTTAGGGCCACAGTTAAGAAGGGAAAAAAAAGAAAAGAGTTTAAGCACCTCATACATTCCTCTCGCTGCTCAAGAAAGAGATAGGATAAGAAGAAGATGGTTACCAGGTTCGGGTAGACAGAGAATCAAAATATCTCACTTTTTGATTCCAGGCGATGAATTACCACATAGGCAGTTCCAACTACAGCAATTATTCAACTCAAATAACAAACCAAGTAACATACTGGTATCAATTTTATTGCTTAAAAAAATGAACCCTTTCAAAACTGAGATAATGCCAAACAAATCAAAACCCCATAATTCTATCCGTAATTAGGAACCCAAATAGACTCCTGATACGACCATACTAACTCATAGCTGCAAATAAACAAACAAAATGCACACAATTATAGACTCTGCCACCATTTGACATTCAGTTGCATCCACACAGGGACTTCACAGGACAACCAGTACGACAATGGTGTATGTAAACAATGTCTTTGTGGCACAAACATAGACATGGACTGTGTAAATTCACACCAACCACACGATGCTTCAACTAGACAACAATGATACGAATAGGTTATAGGATATGCTCCACATAAAAGAATAAATGACAAAGCACACCTACTCTACAACATCCTATGCTTGCTACCAGCTCCCCACATATCCCTAGTCTCACACCATATCCATCATCACAATCACCATCACAATCATAATTACCATATGATCACTCTTGCAGGGTCATGCTCACACCCATGTCACCATAGCCATATCACCATCACAATCATCAAATGACCACTCTCATCATAGCCATCCTCATCCCAATCATCTTAGTTGACATCATTACATGATCAGCCTCAACATAGCCATTACCACAATCATATCACCATCACAATCATCAAATGATCACTCTTACCATAGCCATCATCATCCCAATTATCTTATCTGACATCACTACCTGATCAGCCTCAACATAGTCATTACCCCAATCATATCACCATCACAATCATTCTTACCATAGCCATCATTACAATCCTAATCCCAATCATCTTAGCTGAGATCACTACACAATGCCAAGGCTACACAGCAACCCAATAAGTAACAAAATCAACGCAGAGCACAACTGAGCTACCCCGGTGTACAACGACTAACAGGACAACACCATTTGAACATGTACATACAGGACATAAATACAGTTGAATACACCAACAGCAATCAAGCAGACATATAGGATATGCAACTCAATATGACATCCCCAGGACACTGGCTATAACATAAGTCACCGCCAACAACTCAGACATATAACGCCACCTAAAGTCATTACAATATTATTCCCCACTTTGATCAAGCTCAGCCAATAATACCCCAGATCCATTATGAGTGCACCTCTTGTACTGGCTGATCAGGAGACTATTCTTATTTGTTCACATTTGTCAAACCTGAACAACACAGATTATTATCCTCATAATCATGAACCTTATAATTATAAACAACACTATCCTATGTGTAGTGTTCAACCTGGCACCTTCATCACTGCACACAGTCATGAATAATTATTACCATAGCTACATTTATCTAGGAGAACATAACACATTGTTATCAAGCACCACCTGTCTATTGCTTTCACCGTGCCACTCTACACCTCCGTACGCCCACCATCACTACAGTTTTAGCATTATTGAGACATACTAAGTCATCTGACTTCAAACACAATATAGCCTAGTGGGGGTGCCTCTGGCTGTGCAGTTCATAATTGCCTAGTTTGATCACTGCGGATCATTCGCCTCAGCCATTGCTGTGCACTTATAAACAAAGCTACCAGCCTAATGTAATTTCTACTTATAACTAAACCCACACTGATATGCCATAACAGAGACACACTGATTCTTCCTGTCATGGTAATTTAAATGCGACCACAATGCACCACACCTAAAACATTACCTGTTATACCTGTTATGTGCCACAAACATAAACCTGGTTTCCCCACCCTGTTGTCATTTTCATGGGTATAGTTATATTTCAATCCACCTCCCTGCAGCACTTGGCCTGGCTGCCTCCTTACAGATTTTCCTCCTCACTAGCATTAATGATAACCCCATTTCCTGTGCCTCCGTTCTCCATATACTCTCTTGGCTGTGATAATCCTACCCCTTATCATATATCAAACACTGCTGTGTTCAGGTCCCTACAGGTGCAATGACTTTCCTCTTGTCAGAACCTGGGCATCCTGGCTTTCTAATACATTCTCTGTTCATGGTGATGCCATCATCATGTGCCACTTCTACAACATTCATTATAGGGATTATTTAAATGCATTATAAGAATCCAATCATAGTATTCACAAGTGGAATTCTTCAACAACAGCCTGTCCAGCCTACCTCCAGCCTTTGTGATCACAACAAAGTCACACCCCGCCCACAACAACAGCGCAGTCTTCAGGTGATTGTTCATCTCAACACAGGAGGATTATTCCCTACATCTCTTCCTACTGTCTCTCTACCTTTCTAC
>JACEFZ010015304.1:0-95000 GCA_014155875.1 Cepaea nemoralis | reverse complement strand
CTATCCATAGCACAAAGTCTGGGCTGAATTGTAGAGACCATTTGTTGCCCATGCAGCAAGATCCTCTCTTGCCCTGCCTAGCTGACTCCAGAGGAAAGGTAATGCCGATACATATGGAACATAACAAGCTGTTGAAGATGCCGGGTCAGCAAAGCAATGCTCTAACTGTCCGCCTGTCGGAGCTTCGATCCTATACCAGCCGCCAACCAAGTCGTACGGCCTGGTCTGCCCTGCCGTGACATTTAGTCTTTAACTTGCATCTCCTCGCACCAGGGTAAGGCTTGTGCCCTCCCAATTGCGCTCCTTCGCCCGAAGCCGCTGGCACAATGTGGGGTGTCGGGTTTGATGAGCGCTGCCCAACGTTCGGCGCTAACAGAAAGCAGGTAGTACCGTCTACTGTTATACGCTAGCTCAGTCATATCTGACTAAGACCTGGCTAACAGCATAAGATGTAAACAATATTGAATCAAGCATAATATACAAACAATGTCAGACGCAGTCATTTCCTTTCAGCTGACGAGTCCATGGGTTGACCTGCCAGTTCATGTGCACACGTGCTTACTTGCGAGCACTTAATCTTGTATACTCTCGTAAGTAACGTGACGACGGTGAGAATCAGCAGTGGTTCGAATCGCGTCGGTAACTTACGGGGTATGTGAGCCGGCCGCTCAGAAAGCAATGGCAAACTACTGAGCGTAATCTTGCCAAGAAATCAACAATCAGCTGAAAGATGCTGATGTTGACAGCAATGTCCTGTAAGGATATGCAAACATTTTTTTATCAACGCGGAAGAAGAGAGTACGCGTTATCTGTACACGTCGTTACTTGTTCATTCACCTCGTGTATCATATACTCTTCTTCTTCCCCTTGTGTGTTTTTACTTATTTTCCGTCGTATATCATCGTCACAGTCGTCATATTTCACTTATTTTTGCGCCCTCATCTGCAACTGTCTTCATGAAAACCTGACTATCGGGTAGGATGACCCGACAGGGTGACACGACCTTCACACTGGATCACTTCCAGATCTGGCCGCGTAATACTGGCGGGAGAGGGAGAAAGGTTACGGAGACAGGAGGCGCTGCTCTCTCTCTCTCTCTCTCTCTCTCTCTCTCTCTCTCTCTCTCTCTCTCACTCTCTCTCTCTCTCTCTCTCTCTCTCTCTCTCCTCTCTCTCTCTCTGCTCCTAATATATATATATATTACTGACAGATCTCCTGTGCCTTGGTTGTATCCCTTTGTTTCCGGGTGGTGGACAGGTTTTTCAAATATAACCAGCCAAATTGTATATCTAATTTTGGCACGGTTTCACACACACACACACACACACACACACACACACATATATATATATATATATATATATATATATATATATATATATATATGTGTGTGTGTGTGTGTGTGCGTGCGTGCGAGCGCGCGCGCGGGCGCGTGTATGTGTGTGTGTGCGCGCGTGTGTGTTTGCTTTCAGCAAATCTCATTTTAACAACTAGAGTTTTGGTTGGTTGGTTGGTTGGGTGGGTGGGTGGGTGGTTGGGAGGTTGGGTGGTTGGTAAGTTGGTTGGTTGGTTGGTTGGTTGGATGGTTGGTTGGTTGGTTGGTTGGTTGGTTAGTCGCGGTTCCAACTTCACAGCAACGGGTCGTCCCCATTATGCTCCGTTCCAGTGAATATCACATAAAACGCTCCCCACTGCCCAATGTGAAAAGTGGAAAAGACAGGAGTCTCGACAAACAACAGCCCGCACAGATACAATGTGCACAATTCCGCCGCCAGAATGTCAACACAATAGTCCCCCACGAAACATCCAGTTTATCTCTGATGGAATCGGCAGTCATTTTCCCATCTGAATGTTTCCTAGATGTTCACCCACACAGTACACGAAAATACAGTTCATCGTCGATGGCAGTGGCAGTCAACCAGAAGCCCAGCAGCCACGCATTTCTGCATAAGGCAAAAACCGGCCAACTCTGGGACATAGCCAGCTGCCATCGCTCCGAACATGCAGCCAGGTTCCAAAAGACCTCGGGCAGATTCAGAAGCATTTCACACGAAACTCACAGCTCACAGTGTTGCGCCACTACACTCACTCAGTAGCAGGGCGACTGAACCATCAAGCCTCCTTAGTCGCCTCTTACGACATGCGTGGTAAGCTACAGAGTTGCTATTCTTTGCTTCCCTTATGGGCCCCGGCAACACACGGGAGCCTGTGTTCTAGCTTGGAGTGACTGACGACTGACACGAGTTCAACGGCCATCAGTGGATTGTATGGGCCGGATGTATGGTCAACGGGTCAAAGGTCAAAACTTCAGAAGCTCAGCTATTGGCTAAACAACTCGGCGGGAATGGGATGCGGCGGAGAGGCGCCCATGTGAGCAAAAGTTAAAAATAGGATAGGCGAAGATGTCACGGACGCACTTCGAAATTGGCAATTTCTCTCTTTGTGTGTTCGAAACACAGTGGCGGAAGATTTCATTGCGTTGGTCCTCTTAGAGGGGCATGAGTGGCGGTCGCTCGGAAAACGATTGCAAACCTCCGAACGCAAACCTGCCAAGAAATCCTAAATAGCAAAATTAATGCTGGGGCAGACTGCGACGTCATGCAAAGGACATGCAACTACCTTTTAGTGGACTATACAACTGGGGGAGGCGTGGGAGGAGGTGGGGTTTGGAAGTCAAATGAAACTGTGTTGGACAATGAGGCCGTGAGGGGAGAGTGTACCCAACTGGATGTGCACATCGGGACACACTAGGGTTCAAGGTCATGAACGCCAGATCGTCTGGCAAACAATGCACCAATACATATAGGAAGCAGCATGGACAAGGCTGCAACAGCCGATGCAGTACGGACTCGGCTGGCGGGTACTGACGAGTCTCTGGCACAAGCTCGAAAACACGAACAGGGAGTGAAGTCTGGTCAAGCACGCGAATGCCGTCAGTTAGGCCTTCCAGGTGAAGACAGAAGACATAACCAGTGTCCCGTGGGAACAGTCAGCAGAAATTGACTGTTGCATCGGAGGACTGGGCACGGATGGGAGTGCCCAATGTGCAGTGACGTCATTAGAACCAGCGCAACGTAATATCAGTAAAGGGCGACAACTGTAGAACCGAGATAGACACTTTAATAGGCATGAGGACCTTCACAGAACGAAACAACTCTCAAATAGATGGACTGGATGCTGCAGCAACAAACACAATTACAAATGTTAAAGATAAATCTGTCAACAATGAAATGTCAACACAGAAATAGCAGAAACAACAACAGAAGAAGTTCAGTGGGCAATATAAACCAAACAGGAAATCTTCAGGGTGAAATGACATGACAGTAGAGTTGATTACCCCTGTTGGAGACCAGGATGGAAATATGTCACGTGTTGTGTAAGACATGTCAGATAAAAACATGGTTAAAGGAATGGATGAGAACAATAAACTCCCCATTGCTCCAAAATGGCGACATGGAGTGTTGTGGCAATGACAGAATAGTTGCTTGATGGGTCCGGCCAGCGACATGTTATTGAAAATCATCACGAGAAAACTTAATGAGTAAACAAACATCAACTGTCAACAATGACATGTCAACGTGCGTGTCAACACAATCGGTCTCCGTGGCCAAAGGCTTGCGAACGCGATTCGTGAGCCGGGTACCAGGCGTTCGAAGCTCAGCTGCGACCGATTTGTGCAGCAGACCGTATCGTGTTGTGTTATAACGTGCTGGTATGGGAGCCGGTCGTTCAGAAAACAATGGCAAACTACTGAACGTAAAACTTGCCTAGTACATCAACAGCAGCTGAAAAATGCTGGTGTTGACTACAACGTCCCGTAAGGGATACGTAAAAAAACAACAACATAAACATAGCGCCTTACGGCTCGAGATGAACGTGTTTGACCTGACGTACACGTGACACGTTTACCTGAAGGGTGTGGGTGTCTGGCTGACTGTAGACTTGTTTAATTAGACACCAGGACAGGGCGAGGCTGTGACACGTGGACAGTTAACCAGTCACATGACAGTTACGTGTGTGCCGGTGAATATAAGTGCTACAGAAGACAACTGGCGATTCACTGGACGGAAGACAGAACAAATCAACATCCAACAAGAAATCTGTACTGCAGATGACTGGTTTGTCAGACAAATAACATTGAGGGGAGTGAACAGACATGGATGTCTAGACAGGATAACTGTGGAGGGAGGTGTACCGGGGAAGAAAAGTGCACAGACATGGATGTTTAGACAAGATAACTGTGGAGGGAGGTGTACCGGGGAAGCGGAGAATATGAAGATCACAGCGTCTATGCACCCAAGAGGTGACAATGACAGCGACAATGACAGCGACAGTGACAGTGATAGTGACAGTGACAATGACAGTGATAGTGACAGTGATAGTGACAGTGATAGTGACAGTGACAGTGATAGTGGCAGTGATAGTGACAGTGACAGTGAGTGATAGTGATAGTGACAGTGATAGCGACAGTGACAGCAACAGTGACAGTGACAGTGACATCTGGCTTTTGGTGTTTTCGCTGGCTGGCTGTGAACTCAAGCGTAGTCCGCACATGTGATATTACTTCCAGTGCACTGGACTGATGTATGCGTGTGGATTAGCTTTCCCTATTAACAGCGTCCCTCGCCATCAGGCGAATCCACTGCGATTTATGGGGTGTCGAGCTTATGATACAGAGACATTACGAGAACCTGCTTTGGAGGAAAAGTACAACCCAGGACACGGCACATGATGATGATGGCATGATTGTATGCCCGTATGATGAGATAGGAAGTGTGCATGCAACAACACTCACAAACAGATGGTGTCCGAGTGTAGATACTTTGGTGTGGGTGGTGGTCGTGAAGGCTTTCCAGCCGAAACGTTTTACTGAACTTGTGATAGCGTCCCCTTCAAGATTCCCTTGTTCTTTGTCTGAGTGGGGAGAGGGGAAAGAGTAAGGGCGATGGAGGATGATCTTGTCATCATTTGTGACCTGTATAATAGCTGATGTGTGGGGGTACAGTCACTGTGTGAGGGTACATTCACTGTGTGGGGGTACATTCACAGTGTGGCATATCTGGGTGGTGCTGGCCGTGTAAGCTGTGTAGGTTAAGTGGGTTGTGTTGGTTGTGTGGGCTGATATCCCCAGTTGGTGCTAAGATCGTAATATTTTAATGTGTTTACATTCTACACCAAAAGGGGAAGGACTTGCTATCTCTCAATCCTCTCTCTCTCTCTCTCTCTCTCTCTCTCTCTCTCTCTCTCTCTCTCTCTCTCTCTCTCTCTCTCTCTCTCTCTCTCTCTCTTCATTTGACAATGGTTTTTTTTTTTTCCCATGTGAATGTACCATGCGTAATATGCATTGTTTATGCTTACAAAATCCATTTGAAAATGTTTTTTTCCCTATGTAAATGTAACATGCACATTTGATGAATGAAAGATGAGTGATTGAAAGGGCCGAATGTAAGACGGGCCTGCGTGCCCAATTTGTTACCCTTTTAAAATAAAGTTTGTTCGTTCGTTCGTTCGATCGTTCTCTCTCTATCTCTCTCTCTCTCACTCCTCTCTATATCACTCCTCTCTCTCTCTCACTCCTCTCTCTCACTCCTCTCTCCTCTCGCTCTCTCTCTCTCTCTCTCTCTCTCTCTCTCTCTCTCTCTCTCTCTCTCTCGACCAGACATGTTTTACATCCTTCCTTCCAGACGTCGTTCACACATCCCTCCCCTCTTTCCAGTCATCGTTTACACATCCCCGTCCTTCTTTCCAGACATCGTTCACACATCCCTCCCTTCCTACCAGACATAGTTCACACATCCCTCCCTTCCTTCCAGACATAGTTCACACATCCCTCCCTTCCTATCAGACATAGTTCACACATCCCTCCCTTCCTACCAGACATAGTTCACACATCCTTCCCCTCTTTCCAGTCATCGTTTACACATCCCCGTCCTTCTTTCCAGACATCGTTCACACATCCCTCCCTTCCTACCAGACATAGTTCACACATCCCTCCATTCCTTCCAGACATAGTTCACACATCCCTCCCTTCCTATCAGACATAGTTCACACATCCCTCCCTTCCTACCAGACATAGTTCACACATCCCGCCCTTCCTTCCAGACATAGTTCACACATCCCTCCCTTCCTATCAGACATAGTTCACACATCCCTCCATTCCTACCAGACATAGTTCACACATCCCGCCCTTCCTTCCAGACATAGTTCACACATCCCTCCCTTCCTATCAGACATAGTTCACACATCCCGCCCTTCCTACCAGACATAGTTCACACATCCCGCCCTTCCTATCAGACATAGTTCACACATCCCGCCCTTCCTATCAGACATAGTTCACACATCCCGCCCTTCCTACCAGACATAGTTCACACATCCCGCCCTTCCTACCAGACATAGTTCACACATCCCGCCCTTCCTATCAGACATAGTTCACACATCCCGCCCTTCCTATCAGACATAGTTCACACATCCCGCCCTTCCTACCAGACATAGTTCACACATCCCTCCCTTCCTATCAGACATAGTTCACACATCCCGCCCTTCCTATCAGACATAGTTCACACATCCCGCCCTTCCTACCAGACATAGTTCACAACATCCCTCCCTTCCTATCAGACATAGTTCACACATCCCGCCCTTCCTACCAGACATAGTTCACACATCCCGCCCTTCCTACCTGACATAGTTCACACATCCCGCCCTTCCTACCAGACATCGTTCACACATCCCGCCCTTCCTACCAGACATAGTTCACACATCCCGCCCTTCCTACCTGACATCGTTCACACATCCTTCCCTTCCTACCAGACATAGTTCACACATCCCGCCCTTCCTACCAGACATAGTTCACACATCCCTCCCTTCCTACCAGACATAGTTCACACATCCCGCCCTTCCTACCAGACATAGTTCACACATCCTTCCCTTCCTACCAGACATAGTTCACACATCCCTCCCTTCCTACCAGACATAGTTCACACATCCCTCCCTTCCTACCAGACATAGTTCACACATCCCTCCCTTCCTACCAGACATATTTCACACATCCCTCCCTTCCTTCCAGACATCGTTCACACACACTCCCCTTCCTACCAGACATAGTTCACACATCCCTCCCTTCCTACCAGACATAGTTCACACATCCCTCCCTTCCTACTAGACATTGTTCACACATCCCTCCCTTCCTACCAGACATAGTTCACACATCCCTCCCTTCCTACCAGACATATTTCACACATCCTTCCCTTCCTACCAGACATAGTTCACACATCCCTCCCTTCCTACCAGACATAGTTCACACATCCCTCCCTTCCTACTAGACATTGTTCACACATCCCTCCCTTCCTACCAGACATAGTTCACACATCCCTCCCTTCCTACCAGACATAGTTCACACATCCCTCCCTTCCTACTAGACATTGTTCACACATCCCTCCCTTCCTACCAGACATAGTTCACACATCCCTCCCTTCCTACCAGACATAGTTCACACATCCCTCCCTTCCTACTAGACATTGTTCACACATCCCTCCCTTCCTACCAGACATAGTTCACACATCCCTCCCTTCCTACCAGACATAGTTCACACATCCTTCCCTTCCTACCAGACATAGTTCACACATCCCTCCCTTCCTACCAGACATAGTTCACACATCCCTCCCTTCCTACCAGACATAGTTCACACATCCCTCCCTTCCTACTAGACATAGTTCACACATCCCTCCCTTCCTACCAGACATAGTTCACACATCCCTCCCTTCCTACCAGACATATTTCACACATCCTTCCCTTCCTACCAGACATAGTTCACACATCCCTCCCTTCCTACCAGACATAGTTCACACATCCCTCCCTTCCTTCCAGACATCGTTCACACACACTCCCCTTCCTTCCAGACATAGTTCACACATCCCCGTCCTTCCTTCCAGACATAGTTCACACATTCCGTGTATATGTAACCTGATCAGGTTAAACTCATTCTGTAGCAAACACACTGCATGAGAGAAGGGAAGGTCAGAGGGACAGAGGAGATATGGAGAGCAGGTTAAAGAGAGATAAGAGAGACGAAAGGAAAAGATGGGGGAGACAAGAGGAGAGAGGAGGCAAGAAATAGGTGAGTGAGGGGTAAGATAGATTAAAGAAGGAGAGGAGATAGACGGGGAAGGAGAGAGGAGAGAGGGGGAGAGAGAGGGGGAATGGAGAGAGAGAGAGAGAGAGAGAGAGAGAGAGAGAGAGAGAGAGAGAGAGAGAGAGAGAGAGAGAGAGAGAGAAGAGAAAGAGACAGAGAAAACGAGAGAGAAGGAGAACTGTACCAACGTATTTAACATATAACGAATTGATTGAACTCTTGAAAGCTCGTGTGACACAATCCGCTAGCCACAAAATGGTTGCGCACATGCGGATACAGGCACGTGTAAGAGTGACGCCAGGTCTGTCAGTGACAGCTGAGTCAGTGAGACGCACCAGGAGCCAGACACGAGCCCTAACAGCTTACATTCAACATGTCACAACGGTCACACTCAGGGAAATGTCCCAGAAAAGCCAAAATAAAATTATGCGCACGTCAAACTTGTTGGCTGGTCGAGACATCATGTGGCTGGTTTATGGCGGGAGACGTGAGCGGATGTAGCCAAATGTCAGAGATATATACGTTCTGTTTAAATGTTCGTGCTTCTGTGCAAGTTCTGTTTGAGTGTTATGTGCACAGGTGCCAACACAATGTAATAAACTATCCTCTCTTCAGACGGACATCTTTCCCGTATACTACGTAAACACCTGGGATTCAACTAATCACATCTTTCCTGTGTTACTACGTAAACACAAGAGATTCAGCCAATCACATCTTTCCCGTGTACTGCGTAAACACAAGGGATTCAACCAATCACATCAGTTTTGTAAACTATTATGTAGCATGTCCCTTGCAGGACGTTGGGATCAAGGCCAACCGCAGGTTGATGTTCTGGGCAAGTCTACGTTCAGCTCATAGTTTGACATGGCTTTCTGAGCAAGAAACCATTGTTGAATCCCAATTGACTGGTGTAGGGGATGGACCCCTGACCCCGCCATCAGTGCGCCGGAAGTTTAAGCGTAAGTGCATTAATCAAAGCGGCTACTCAGTTTCTGTAAACATTCGTACTGACGCGATCCAACAAAACACCCCAAGCGTTTGTCTGTAAATATTCGTACTGTACTTGACCTAACATAACACCCCAAGGCGTTTGTCTGTAAATATTCGTACCGTACTTGACCCAACAAAACACCCCAAGCGTTTGTCTGTAAATATTCGTACCGTACTTGACCTAACATAACACCCCAAGCGTTTGTCTGTAAATATTGGTACCGTACATGACCTAACAAAACACCCCAAGCGTTTGTCTGTAAATATTCCTACCGTACTTTACCCAACATAACACCCCAAGCGTTTGTCTGTAAATATTCGTACTGTACTTGACCTAACATAACACGCCAGGCGTTTTTCCGTGGATTATTTCACCAAAGCGTGAAAACTATACACTTCACAGACCTGCAGTACCGGATCTGTGGCGGAGGAGTTAAGCGCGCAATTCGTAATCCTGCACATCGCGTTTGAAACACAGCAACGGGCGATTTGGCATCAGGCTGCCTTGCGTTAGTTTTTACAAAATGGCATGAGTGCCGGTTGTTCAGAAATCAACAGCAAACTACTTAACGTGAACAAGAAATCACAAACGTCCAAACAATGCTGGGGTTAACCGTCACGTCCTGTAAAGGATATGAAACTAACTTAATATTCTTGTAAACCTGGCTTGGTACGATTTATGTTCACCTTCAGGTGGATGCTCACCTAGTGGTGGGCTCAGGTGGGTGCTCACCTAGTGGTGGGTTCAGGTGGGTGCTCACCTAGTGGTGGGTTCAGGTGGGTGCTCACCTAGTGGTGGGTTCAGGTGGGTGCTCACCTAGTGGTGGGTTCAGGTGGGTGCTCACCTAGTGGTGGGTTCAGGTGGGTGCTCACCTAGTGGTGGGTTCAGGTGCTTGCTCACCTAGTGGTGGGTTCAGGTGGGTGCTCACCTAGTGGTGGGCTCAGGTGGTTGCTCACCTAGTGGTGGGTTCAGTGGATGCTCACCTAGTGGTGGGTTCAGGTGGATGCTCACCTAGTGGTGGGTTCAGGTGGGTGCTCACCTAGTTGTGAGTTCAGGTGGATGCTCACCTAGTGGTGGGTTCAGGTGGGTGTTCACCTAGTGGTGGGCTCAGGTGGATGCTCACCTAGTGGTGGGTTCAGGTGGATGCTCACCTAGTGGTGGGCTCAGGTGGATGCTCACCTAGTGGTGGGCTCAGGTGGATGCTCACCTAGTGGTGGGTTCAGGTGGATGCTCACCTAGTGGTGGGCTCAGATGGATGCTCACCTAGTGGTGGGTTCAGGTGGGTGCTCATCTAGTGGTGGGTTCAGATGGGTGCTCACCTAGTGGAGGGTTCAGGTGGATGCTCACCTAGTGGTGGGTTCAGGTTGGTGCTCACCTAGTGGTGGGTTCAGGTGGGTGCTCATCTAGTGGTGGGTTCAGATGGGTGCTCACCTAGTGGTGGGTTCAGGTGGGTGCTCACCTAGTGGTGGGTTCAGGTGGATGCTCACCTAGTGGTGGGTTCAGGTGGATGCTCACCTAGTTGTGGGTTCAGGTGGATGCTCACCTAGTTGTGGGTTCAGGTGGGTGCTCACCTAGTTGTGGGTTCAGGTGGGTGCTCACCTAGTTGTGGGTTCAAGTGGGTGTTCACCTAGTGGTGGGTTCAGGTGGGTGCTCACCTAGTTGTGGGTTCAAGTGGGTGTTCACCTAGTGGTGGGTTCAGGTGGGTGCTCACCTAGTGATGGGTCAGGTGGATGCTCACCTAGTGATGAGTTCAGGTGGGTGTTCACCTAGTTGTGGGTTCAGGTGGGTGCTCAACTAGTTGTGGGTCCAGGTGGGTGCTCACCTAGTTGTGGGTTCAGGTGGGTGCTCACCTAGTGATGGGTTCAGGTGGATGCTCACATTGTAGTGGGTGCTCGCCTAGTGGTGGGTTCAGGTGGGTGGTCACCTAGTGGGGGTTCAGGTAGGTGCTCACCTAGTTGTGGGTTCAGGTGGGTGCTCACCTAGTTGTGGGTTCAGGTGGGTGCTCACCTAGTTGTGGGTTCAAGTGGGTGTTCACCTAGTGGTGGGTTTCAGGTGGGTGCTCACCCTAGTGATGGGTCAGGTGGATGCTCACCTAGTGATGAGTTCAGGTGGGTGTTCACCTAGTTGTGGGTTCAGGTGGATGCTCACCTAGTTGTGGGTTCAGGTGGGTGCTCACCTAGTTGTGGGTTCAGGTGGGTGCTCACCTAGTGATGGGTTCAGGTGGATGCTCACATTGTAGTGGGTGCTCGCCTAGTGGTGGGTTCAGGTGGGTGGTCACCTAGTGGTGGGTTCAGGTAGGTGCTCACCTAGTGGTGGGTTCAGGTGGGGTGCTCACCTAGTGGTGGGTTCAGGTGGGTGCTCACCTAGTGGTGGGTTCAGGTGGGTGCTCACCTAGTGGTGGGTTCAGGTGGGTGCTCACCTAGTGGTGGGTTCAGGTGGGTGCTCACCTAGTGGTGGGTTCAGGTGGGTGCTCACCTAGTGGTGGGTTCAGGTGGGTGCTCACCTAGTGGTGGGTTCAGGTGGGTGCTCACCTAGTGGTGGGTTCAGGTGGTTGCTCACCTAGTGGTGGGTTCAGGTGGGTGCTCACCTAGTGGTGGGCTCAGGTGGTTGCTCACCTAGTGGTGGGTTCAGTTGGATGCTCACCTAGTGGTGGGTTCAGGTGGATGCTCACCTAGTGGTGGGTTCAGGTGGGTGCTCACCTAGTTGTGAGTTCAGGTGGATGCTCACCTAGTGGTGGGTTCAGGTGGGTGTTCACCTAGTGGTGGGCTTAGGTGGATGCTCACCTAGTGGTGGGTTCAGGTGGATGTTCACCTAGTGGTGGGTTCAGGTGGGTGCTCACCTAGTTGTGGGTTCAGGTGGGTGCTCACCTAGTTGTGGGTTCAGGTGGGTGCTCACCTAGTGATGGGTTCAGGTGGATGCTCACATTGTAGTGGGTGCTCGCCTAGTGGTGGGTTCAGGTGGGTGGTCACCTAGTGGTGGGTTCAGGTAGGTGCTCACCTAGTTGTGGGTTCAGGTGGGTGCTCACCTAGTTGTGGGTTCAGGTGGGTGCTCACCTAGTTGTGGGTTCAAGTGGGTGTTCACCTAGTGGTGGGTTCAGGTGGGTGCTCACCTAGTGATGGGTCAGGTGGATGCTCACCTAGTGATGAGTTCAGGTGGGTGTTCACCTAGTTGTGGGTTCAGGTGGGTGCTCACCTAGTTGTGGGTTCAGGTGGGTGCTCACCTAGTTGTGGGTTCAGGTGGGTGCTCACCTAGTGATGGGTTCAGGTGGATGCTCACATTGTAGTGGGTGCTCGCCTAGTGGTGGGTTCAGGTGGGTGGTCACCTAGTGGTGGGTTCAGGTAGGTGCTCACCTAGTGGTGGGTTCAGGTGGGTGGTCACCTAGTGGTGGGTTCAGGTGGGTGGTCACCTAGTGGTGGGTTCAGGTAGGTGCTCACCTAGTGGTGTGTTCAGGTGGGTGGTCACCTAGTGGTGGGTTCAGGTAGGTGCTCACCTAGTGGTGGGTTCAGGTGGGTGGTCACCTAGTGGTGGGTTCAGGTAGGTGCTCACCTAGTGGTGGGTTCAGGTAGGTGCTCACCTAGTGGTGGGTTCAGGTGGGTGGTCACCTAGTGATGGGTTCAGGTGGGTGCTCACATTGTGGTGGGTGCTAACCTAGTGGTGAGTTCAGGTGGATGCTCACCTAGTGCTGGGTTCAGGTGGGTGTTCACCTAGTGGTTGGCTCAGGGGGATGCTCACCTAGTGATGGGTTCAGGTGTGTGCTCACCTAGTGGTGGGTTCAGGTGGGTGTTCACCTAGTGGTTGGCTCAGGGGGATGCTCACCTAGTGATGGGTTCAGGTGGGTGCTCACCTAGTGATGGGTTCGGGTGGGTGCTCACCTAGATGGGGGTTCAGGTGCTCACCTAGTTGTGGGTTCAGGTGGGTGTTCACCTAGTGGTGGGTTCAGGTGGATGCTCACCTATCATGGGTTCAGGTGGGTGTTCACCTAGTGGTGGGTTCAGGTGGATGCTCACCTAGTGGTGGGTTCAGATGGGTGCTCACCTAGATGGGGGTTCAGGTGCTCACCTAGTGATGGGTTCAGGTGGGTGCTCATCTAGTGGTGGGTTCAGATGGGTGCTCACCTAGTGGTGGGCTCAGGTGGATGCTCACCTAGTGATGGGTTCAGGTGGGTGTTCACCTAGTGGTGGGTTCAGGTGGATGCTCACCTAGTGATGGGTTCAGGTGGGTGCTCACCTAGTGGTGGGTTCAGGTGGGTGCTCACCTAGATGGGGTTCAGGTGGGTGCTCACCTAGTGATGGGTTCAGGTGGGTGCTCACCTAGATGGGATTCAGGTGGATGCTCACCAAGTCATGGGTTCAGGTGGGTGCTCACCTAGTGATGGGTTCAGGTGGGTGCTCACCTAGATGGGATTCAGGTGGGTGCTCACCTAGTGATGGGTTCAGGTGGGTGCTCACCTAGTGATGTGTTCAGGTTGGTGCTCACCTAGTAGTGGGTTTAGGTGGGTGCTCACCTAGTGATGGGTTCAGGTGGGTGCTCACCTAGTGATGGGTTCATGTGGGTGCTCACCTAGTGGTGGGTTCAGGTGGGTGCTCACCTAGTGGTGGGTTCAGGTGGGTGCTCACCTAGTGATGGGTTCATGTGGGTGCTCACCTAGTGGTGGGTTCAGGTAGGTGCTCACCTAGTGGTGGGTTCAGGTGGGTGGTAGACCAGGCTAGAGAGCTGTTGTTTAGGACGTCTAGGTGGCTGAGTGTTGTAGCACCCCTGGTATCTCTACTGACACCCCTCTTTCAGTGGCGAATCGTACTGTAATCTTGTTGGTGAATTATATTCTAATCTTGATGGTGAATTGTACTGTAATCTTGTTAGTGAATTATATTGTAATCGTGTTGGTGAATTATATTGCAATCTTGTTGGTGAATTATATTGTAATCCAGATGGTGAATTATATTGTAGTCTTGTTGGGGAATTATATTGTTGTCTTATTGGTGAATTATATTGTAGTCTTATTGGTGAATTATATTGTAGTCTTGTTGGGGAATTATATTGTAATCTTGTTGGTGAATTATTTTGTAATCCAGATGGTGAATTATACTTGTAATCTTGTTGGTGAATTATATTGTAATCTTGTTGGTGAATTATATTGTAATCCAGATGGTGAATTATACTGTAATCTTGTTGGTGAATTATATTTTAATCCAGATGGTGAATTATACTGTAGTCTTGTTGGTGAATTATATTGTAATCTTGTTGGTGAATTATATTGTAATCTTGTTGGTGAATTATATTGTAATCTTGTTGGTGAATTATATTTTAATCCAGATGGTGAATTATATTGTAATCTTGTTGGTGAATTATATTGTAATCCAGATGGTGAATTATACTGTAATCTTGTTGGTGAATTATATTTTAATCCAGATGGTGAATTATATTGTAATCTTGTTGGTGAATTATATTTTAATCCAGAAGGTGAATTATATTGTAATCTTGTTGGTGAATTATATTTTACTCCAGATGGTGAATTATATTGCAATCTTGTTGGTGAATTATACTGTAATCTTGTTGGTGAATTATAATTGTAATCCAGATGGTGAATTATACTGTAATCTTGTTGGTGAATTATATTTTAATCCAGATGGTGAATTATATTGTACTCTTGTTGGTGAATTAATTATATGCTACTCTTGTTGCTAAGGCCAATTACTTCGTGCAGGCAACATTCCAGCCACACAGCCACACACAATATAAGAAATGAACACAGCTGTAACAATTGTATCAAGACTTTATATGAAAATATTCTTTCCATCAATCTAGTATGTCATTTAGTCTCTCACTGCCGCACACGCACGCACGCATTCACGCACGCACGCATTCACGCACCACGCATTCATGCACGCACGCACACAAGAAGTGAAAAACGTGTTACTGAAAACATAGAAAAAGTTTTGGGTGTAAAAAATTCTGTATCACAAGTAGCTGAACAAGTTCCTTACATGTTTGTAAACAGTGTCACAAAAATACACATAATGTCACATGTAAGAAACACACACATAATGTCACAACAAACAACAACCCAGAGTTGTTGCTGCATGAAAATATACAACACCGATTGATGTATACAACCTACACATCAACCGTGTGTCAACTGATGCACTGACATATACATATTCTCATGTCATGACACATGTCAATAAATATTTGCAGTCTAAACATCTACAAAGGCTGTTGGTCACTGAATCACTATCCCAAGCCCCACACTCACCAATCACTATCACATGTCCCACATTGACCAATCACTATCCCAAGTCCCACATTCACCAATCACTATCACATGTCCCACATTCACCAATCACTATCCCAAGTCCCACATTCACCAATCACTATCCCATATCCCACACTCACCAATCACTATCTCATGTCCCACACTCACCAATCACTATTCCATGTCCCATTATCACTGAACTCACTACCCCATGTCCCACAATCACTATCCTTTGTCTCACACCCATCAATAACTGAATCAATAACCCATGTCCCACATCCACCAATCATTGACCCACTTTCTCATGCACAACATCCATTAATTATGGAATCAGTATGCTTGGTCACACAACCCATCTATCAGTGAATCAGAATGTTGTATCCCACCACCCACCTATCACAGAAACAGCATCTTGGATCACACAAGTCATCTATCACTGAAGCAGCAAGCCATGTCCCAGCACCCACCCATTACTAATCCAGTATCCTGGGTCACACCACCCATCTATCACAGATTCAACATTTTGGCTTTCCACCGCCCACTAATCACTGAATCAGTACGCCATGTCCCAGCACCCACTAATCACTGAATCAGTACGCCATGTCCCAGCACCCACCTGTCACTAAATCAGCATCCTGGGCCACACCTCCCACCCATCACTGAATCAGTATCCTGATCCCAGCACCAACCTGTCACTGAATCAGTATCCTGGGTCCCAGCACCCATCTATCACTGAATCAGTATCCTGTGTTCACCGCCCACCAGCCGCGCCAAGTCGATGCAGTTCTCCAGACGAGCAGCCGTGCTAATCACATCCAGGGCCAAGGTCTCGCAGAGAGGCAGCAAGAAGGTGTAGGCGGGAACGTGGGTAAACATCCCACAGAACTGGCTGTTTGCGGGCACTGCTGGGGGAGCCAGCTGTGGGAGAGAACAATGCCTGCACTCAGATGAGATCTGGGCACACGAAGAAGGCGGCGCGCGTGTGGGATTGCGGTACATAGGGAAGGGATATGGGGTGTCAGCATTGGCGGCAGTTGGGCCTGTGTCCGGTCGAGCAACCTCGTGTGGCGTTGTTGGCGAGGCCTGTGGTTGTGGTTGTGTCGTGGGTGATGGTCTGGCGTAAGGACTTGCTGGCTGGTTTAATTCTGTGGAATGAAGATGACAACATGGAGGTGGCAATGATGAGGTCTGATCAGCTTCTTGTGCAGAGGCTGGCGTGCAAGGTCCCGGCAGCGGCGATGGAGTATCATGTTCTGCTTGTGCGGAGCCTGATGGACAAGATGGGGGAAGCAAAAGTGATAATTGAGATGGTCGCTGCGGGATCAAAGGTATACAACGTTGTATGGTTGGTGAGCTAGTCCCTGAGGTTGTGGTACTTATGTCATTCAGTGTCTCCTGACAACGTGATATAGGGGTGGACATCTGCTGGTTCAATCCAGGTCTGTTTAAGTCACGATCCTTCTCAGTCAGCTGGGCTAGTTCCCTGGTTAAGTCACGATCCTTCTCAGTCAGCTGGGCTAGTTCCCTGGTTAAGTCACGATCCTTCTCAGTCAGCTGGGCTAGTTCCCTGGTTAAGTCATAGTTTAAACTGATGCTTCTTGGGCGCGGTAAGGAGCTCTTCCTGTGCGTGTTGGCGGTGTCTGCAGTGTCCAGACTGTGCGTGTTGGCGGTGTCTGCAGTGTCCAGACTGTGCGTGTTGGCGGTGTCTGCAGTGTCCAGACTGGAGCAACTAGCCGCTTGCCTCGCTGGGTGTCTGGAGCCGGGAAACAAGGACACTGCGGAGATGGCACCCGCCTGTGTGTGGCTGTGGTGCCTCTGCCGATACAAGGCTGGCACCGGCTCGCGCTCAACACACAATTCCAGGCGTCTGTCTAACAGGTCCGGGTTGACCTCAAGTGATGTTTCTGGGATGATAGACAGCGCCCTGCTGTCTGTCAGACTCAGCCTTGGGGTGCTAACAACGGAGACCAGACTTGATCGTCTGTCCGCTGGGGCGCAGAATCTGTCTCCGCATATTTCTCTGAACAGTCGCTTGAAGGCCGCCCGGAGCTCGCTGTTCATAAATGCGTACATCCACGGGTTTATGCCACTGTTGAACACAGCCAGCAGGATGAGGTATGTCTGAAGCCAGATATCAAATTTGATGGAACTAACGGTCCTCACGAAAATCAGGATCAGGTAGGGCAGCCACAGTGCCAGGAAGACTCCAATGATCAGTGCCAGGGTTTTGGCGCACTTTGTCTCGCGCATCATACATTTGACCCGCACGCGCCGGTGGACGGCGAACTCAAACGCGGCAATCGCCTTGACGTGTTGCCTAGCAACCATGAGAATTCGAAAGTAACAAATCATGATGGCTATACACGACGGTACAAAAATGGCGCCCAGAAACAGAAGCGGCGCTTTGCCTTGGATTAAGTTTGCCGTGCAGGGCGCCACGTCTGAGGGTACATAAACCAGCCGGCCATGAGGGGAAACCACACGATGATCACCGAGTAGAGCCAGGAGAGCAGCACCATGATAGTGACCCGCCTGGTCGTCATGATGTTGACGTACCTGAGCGGTGACACCAGCGCGGTATGTCGGTCATAAGCTATGGCCGCCAAAGTCAACACGGAGACACCACAGCCCATCATGAGAATCCGATTGGGCAGCAAACACAACATCACATCCCCTGCTCCAGCCACGTCGCTGAACTTAAATACTTCCACCACGATTACAAACGGGGTGGCTAAGGCAACAAATATATCCACGGCTGCCAGCGACGTGATGAAATAGTTCGTGGGCGTCTGAAGTCTTCGGAACCGTATGACACACACAATGACAATGATATTACTCAACAGGATAAACGGAACCATTAGGCTGACGATTACTACGGCGCCGATTTCTTCTGACGACCAGACAGATGTCACGTTGGGGTCCGCTGACGTTCTGTTAGACAGGCCCAGCAGGATTCGACTGGACTGTTCCAGCGCGGAGCTGATCCCAGGCCGGATGGTGCTTGTGATGTCTGCCAGCTGGTCGGACAGGTCAGGGGCGGCCGGCATTCTCAGCTCCAGGGACACAGCTATCACCCGGTCAGAGATCATGTGGGCTGTGGACGCTGAGGTCAAGGATGTGGCCAACACGGCGTTGCCCATCCCACCTTCTGAACTCTGGTCAGGTGAGGGGAATACCCCCACGTGATCCAGCTCCTCGTAGACGTCATCGAGGTGTGGGAGACTCCCTTGGGCTAAGTGGTTGAGCATTCCGGTGTCTTCCATTGTGGCTGGAGCAGGCTGTTGGGACACTGCCCTGTCAGCCCGGACCACCAGGGACGCTAACTTCCTAGTGGAGGTTCTACTCTTGTAGGTCAACTAACAATGCTGCACATTACCAAGGCCGCGGGTCAGAGGGTATAGGTTGGTATACAACTGACACTGGCAGGTCAGAGGTCACAGGTCGATACGCACTCACGATGTCTGGGAGCGTTTGTTGGCGAATAGTTTACATTTGCGCAAGCTTGAATTAATTTGTTGTTTTGTCTGAAAATAAATGGGAAAATAAACATAAATAAACAAAGAGAAATGGCACACATACGTTCTCTCCTATTACTCACATACACACAGACAAACACACATACACTCGCTAGTGTTGCATAAAACTGGAATGTTGAGGGAAAGCGCGGTAATTTATTGCATTCTTCAACAACCAGAACAGACAAGTAACAGCACAAGATATTATGTCTGTATCTGTCAAATATCTGTGGTAACACGCGTCCTAAACGTTTCGGCAATTAGCACTTCTTAAGTCACATGGTCACTGAACGTCTCTAAACTGTAGGATGTGAAAACGTGCAATGTCTAAGTTGATGACAGACACTCATCTAAGTACTATTGCAGCGTACCAGCGGACTCTTTCCTCTCATACACTAGGAAAAAAAAGTCGCGTAAAAGTCGACAAGGTTATTGGCACTGGGTTATTATCCCACATGGCTGAGTCTCTTTCCTCAGGAGTCTCCGAAATAATGTACTCGTGAACCGAAAGACGCGGCCTGGAGTCGAACCCACAACCTTCGGAGCCCGTCTCTCCTACACTAGAGTGTAGAGGCACCCTCCGTGGGGCCTGGTAGGCTGGGAAATGGTGGGTAGCTGGTGCGATACACAGACGGTGCAAACAGGCATGCTATTGGCACAGACAGTGCAGAGAGGCATGTTATAGACACAGACAGTGCAGAGAGACATGTTATAGACACAGACAGTGCAGAGAGGCATGTTATAGACACAGACAGTGCAGAGAGGACATGTTATAGACACAGACAGTGCAGAGTGGCATGTTATAGACACAGTACAGAGAGGCATGTTATAGACACAGTCAGTACAGAGAGACATGTTATAGACACAGTCAGTACAGAGAGGCATGTTATAGACACAGTCAGTACAGAGAGGCATGTTATAGACAGTCAGTACAGAGAGACATGTTATAGACACAGTCAGTACAGAGAGGCATGTTATAGACACAGTCAGTGCAGAGAGACATGTTATAGACACAGACAGTGCAGAGAGGCATGTTATAGACACAGACAGTGCAGAGAGACATGTTATAGACACAGACAGTGCAGAGTGGCATGTTATAGACACAGTACAGAGAGGCATGTTATAGACACAGTCAGTACAGAGAGGCATGTTATAGACACAGTCAGTACAGAGAGGCATGTTATAGACACAGTCAGTACAGAGAGGCATGTTATAGACAGTCAGTACAGAGAGACATGTTATAGACACAGTCAGTACAGAGAGACATGTTATAGACACAGTCAGTACAGAGAGGCATGTTATAGAGACAGACAGTACAGAGAGACATGTTATAGACACAGACAGTGCAGAGAGACATGTTATAGACACAGACAGTACAGAGAGGCATGTTATAGACACAGTCAGTACAGAGAGACATGTTATAGACACAGACAGTGCAGAGAGACATGTTATAGACACAGTCAGTACAGAGAGACATGTTATAGACAGTCAGTACAGAGAGGCATGTTATAGACAGTCAGTACAGAGAGACATGTTATAGACACAGTCAGTACAGAGAGGCATGTTATAGAGACAAACAGTACAGAGAGACATGTTATAGACACAGACAGTGCAGAGAGACATGTTATAGACACAGACAGTACAGAGAGGCATGTTATAGACACAGTCAGTACAGAGAGACATGTTATAGACACAGACAGTGCAGAGAGACATGTTATAGACACAGTCAGTACAGAGAGGCATGTTATAGACACAGACAGTACAGAGAGGCATGTTATAGACACAGTCAGTACAGAGAGGCATGTTATAGAGACAGACAGTACAGAGTGGCATGTTATAGACACAGTCCAGAGAGGCATGTTATAGACACAGACAGTACAGAGAGACATGTTATAGACACAGACAGTGCAGAGAGACATGTTATAGACACAGTCAGTACAGAGAGGCATGTTATAGACACAGACAGTACAGAGAGGCATGTTATAGACACAGTCAGTACAGAGAGACATGTTATAGACACAGACAGTGCAGAGAGACATGTTATAGAGACAGTCAGTACAGAGAGGCATGTTATAGACACAGTCAGTACAGAGAGGCATGTTATAGACACAGTCAGTACAGAGAGGCATGTTATAGACACAGACAGTACAGAGAGGCATGTTATAGACACAGTCAGTACAGAGAGGCATGTTATAGAGACAGACAGTGCAGAGTGGCATGTTATAGACACAGACAGTACAGAGAGGCATGTTATAGACACAGTCAGTACAGAGAGACATGTTATAGACACAGACAGTGCAGAGAGACATGTTATAGACACAGTCAGTACAGAGAGGCATGTTATAGACACAGTCAGTACAGAGAGGCATGTTATAGACACAGTCAGTACAGAGAGGCATGTTATAGACACAGACAGTACAGAGAGGCATGTTATAGACACAGTCAGTACAGAGAGGCATGTTATAGAGACAGACAGTGCAGAGTGGCATGTTATAGACGCAGATAGTGCAGAGAGACATGTTATAGACACAGACAGTACAGAGAGGAATTTTATAGACACAGACAGTCCAGACAGACATGTTATAGCCACAGACAGTGCAGAGTGGCATGTTATAGACACAGTACAGAGAGGCATGTTATAGACACAGTCAGTACAGAGTGGCATGTTATAGACACAGTCCAGAGAGGCATGTTACAGACACAGACAGTCCAGAGAGGCATGTTACAGACACAGTCAGTACAGAGTGGCATGTTATAGACACAGTACAGAGAGGCATGTTATAGACACAGACAGTGCAGAGAGGCATGTTATAGACACAGACAGTGCAGAGAGACATGTTATAGACACAGACAGTGCAGAGAGACATGTTATAGACACAGACAGTACAGAGAGACATGTTATAGACACAGACAGTACAGAGAGACATGTTATAGACACAGACAGTGCAGAGAGACATGTTATAGACACAGACAGTACAGAGAGACATGTTATAGACACAGACAGTACAGAGAGACATGTTATAGACACAGACAGTACAGAGAGACATGTTATAGACACAGACAGTACAGAGAGACATGTTATAGACACAGACAGTACAGAGAGACATGTTATAGACACAGACAGTACAGAGAGACATGTTATAGACACAGACAGTACAGAGAGACATGTTATAGACACAGACAGTGCAGAGAGACATGTTATAGACACAGACAGTGCAGAGAGACATGTTATAGACACAGACAGTGCAGAGAGACATGTTATAGACACAGACAGTGCAGAGAGACATGTTATAGACACAGACAGTACAGAGAGACATGTTATAGACACAGCACAGAGAGGCATGTTATAGACACAGACAGTACAGAGAGACATGTTATAGACACAGACAGTACAGAGAGGCATGTTATAGACACAGTACAGAGAGGCATGTTACAGACACAGACAGTACAGAGAGACATGTTATAGACACAGTACAGAGAGGCATGTTACAGACACAGACAGTGCAGAGAGACATGTTATAGACACAGTACAGAGAGGCATGTTACAGACACAGACAGTGCAGAGAGACATGTTATAGACACAGACAGTGCAGAGAGGCATGTTATAGACACAGACAGTGCAGAGAGGCATGTTATAGACACAGACAGTACAGAGAGGCATGTTATAGACACAGACAGTGCAGAGAGACATGTTATAAACACAGACAGTACAGAGAGGCCTGTTATAGACAGTTAGTGCAGAGAGGCATGTTAGTTAGTTAGTTATCAGTTGGGGTATCTTCGTTGCACTCCGGACATGTCCATAGGTGCTCAGATCCTCCCCCCAGCATATGCATCAGCGTCCGGTGGCTAATAGTGCCAGTTCTGTGTTGGTTGACGAGGCGCTTTGTTTTCCCGATGTACCTCTCGCGTCTGGCTGTGCCGATTCTTACTCCCAGGTCTTTCATCCTGGAGAGCGATGTGGAATCACTGGCGTCAAAATCCTCTGTTCTCGCCATATCTTTAAGGGCGTTAATAACATCCGCACGATCCATGGGCTGGCCATCTACAGGGGGTGCAGAGCCAGCCAATTTATCAGCTCGTTCATTTCCCTCGACTCCCGCATGTCCCGGGACGAAGATGAAGGTGACTTTGCGGACAACAGACTTCCGCAGCGACTCAGTCCACTGTCTACGTACAGATCCAGCTTCGACCTTCTGAATCATGCTCATTGAATCACTTAGTACACACACGTTGGTATAATGCTGTGATTCCAGCCATATGAAAGCCTGTGTAACTGCCATCACCTCCATCGTCATGCTGCTCGTGGTCATAGAGTGGGCACCACTGGATTCTTGAACGGTTCGGCCCGCTGAACGGGCTGTAAATGCCCACGCACTTCTCTGCTGCTTTACAACAGATCCATCTGTATAGATGAGCACTTCGGGGCTATCTGAGTGATCATAGATGAGCGCGTTAACCTCTGCATTGACAGCGGCAGGGTTCTGCTCTCTGCACCGTCTGTCGAGTGTGATAATGCAGGAGAAGGTACACTTAAAAGCTGGAGGCACCGGCACCCATTCCTTGCCGGGGTTGATACTGGTAAGACTGCAGACCTGTCCGACGACATCTTCCGCCCGACCCATCCATGATTTGCCCCTCTTTAGCCTGTCACCCTTTTCTCTGAATACAGCGTCATGCAGAGGGTGCTGCTCATCTGCACTTATTTTTAAGTATGCACGAGCTCTCCAGATCTTGATCCTGTGTTCCATTGTCGGGAAGTCAAGGAGGTATCTCATTGCTACACAGCTGGTGTCTCTCGTGCAGCCCAAAATGATGCGCATGGCTTCGTTTTGTACCTTTTCAAGTCTTCCAATCTGTGTAGGGCTGACAGTGAGGATGGCCAGGGCATACTCGATGCGTGAAAGCACAAGTCCTTGGAACAGAAGTAATAGCAGTCTTTGCTCGATATTGGCAGTCGCCATGACTCTCATTGCTGCCAAACCTTTTCGAGCCTTCGTTATGACATAATCGACATGATCTCTGAAGGACAGGCTACGATCAAGCCTCACGCCAAGATATGTCATTGACTGGGTTCTACTCAGAATGCTCCCATCCATTCTTACTGCCGGCAGGTCTGTTTTCACAATATGGTTGTTTAGTGAGAACCATGTAACCGTTGCCTTTGCAGGGTTGACAAGGGCATCGGCATCAGCACACCATGAGGAAATTCGATCTAGTTCGCCCTGCATATAGTTGGCAACCGCCTGTCTATCTCGACCCTGTCGATACACGAGGATGTCGTCAACGAATGATAGAGTCCTACCCCTCCCATCCAACTGTTGTTCAGTGATCGGCACCGTATACACGTTGAATAGTACTGGTGACAGTGGTGAACCCTGCGGCAATCCTGGACATATCGTTATCGGCTCAGAAGACCAACTCCCGCATCTTAGCACCACCTTCCTTTGGAGTAGAACTGCAGCTATCCATCGTACAAGGTGAGGGTGCACTTTCAGTCTGAGGAGGGTTTGCATCAAGTGCTCGAAAGATACTCTGTTATATGCGTCCTCTAAGTCTATGGCGGCCGCACGTCTCTTCTCTGACCTGAAATCCTTCGTAAACATCTTGAGCAAAGACCGCCGCATTCAGCCATGACTCTTTGTTGCGTCTGTATCCTCCAAGTGTGGGCGGGAAGCAGCCGAGCTGTTCCAAGTCCCAAGCAAGTCTGTGTGCTACAATTTTCTCCAGTAGCTTGCCAACAGTATTCTGCATCGTAATGATTCTGTAGCCGCTTATCTTGGAATGGTCTTTGTTCGGTTTTGGCAGCGGCAGCAAGTAGCTGTGTAGCCATTCTTCTTTGACCTGACCCCTCTGGATACTGGTGTTGAATTCTCTGGCCAGTTCTTCCATGTTATCATCTGATATCACCATTAGGTCACCATATCGGATGCCGTCTGGGCCTGGGGCGGTGTTAGGTGATTTCTTTAGCATCGCACGCAATATGTCAACTGTGATTGTCCATTCTTCGTCTGTCCCGAGGCATGTTATAGACACAGACAGTACAGAGAGGCATGTTATAGACACAGACAGTACAGAGAGGCATGTTATAGACACAGACAGTCCAGAGAGGCATGTTATAGACACAGACAGTGCAGAGAGGCATGTTATAGACACAGACAGTGCAGAGAGGCATGTTATAGACACAGACAGTGCAGAGAGGCATGTTATAGACACAGACAGTGCAGAGAGGCATGTTATAGACACAGACAGTGCAGAGAGGCATGATATAGACACAGACAGTGCAGAGAGGCATGTTATAGACACAGACAGTGCAGAGAGACATGTTATAGACACAGACAGTGCAGAGAGGCATGTTATAGACACAGACAGTGCAGAGTGACATGTTATAGACACAGACAGTGCAGAGAGGCATGTTATAGACACAGACAGTGCAGAGAGGCATGTTATAGACACAGACAGTGCAGAGAGACATGTTATAGACACAGACAGTGCAGAGAGGCATGTTATAGACACAGACAGTGCAGAGAGGCATGTTATAGACACAGACAGTGCAGAGAGGCATGTTATAGACACAGACAGTGCAGAGAGGCATGATATAGACACAGACAGTGCAGAGAGGCATGATATAGACACAGACAGTGCAGAGAGGCATGTTATAGACACAGACAGTGCAGAGAGGCATGTTATAGACACAGACAGTGCAGGGAGGCATGATATAGACACAGATAGTGCAGAGAGGCATGTTATAGACACAGACAGTGCAGAGAGACATGTTATAGACACAGACAGTGCAGAGAGGCATGTTATAGACACAGACAGTGCAGAGTGACATGTTATAGACACAGACAGTGCAGAGAGGCATGTTATAGACACAGACAGTGCAGAGAGGCATGTTATAGACACAGACAGTGCAGAGAGACATGTTATAGACACAGACAGTGCAGAGAGGCATGTTATAGACACAGACAGTGCAGAGAGGCATGTTAAAGACATTCAGTGCTGAGAGGTATGTTATAGACACGGTCAGTGCAGAGAGACATATTATAGACATGTTCAATGCATAGAGACATGTTATAGACAGACAGCGCAGAGAGGCATATTATAGACACAGACAGTGCAGCGAGACATGCCTCTCTGCCTTTCTTCTTTTGTCCAACTGTTTTTGCCGTGAAACCTCATATTACTACATGGGGGTGGGGGAGGGGGAGGGGGGGGGGGTCGTAGTCCATACAGGTGCTACCACTTCTGGTACACGGGACTGGTTTCTGCCTGTAGATGAACTTTCTCTATTACCAGTGTCCCTCGCCATCAGGTGAACCCACTCCGACTTCAGGGGTACTTGTAATATACGTCCCCGAGTCATGGGGGAGAAATCACAATTTCAGTCCAACAGACAGGTGTAGGCGTTGAACCCGCTACTTCGGCATCAGCACACCGGATGTTTAAGAACGAGTGCTCTTATCTATTCAACCACGCCGACCTGGCGGGACTACATGATTAGAACCAGACAAGGCTTGATGTCTCGGCCACGCTGACCTAGCAGGACTACATAATTAGAACCAGACAAGGCTGTGTGTGTTCAACACACCAACCATCATCAACTTGTCCATCATCAACTTGTCCATGATCAACTTGACCATCATCAACTTATCCCTCATCAACTCATCCATCATCAACTTAACCATCATTAACTTGTCCATCATCAACTTATCCCTCATTAACTCGTCCATCATCAACTTGTCCATCATCAACTTGTCCATCATCAACTTATCCATCATCACCTCGTCCATCATAAACACGTTAACTATCACATTGTTGACCGTGGTGTTAAACGTCACGTGGGCTGGAGTAAATGTGACTTGGTCACAGCTGTCTGACGTCGACTACTACTCGTAGCTAAGGACACCGCCACTTTTGCTTTTCAATAACCGCTACCTCCTCAAGTAAATCACCGTGATTTAATTAACTAATTAAACAAGCCGTGCACACATCCGCATGCCAGGTAACAGCTCTGTCTTAAGTCAACAGAACAGGGGAGTGAGTGCAGCCCTGTCTGCCTGCCTGTCTGCCTGCGCCGAGATGTGAAAACATGGCCCCTGTCACGGGAGACAATCCCAAGTAATTATTGTCCAAGGGAGATAACAGCACACACAAATTACAGCTTCCATACAAACATAATATTATTAGAAAACCAGGAAACATGCATATAAATATAATTACATACGTGTGTGCGCGCGCACACGCTGATGTGTGTGTAGAAAACATTAAGCAATGGGGAATGGAGAGAGAGAGAGAGAGAGAGAGAGAGAGAGAGAGAGAGAGAGAGAGAGAGAGAGAGAGAGAGAGAGAGAGAGAGAGAGAGAGAACATGCTGAAGAACAGACTGAAAATGAGAGAGCAAGAAACAGAGAAAAGGGTAGAGTCAAGTAAAGGTTTAATTTGAGTTGAGTTGAGTTTAGTTGTGTTGAGTTAAGAACCGACATCACTACACTCAGGAGATTCCCATACGTGCTCCGTCCCCTCGTTCAACAGCCAGCGAAGAGTATGTTTAATTTATAAAATAGGAAGGCCGAAAATACACGCGTAGTCAGGCAAAGTGCCAGATAAACACGCATGCGCGCGACATGGGACAGTAGGTGGACTGGAGTCAGTCAGTACGCGCGACATGGGACAGTAGGTGGACTGGAGTCAGTCAGTGCTCGCGACATGGGACAGTAGGTGGACTGGAGTCAGTCAGTGCGCGTGACATGGGACAGTAGGTGGACTGGAGTCAGTCAGTGCGCGCGACATGTGACAGTAGGTGGACTGGAGTCAGTCAGTGCGCGCGACATGGGACAGTAGGTGGACTGGAGTCAGTCAGTGCGCGCGACATGGGACAGTAGGTGGACTGGAGTCAGTCAGTGCGCGCGACATGGGACAGTAGGTGGACTGGAGTCAGTCAGTGCGCGCGACATGGGACAGTAGGTGGACTGGAGTCAGTCAGTGAGGCGCTTATGGTGATTTTAAGATTCATTTATGTAAACCACCATCCAGAAGTTTTCTGCAGGGAAACATACATGTATGACAGCAACAACCATATTACAGCACACAAACTGACATATACGCATGGCTGAGTCACGTCAGCGCGCGCGCACACACATACACACACACACGTGTATTCATCAACATCCAGTTCCGTGCCGGCTGGCGTGGGCGATCATGCCTCTCCATAAATTACGATCTCCGACGTCATGGATCAATTCGTGCACAGTGTTTTCCTCTATCTCTCTGTTCCCACATCTTTCCAGTTGTCACAACATGTGAGCAGCCGTATGTTAAAACTGGATCTATATAACATGCAGGAACTGTTTTTGTAATCTCCAGTACTATCAGGTTATGCTGCTGCTGCTGCTCCACTCTCCTCCTATTACATGTGACAACATATTTCACATTTATGTTCATTCATTCATTCATTCATTCATTCATTCATTCAGTAGCATGTCCTTTGCAGAACCTCGCTCCCATAACAACCTTCCGGAAAACTTCTCGATCACAAGCGAGATGTCCCGCGTCCGATACACGCATATGGAGATCACCCGCCACATCCTGCACCCATCTTCTCTTTGGCCTTCCTCTTCCTCTCTTTCCAGGCATATCCCCCTCCATTATTGTTCTCTCCAAACTTTCATGACGTTTCAAGTGACCAAAATATATCAATTTTCTTTGTTTTATCGTCTTTAATAGCAAGCCTTCTTCAATATTCAGCACTTGAAGTATGGATGCATTTGTTCTTTTCTTTACCCAAGATATTCTTAGAACCCGTCTATAACAATTATATTCAAAGGCATGTATGCACTGTTCAGCTTGTTTAGTATGTAGGGGCTGCCTCCCTGATGTAGGGGCTGTCTCCGTGATGTAGGTGTTGTCTCCCTCATGTAAGGGCTGCCTCCCTGATGTAGGGGTTGTCTCCTGATGTAGGGGCTGTCTCCGTGATGTAGGAGTTGTCTCCCTCATGTAGGGGCTGCCTCCAAGATGTAGGGGCTGCCTCCCTGATGTAGGGGCTGCTTGGTTGATGTAGGGGCTGCTTGGCTGATGTAGGGGCTGTCTGGCTGATGTAGGGGCTGCCTCCCTAATGTAGGGACTGTCTCCCTGATGTAGGGCTGCCTCCCTGCTGTAGGGAATGCCTTCCTGATGTAGGGGCTGTCTCCCTGGTGTAGGGACTGTCTCCCTGATGTAGGGACCTGACTGATGTAGGGGCTGCCTGACTGATGTAGGGGCTGTCTGACTGATGTAGAGCTGCCTGACTGATGTAAAGTTGCCTGACTGATGTAGGAGCTGTCTCCCTGATGTAGGGTTGCCTGACTGGTGTAGGGCTGCCTGACTGATGTAGGGCTGCCTGGCTGATGTAGTGGCTGTCTCCCTTATGTAGGGTTGCCTGACTGATGTAGGGTTGCCTGACTGATGTAGCGTTGCCTGACTGATGTAGGGTTGCCTGACTGATGTAGGGGCTGTCTCCCTGATGTAGAGGCTGTCTCCCTGATGTAGGGGCTGTCTCCCTGATGTAGGGGCTGTCTCCCTGATGTAGGGGCTGCTTGGTTGATGTAGGGGCTGCTTGGCTGATGTAGGGGCTGTCTGGCTGATGTAGGGGCTGCCTGGCTGATGTAGGGGCTGCCTCCCTGATGTAGGGCTGCCTCCCTGCTGTAGGGACTGCCTTCCTGATGTAGGGGCTGTCTCCCTGGTGTAGGGACTGTCTCCCTGATGTAGGGACCTGACTGATGTAGGGGCTGCCTGACTGATGTAGGGGCTGTCTGACTGATGTAGAGCTGCCTGACTGATGTAAAGTTGTCTGACTGATGTAGGAGCTGTCTCCCTGATGTAGAGGCTGTCTCCCTGATGTAGGGGCTGTCTCCCTGATGTAGGGGCTGTCTCCCTGATGTAGGGGCTATCTCCCTGATGTAGGGGCTATCTCCCTGATGTAGGGGCTGTCTCCCTGATGTAGGGGCTGTCTCCCTGATGTAGGGTTGTCTGACTGATGTAGGGGCTGCCTCCCTAATGTAGGGACTGTCTCCCTGATGTAGGGACTGTCTCCCTGATGTAGGGGCTATCTCCCTGATGTAGGGGCTGTCTCCCTGATGTAGGGGCTGTCTCCCTGATGTAGGGTTGTCTGACTGATGTAGGGGCTGCCTCCCTAATGTAGGGACTGTCTCCCTGATGTAGGGACTGTCTCCCTGATGTAGGGACTGTCTCCCTAATGTAGGGACTGTCTCCCTAATGTAGGGACTGTCTCCCTGATGTAGGAGTTGTCTGACTGATGTAGGGGTTGTCTGACTGATGTAGGGGTTGTCTGACTGATGTAGGGGTTGTCTGACTGATGTAGGGGTTGTCTCCCTGATGTAGGAGTTGTCTGACTGATGTAGGGGTTGTCTGACTGATGTAGGGTAGGGTTGCCTGACTGATTTAGGGGCTGTCTCTCTGATGTAGAGGTTGCCTGCCTGTTGTAGAGGCTGTCTCCCTGATGTAGGGGCTGTCTCCCTGATGTAGGAGTTGTCTGACTGATGTAGGGGGTGTCTCCCTGATGTAGGGGCTATCTCCCTGATGTAGAGGCTGTCTTTCTTATGTAGGGGCTGTCTCCCTGATTTGGGGATTACCTGACTGATGTAGGGGTTGTCTCCCTGATGTAGGGCTGTCTCCCTGATGTAGGGACTGTCTTCCTGATGTAGGGACTGCATCTCTGAATTAGCGACTACCTCCCTGATGTAGCGACTGCCTCCTTGATGTAGGGATTATCTCCATGATGTAGGGACTGTCTAGCTGATGTAGGGACTATATCCCTGATGTAGGGACTGTCTCCATGATGTAGCGACTGCCTCCATGATGTAGGGACTGTCTCCCTGATGCAGGGACTGTTTCCCTGATGTAGAGGTTGCCTGGCTGTTGTAGGGACTGTCTCCCTGATGTAGGAGCTGTCTCCCTGATGTAGGGGCTGTCTCCCTGATGTAGGGTTGCCTGACTGATGTAGGGTTGCCTGACTGATGTAGTGGTTACCTGACTGATGTATGGGCTGTCTCCCTGATGTAGGGGCTATCTCCCTGATGTATGGGCTGTCTCCCTGATGTAGGGGCTGTCTCCCTGATTTAGGGGTTACCTGACTGATGTAGGGGTTGTCTCCCTGATGTTGGGCTGTATCACTGATGTAGGGACTGTCACCCTGATGTAGGAGCTGTATTCCTGATGTAGGGAATGTCTCCATGATGTAGCGACTGCCTCCCTGATGTAGGGACTGTCTCCCTGATGCAGGGACTGTTTCCCTGATGTAGAGGTTGCTTGCCTGTTGTAGAGACTGTCTCCCTGATGTAGGAGCTGTCTCCCTGATGTAGGGGCTGTCTCCCTGATGTAGGGGCTGTCTCCCTGATGTAGGAGCTGTCTCCCTGATGTAGGGGTGGTATCCCTGATGTAGGGGTTGCCTGACTGATGTAGGGGTTGCCTGACTGATGTAGGGGCTGTCTCCCTGATGTAGGGGCTGTCTCCCTGATGTAGGGGCTGTCTTCCCGATGTAGGGGCTGTCTCCCTGATGTAGGGGCTGTCTCCCTGGTGTAGGAGTTGCCTGACTGATGTAGGGGCTGTCTCCCTGATGTAGGGGCTGTCGTCCCTGATGTAGGGTATTCCCTCCACGCATATCCCTATGCACACATACATATATGCATATACAGACAGAGAGAGAGAGAGAGAGAGAGAGAGAGAGAGAGAGAGAGAGAGAACAAACGAACGAACGAACGAACGAACACACTTTATTTTCAAACACAGGCCCGTCTAACAGTCCGCCCTTCTATCACTCTCTTCCATACATTAAAATTACAGTTGGTTGCATATCCTGTACAAGACGTTGCAGTCAACACCAGCATATTTTGCTGATCGCTTGGGTAGTTGACGTTCAGTAGTTTGTCATTGCTTTCTGAACAGCCGGCACACATACAATTTCGTAAAAAAACAACGCAACGAGGTCTGCTGCCATATCGCGCGCAGCTATGTTTCGAACGCGGGTATGCGGGCTCACGAACTGCGTCCGTAATTCCTTCACCTCTTAGCCCTTTCATACATTATGAGAGAGAGAGAGAGAGAGAGAGAGAGAGAGAGAGAGAGAGAGAGAGAGGGGGAGGGAGAGAGAGAGGAAGAGAGAGGGGGAGAGAGAGAGAGGAGAGAGGAGAGAGATAGAGGGAGAGGGGAGAGAGAGAGGAGAGAGATAGAGGGAGAGAGAGAAAGATAGATAGAGAGATAGAGGGAGAGAGAGAGAGAGAAAGATAGATAGAGAGAGAGAGAAAGATAGATAGAGAGAGAGAAAGATAGACAGAGAGAGAAAGATAGAGATAGAGAAAGATAGACAGAGAGAGAAAGATAGAGAGAGAGAGAGAGAAAGATAGAGGGAGAGAGAGAAAGATAGATAGAGAGAGAGAAAGATAGACAGAGAGAGAAGATAGATAGAGAGAGAGAAAGATAGACAGAGAGAGAAAGATAGAGAGAGAGAAAGATAGACAGAGAGAGAAAGATAGAGAGAGAGAGAAAGATAGATAGAGAGAGAGAGAAAGATAAAAGGAAAAAGAAAATAGACAGAAAAAGATAGAGAAAAAAGATAGACAGAAAAAAGATAGAGAGAAAAAAAGATAACAGAGAGAAAAATAAAAGAGAGAAAGATAGACAAAGGGGAAAATATAGAGAGAGAGGGGAAAATAATAAGAAAATAGATAAAGAGAAATATAACAGAGAGAAAATGATAACAAAAGAAAATAGAGAGGGAAAATAAGAAAAAAGATAGAGAGAAGAGAAAAAGAAAACCGAGGGGAAGATAAAAGGGGAAGGGAGAAAGAGAAAAGAGAGAGGGGGAGAGAAAAAGATAGAGAAAGAAAAAGAGAGAAAAAGAGAGAAAATATAGAGAGAAAAAAGATAGATAAGAGAGAGATAAAAAAATAAGAAGAAAAAGATAAATGAAAAAAAAAAATTTTAAAAGAGAAATAAAGCAAGAAAAAGAGAGAAAGAAAAAATAAAAAGGGGAAAAAAAGGAAAAAGAAAAAATAGAGAAGATAAAATAATAAGAGAAGATAGAGAGAATAAAGAGAGAAAATAAATAAGAGAGAGATAGAAAATAAAAATATAAAGATAGAGAGAGAGAGAAAAAGAGAGGGGGGGAGAGAAAAAATAGAAGAGAGAGAGAAAAAGAGAGAGATAGATAGATAGAGAGGAATGATAACAGAGAGAAAATAAGAGAGAAAAATAGAGAAATAATGAGAAAAATGATAAACAATAAGAGAAAAATAGAGAGAGAAAAGATAGAGAAAGAAAATAAGAATAAAAAAATAATAAAGGAGAAAGAAAAAGAGATATAAAAATAAAATGAAAAAAAAGAAATATAGAGAAAAAAGATAAAAAAAAAATATAAAGAAAATAAAATTTAAGAAAAAAAAAATTATGAAAGGGAAAAACATTAAAAAGGGAAATAAATAAAAAATAGAAATAAAAAAGAAAGGGGAATAAAAATTAATTTTTTTTAAGAATAAAAAATAAAAAGAAAAAATTTTAAGAGAAAAATTTTTAAAAATAAAAAATTTTAAAAAAAAGATAATAAAAATATTAGAAAAATTAAAGAAAAAGATAAATAAAATTTAAAGAGAGAAAGATAAAAATAATAAAGAATTTTTAAAAAAAAAAAGTTAGTTTTATTTAAAAAAGATCTCTATTATTTTTAAAGAAAAAAAGTAAAAGAAATGAAATTTTTTTAAACGTTTTTCTTGACAAAATAAACACACTCTCACAATAAGAAGTAGAGTTTAAAATGGGATATAGAGATAGAATAGAGAAGAAAACAAGTTTAAGACTGCCTCGCGCCCATCTTAACCCTTTGAAAATAAAGTTGAATTGAATTGAATAAAGTTGAATATATTATGTCCCTCTGTTCTATCGTCGTTCCTGAAACGAAAGAAAGCGCTCGGGAAATCAAGCAGCAGGCAGGTAAGAGTATGTACAGCCAGATTACCATGGAAACAAGCCCGACTAAACAAACAGCACAGGTGATACAAACACCCTGACCAGACAAACAGCACAGGTGATACAAACACCCTGACCAGAACAAACAGCACATGTGATACAAACACCTCAACAGGACAAATAGCACAGGTGATACAAACACCCTGACCAGACAAACAGCACATGTGATACAAACACCTCAACAGGACAAATAGCACAGGTGATACAAACACCCTGACCAGACAAACAGCACATGTGATACAAACACCTCAACAGGATAAATAGCACAGGTGGTACAAACACCTCAATAGGAAAAACAGCACAGGTGATACAAACACCCCGACCAGACAAACAGCACAGGTGATACAAACACCTCAACAGGACAAACAGCACAGGTGATACAAACACCCTGACCAGACAAACAGCACATGTGATACAAACACCTCAACAGGATAAATAGCACAAGTGATACAGACACCTCAACTAGGACAAATAGCACAGGTGGATACAAACACCTCAACAGGACAAATAGCACAGTTGATACAAACACCTCAACAGGACAAATAGCATAGGTGATACAAACACCCCAACCAGACAGACAAACAGCACAGGTGATACAAACACCTCAACACAACAAATAGCACAGGTGTTACAAACACCTCAACAGGACAAATAGCACAGGTGATACAAACACCTCAACACAACAAATAGCACAGGTGATACAAACACCTCGACCAGACAAACAGCACAGGTGATACAAAGACGCCGAGCAGACAAACAGTACAGGGATACACCATTGTAGTGTGTGGTTGGTACACAAAGGGTTGTTCTCTCCGACGTGTCCCTGCCAGGTGTGGCTAATCACCTCGGTCAATCAGTGATCTGTTCTGTCAGTCAACCAGTGATCTGTTCTGTCAGTCAATCAGTGATCTGTTCTGTCAACCAGTGATCTGTTCTGTCAGTCAACCAGTGATCTGTTCTGTCAGTCAACCAGTGATCTGTTCTGTCAGTCAACCAGTGACCTGTTCTGTCAGTCAACCAGTGATCTGTTCTGTCAACCAGTGGTCTGTTCTGTCAGTCAATCAGTGATCTGTTCTGTCAACCAGTGATCTGTTCTGTCAGTCAACCAGTGATCTGTTCTGTCAGTCAACCAGTGATCTGTTCTGTCAGTCAACCAGTGATCTGTTCTGTCATCAACCAGTGATCTGTTCTGTCAGTCAACCAGTGATCTGTTCTGTCAGTCAACCAGTGATCTGTTCTGTCAAGCAGTGATCTGTTCTGTCAGTCAACCAGTGATCTGTTCTGTCAACCAGTGATCTGTTCTGTCAACCAGTGATCTGTTCTGTCAACCAGTGATCTGTTCTGTCAGTCAACCAATGATCTGTTCTGTCAGTCAACCAGTGATCTGTTCTGTCAGTCAACCAGTGAACAGCTCTGTCAACCAGTGATCTGTTCTGTCAACCAGTGATCTGTTCTGTCAACCAGTGATCTGTTCTGTCAGTCAACCAGTGATCTGTTCTGTCAGTCAACCAGTGATCGTTTCAGCTTCTTGAACTAAACGTAAGTCCATTCCTCCTTAGTTGGATCGCTGCAGCCCTCTTCCAACGGAAAGTAGTTTTTAGATGTGGCAGTTGGACTTCGGAACCAACAACAATATATCCTGGCCTACCACAGGGATCACCATTATCTCCGGTACTGTTCAACGCCTACACAGTGAGAATCACCAGTGAGCAGATCACTGGACCTGGCAGGACATTGTCATATGCCGATGATGTTTTAGTGTATCGTCAGGGTAAGGATAGAGAGGAGGTTGCTGTGGAACTACAAACCGAACTCAATCGCATAAGTACTTGGTGTGATGAAGCTGGGGCAATGGTCAACCCAACAAAGGCAACAGTGACTTGGTTCTCGTTGAATATCATATTGTCAACAATCCAACACCAACTGTAATGCTGTGTTCAGAGACGGTGGAAAGAACGCAGGCAATGAATTACCTGGGGATACGGTTTGATCGAAGCCTTGCTTATAATGTGCACATAGACCAGGTGATAACAAAGGCCAAGCGGGGCTTGGCAGCGATGCGGGTGATGGCGGCAGCAAACTGTGAGCAGCGCCATCTATGTCTTCTGTACGAGGGGCTGGTCATGTCTGTTTTGGAGTATGCAATGGCAATCCTGACTCTCAGCCATAAGCAGATAGAAAGGATGGAAAGGATACAGAATGAAGCTATGCGCATTATTCTTGGATGTACAAGAGATACAGCATGCAGGGCGATGCGCTACCTTCTTGATTTTCCAACCATTGAAGAGAGAATGCAAGTTTGCAGGGCACGCGCCTACCTCAGAATTAACGCAAACACACAGCATCCACTGCATAGTGAAATTAGGAAGGTGAAGGGCAGCAGGTTAAAAAGAGGACGGTCGTGGATGGGTCAAGCCGAAGACATTCTTCAACAGGTGTGTTCACTTGAGGACTTAGAACCTGGCGAGGAGTGGGTGCAAGTGCCAACAGACTTCTGCACATCCTTTTCAGTTTGCATCCAACTAGATAGAAAATGCAGACAAGAAAATCCGGCTGCTGTGGAGGCTGAAGTACAAGCGTTGATTTTCGAGAATTCGCTAGACAGTGACGCGGTCATCTACACAGATGGGTCGGTCGTCCGACATGTGAGAAGCTCATGGGCCTTTACAGCTCGGGCCGGAGGGAGAATTGTGAAGGAGGACTCTGGTGCTTTCACTGAAACCACAAGTAGCCTGACCATGGAAGTCATGGCAGTAAGTAAAGCAATAACATGGCTCGAGACACAGACATTCACTAGGGCTTGTTTCCTTAGCGACTCAATGAACATGATCAAGAGGATAGAGGAGGGGTCGATCCGAAGAGAATGGTTGCTGCCTCTGGAGCGGTCTCGGCTGGCAAAGATTAGTTTCATCTTCGTGCCAGGTCATGCGGGAGTACAAGGAAATGAGCGGGCTGACAAGCTCGCAGGTGAGGCTACTGTGGAGGGCGGACGCGCCATGGACCAGGCTGACATTCTGAATGCTCTACGAGAAGTGAGACTTTTGCAAGAACCAAGTGATGACTGTGAATCTACAACAATGGCCAGACTGCGAGAGCAGCAAATTAAAAGAGGGGTGGCCAAACAAGAACACTACGCAGGAAGCCAAAGAAGATTGATAAACCAACACAGAACTGGCGTCGTTAGCCGCTACACGCTGCGGGATTTGCTGAGGAGGGGATCCGAGCACTTATGGACTGAATGGTCCGATGTGCAACGAGGATGATCTGTCGACTAACTAACTAACTAACTAACCAGTGATCTGTTCTGTCAACCAGTGATCTGTTCTGTCAGTCAACCAGTGAACAGTTCTGTCAACCACTGACCAACACCCTTGAATGGCAGGAGATAAGCTACTACAGCTGGACACAACAAATCTCTACTTACGTACGGCAGACACATCAGGCATCACTAGTCTAACGGTTTCCACACTGCCGTCTGTCGTACAATCCACCCCAAGAAACATCCAAGACATTTCCGTCAGACGACAGTGTCTTACAATCTCTCCCCCCCCCCCCCCCCCCCCCCCCAAGAAACATCCAAGACAGTTCCGTCAGACAACAGTGTCTTACAATCCCCCCCCCCCCCCCACCCCGAAACATTCAAGACAGTTCCGTCAGACGACAGTAACAAAAATAATTAAAATAATTGCCCAAGAGAGACAGCCAGCGTGTCTTCATGTGAATATCGATGTCAAAGGCGAGTGTTTAGTTTCTGGATCTGACGCAGATATTTGTGAAGACACGGTTGAAGGGATGCAGCGTAAAGAGATTAAAGTCATTATACACCGCCGGTTATTTATAAACACATAACATAGACCAGTGGTTCTCAACCGTTTTTGGCCCGTGCCCCCTTCACCATATTTTTCAGAACGTCATTCCCCCCTAAAACCCCGCCGCCGCTCCTAAACAGTATACGTAATAATGGAAGCTAAATTTAATAGCACATATTAAAACAAGTCTCCCGGGAAGGTTAACCCGGTCAACAAATGCCCGCAGAAGTCGGATGTGTCGGCCTAACGGCGCAAGAACGCAGCTCTGCTGTAAACAGGCACAACGCAATCACATCCGGAAAAAAAAACTCCGGATGAACGAAGAAGAAGAAGAAGAAAACAAGTCTAGACATCCACATAAAACATGATTTGTGAGCCTACTTACTTTATAAAATGAATTTTAGAAGGGTGAGACGTACAGAACCGTACAGTATGAAGGGAAAAACAATATCAAGTAATCGGTTCTTGTATTAACGCGATCTTGAAATAATCTTAATTCCCCCCCCCCCCTTCCCCACCGGAAACCCTAACATCCCCCCCGGGGAGGAATTCCCCACGAGTTGAGAACCACTGACATAAACTAAACTCACAGCCTCTGACGGCGAAGAAGCCGCAAGCTAGGGAAATGGTAATCTGAAGGAATTCGGTATGCGATATCTGGTTAAATATGGGCAACGGTAAGACAGTATGCGCCTACAGATATCACGTGACTCATTGAGTATGTGTACAGACACAGTGCTACATTAATCCGTGTGATCATTGACAGTCGGACAATCCTGTTGAATGCTGCACAATTTAACAATCTACCGATTACTTCTTCATTGGCACCTTGCCGTCTTGACAGACGATAGTTTGTGCTTTAAAAAGGCATAATAACTTTTACCTATGGCGGTCACTACCGGACACTACCGATTAACAACAAGCGATACGTATCTATATTACAGCAAACTGCAATCAATAATCAGCCTACAATTAAAAATCTACATTCTGACGTCCGAGAGTTAAAAATCGAAAAGTCTTAACAACCTACAGTTACAAATCAAAGTATATTAACATTTTAGTAATCCACAAATAAATATCAACAATATAATAATCTACAGATATAATAATCCACAGTTAAAAATCAACACTTAACACGTACAGTTAAGCAGCCCACAATTTACAGTCCCACTTGTGAGACCCAGTGAATACAGCAGCAACAACGGAGCAGTAAAACGTTACAGAACACAGCCAGTAGCCCTCCTGTCACAGTTGCCCGCTGTCTACCCGCTGGAGGAGCCTCTATCCGGTAAAACGTTACAGAACACAGCCAGTAGCCCTCCTGTCACAGTTGCCCGCTGTCTACCCGCTGGAGGAGCCTCTATCCGGTAAAACGTTACAGAACACAGCCAGTAGCCCTCCTGTCACAGTTGCCCGCTGTCTACCCGCTGGAGGAGCCTCTATCCGGTGACAATGCTGAGCTGGCAGTTAGCGCCGGGCCCGATCTGATGAACTTCCTGACTCCACATTGCGACGACGATCCGCAAGAATTACTTTCCTGGACAACCGTTTCTCGCTGACATGAACTGTTGTTTACAGCGCCCGCGCTCCTGGCACTGTACGGCAGGCAGTGCGCTGGCGGGACCGCTGACACTCCACGCATTGTTGTTGGATCATTTGTTTGATCTGTGCGGTTTTCTCGGCGGGGTGAAGATTGCGTCGGGCCGGATTCTGCAGTGATGCAGGTGTACTGAACCAGGTGTTACATACATTGACGTGTACTGTTCTGGCGCTCACATGAAGTAAAGACTAGAGGACACACGAGGCAATAGAAACATGGACAGTTATAATCTCACTAACAAGTCCATCCTGTCACAGTCAGGAACTCACTGCTGCATTCTTTGTACTCACCGTAGTTGTGCGCCTGAGGCAACACTACCACTACTACTACTACTACTACTACTACTACTACTACTACTACTACTACTACTACTAATAATAATAATAATAATAATAATAATAATAATAATAATAATAAGAAGAAGAAGAAGAAGAAGAAGAAGAAGAAGAAGAAAAAAAATGGCGATAGTAAAACTAATAATTATTATTATTATCGTCATAAAATATTAAACAACTAACCAAGAAGTGTAGAGAACAGGAAATGAAGACACGAGAAAACAAAAGACGGGAAACTATGATCAACTAGGAAGGTGATGATGGCGAAGCGCCAGTGGTGCCCGCTTCAGTGACAGACGAGGGTCATGAGCAATTATCGTGTGGAGAGAAAGACCGTTTAGAGCAGGGGTTCTCAACCTTTTTTGGCCCGTGCATCCCTTCACCATGTTTTCAGAATGACGCCGCCACCCCTTTCCGTATTTCCTCCCTATAAATCCCCCTCCCCCTCACACACACACACACACACACACACACACACACACACACACACACACACACACACACACACACCATACGTAAAAATTTAAGCTAAATTTAATAACACATACTAGAACAAGTCTAGACGTCTACATAAAACGTGATTTGCTGGTCTGCTTACGTTATAAAATGAATTTCAGAAGGGTAAGAAGTACAGAACTGTAAAGTATAGAGGAAATAACAATATCAAGTAATCGGTTCTTGTATAACGCGATCTTGAAATAATCTTAATTCCCTCTGAAACCCTAAAATTCTCCCGGGGGGGGGGGGGGGGGGGAGGGGGGGGAGGGAGGGGGGAGGGAGGGGGGAGATTCCTCACCGGTTGAGAACCGATTAGAGGATAATACAGGCGTGGTGAGAGAGAACGTCTAGGGAGTACAGGTAGGGGGAGAGAGTGAACAGGTAGGGAATACAGGTGGGTGAGGGGAACGATTAGGGAATACAGGTGCAGGAGGGGTATCGAGTAAAAATAATACAGGTGGGGAGAAAGAGGACAGGGAATACAGGTGGGGGAACGGGTAGGGAATACAGGTGGGGGGGGGGGGCAATTGGGGGAGAGTGAACAGGTAGGGAATACAGGTGAATGAAAACGACGTAAGTGAAATAGAGGCTGGGGTTGAACTGGTAACGATACGGTCGGGTTAAACCAGTGGCACGTACTGTCTGGGGGTTCTCCAGACTATTTTGGTAAAACGCATTAGGACGTGCGGTGACTAGCTCATTTCCTCCTCATAGGAAATTCTGACAGAGAGAGAGAGAGAGAGAGAGAGAGAGAGAGAGAGAGAGAGAGAGAGAGAGAGAGAGAGAGAGAGAGAGAGAGAGAGAGAGGAGAGGGAGAGAGGCACGCTGTGGGGGACAGACAGATAAAGAGAGAAAATCCTGGAAACGAGCATGGAGGCACGGAGAACATGAGTTGTCACGTGATGCTAGAGAACGCATGTTGGGGAGTGGCATGATCACCCAGGCCAGCTGGTAAGCACTTGATGATAATGCATGTCTGCCATGGCCGATAACTTATCACAACACTGTTGACTAATATACCCAATCCCACACAAGACAGACTCAATCTCACACCACAGAAAGACAGGATGTGTGGATGTGACGTCAACAACAGTGTTCCACCCCGGCCCCCGCACTCTACACATTCAAAAGTCTTAAAAGTCGAGACGATCGACTTCATTGCACCGGGTTTTATCCCATATGGCTCGGTCTCTTGCCGCAAGGCGACCTGCCGAAAGCATCGCACTAAGCATGAACTCCGTAGCCTCGGCGATGACCCCCAGGCCCCAGGAGTCTAAGAGACAAATGCACTCGTGATCTGAAAGACGTAGCCCGCAATCGAACGCACAACCTTCGGAGCGCTAGGCAGACCGACTTGACCACGGAGACTCCCCTCTCTACACATTCAACTGGGGATAAAGCGTCTGGCTGTACGGCCATCTAACAGAAGGACACTGATCGAAGCTTATGGGTCCATGTGTGTGTGACGGTCTTAAACGCTCCACCGCTTTGCATACTCTTGGCTTTGCAATCCCCGGAAGCTCGAGCCGTGTGGAGTCAACTGTTGTGTGACCGAGCTCCCACACAAGCCACATGCGTAACCTTGCCATTGTTCCAGCCGTGTGGAGTCAACTGTTGTGTGACCGAGCTCCCACACAAGCCACACGTGTGACCTTGCCATAGCTCAAGCCGTGTGGAGTCAACTGTTGTGTGACCGAGCTCCCACACAAGCCACACGTGAAACCTTGCCATAGCTCCAGCAGTATGGAGTCAACTGTTGTGTGACGGCGACCGCACACAAGCCACACGTGTAACCTTGCCATAGCTCCTGCCGTGTGGAGTCAACTGTTGTGTGACCTTGCCATAGCTCCAGCCATGTGGAGTCAACTGTTGTGTGACCGAGCTCCCACACAAGCCACACGTGTAACCTTGTCATAGCTCCAGCCGTATGGAGTCAACTGTTGTGTGACCTTGCCATAGCTCCAGCCGTGTGGAGTCAATTGTTGTGTGACCGAGCTCCCACACAAGCCACAAGTGTAACCTTGCCATAGCTCCAGCCGTATGGAGTCAACTGTTGTGTGACCTTGACATAGCTCCAGCCATGTGGAGTCAACTGTTGTGTGACCGAGCTCCCACACAAGCCACATGTGTAACCTTGCCATTGTTCAAGCCGTGTGGAGTCAACTGTTGTGTGACCGAGCTCCCACACAAGCCACACGTGTAAACTTGTCATAGCTCCAGCCGTATGGAGTCAACTGTTGTGTGACCTTGCCATAGCTCCAGCCTTGTGGAGTCAAACTGTTGTGTGACCGAGCTCCCACACAAGCCACACGTGTAACCTTGCCATAGCTCCAGGCGTATGGAGTCACTGTTGTGTGACCTGCCATAGCTCCAGCCGTGTGGAGTCAACTGTTTGTGTGACCGAGCTCCCACACAAGCCACATGTGTAACCTTGCAATAGCTCCAAGCCGTATGGAGTCAACTGTTGTGTGACCTTGCCATAGCTCCAGCCGTGTGAAGTCAACTGTTGTGTGACCGCGCTCCCACACAAGCCACATGTGTAACCTTGCCATATGTTCCAGCCGTGTGGAGTCAACTGTTGTGTGACCGAGCTCCCACACAAGCCACACGTGTAACCTTGCCATAGCTCCAGCCGTGTGGAGTCAACTGTTGTGTGACCGAGCTCCCACACAAGCCACACGTGTAACCTTGCCATAGCTCCAGCCGTATGGAGTCAACTGTTGTGTGACCTTGCCATAGCTCCAGCCGTGTGGAGTCAACTGTTGTGTGACCTTGCCATAGCTCCAGCCGTGTGGAGTCAACTGTTGTGTGACCGAGCTCCCACACAAGCCACACGTGTAACCCTTGCCATATCTTGCAGCCGTGTGGAGTCAACTGTTGTGTGACAGAGCTCCCACACAAGCCACACGTGTAACCTTGCCATAGCTCCAGCCGTGTGGAGTCAACTGTTGTGTGACCTTGCCATAGCTCCAGCCGTGTTGAGTCAACTGTTGTGTGACCGAGCTCCCACACAAGCCACACGTGTGACCTTGCCATAGCTCCAGCTGTATGGAGTCAACTGTTGTGTGACCGAGCTCCCACACATGCCACACGTGTGACCTTGCCATAGCTCCAGCCGTGTGGAGTCAACTGTTGTGTGACCTTGCCATAGCTAAAGCCGTGTGGAGTCAACTGTTGTGTGACCGAGCTCCCACACAAGCCACACGTGTGACCTTGCCATATCTCCAGCTGTATGGAGTCAACTGTTGTGTGACCGAGCTCCCACACAAGCCACACGTGTGACCTTGCCATAGCTCCAGTAGTGTGGAGTCAACTGTTGTGTGCCCCCTTGCCATAGCTCCCAGCCGTGGGGAAAGTCAACTGTTGTGTGACCTTGCCATAGCTCCAGCTGTGTGGAGTCAACTGTTGTGTGACCTTGCCATAGCTCCAGCCGTGTGGAGTCAACTGTTGTGTGACCTTGCCATAGCTCCAGCCGTGTGGAGTCAACTGTTGTGTGACCTTGCCATAGCTCCAGCCGTGTGGAGTCAACTGTTGTGTGACCTTGCCATAGCTCCAGCCGTGTGGAGTCAACTGTTGTGCCTTGCCATTGGGTTGGGTGGAACTGTGTGTGACCTAGCCATAGGCTCCAAGCCGTGTGGAGTCAACTGTTTGTGACCTTGCCATAGCTCCAGCTGTGTGGAGTCACTGTTGTGTGACCTTGCCATAGCTCCAGCCGTGTGGAGTCAACTGTTGTGTGATTGCCATAGTCCAGCTGTATGGAGTCACTGTTGTGTGACCTTGCCATAGCTCCAGCCGTGTGGAGTCAACTGTTGTGTGACCTTGCCATAGCTCCAGCCGTGTGGAGTCAACTGTTGTGTGACCGAGCTCCCACACAAGCCACACATGAAACCTTGCCATAGCTCCAGCCGTGTGGAGTCAACTGTTGTGTGACCTTGCCATAGCTCCAGCCGTGTGGGAAGTTGTGTGACCGAGCCCACAAAGCCCACTGTACCTTGCCATAGCTCCAGCCGTGTGGAGTAACTGTTGTGTGACCTTGCCATAGCTCCAGCCTTGTGGATCACTGTGTGTGCCTGCCAGTCACCGTGTGGGCAACTGTGGTGTTGCCATAGCTCGCCGTGTGGAGTCAACTGTTGTGTGACCTTGCCATGCTCCAGCCGTGTGGATTCAATGTTGTGTGACCTTGCCATAGCTCAGCCGTGTGGAGTCAACGGTTGGACCTTGCCTAACTCCAGCGCTGGAGTCAATTGTTGTGTGACCTTGCCATAGCTCCAGCCGTGTGGAGTCAAGCTGTGTGACCTTGCCATAGCTCCCACGATGATTACTGTTGTGTGACCGAGCTCCCACACAAGCCACACATGAACCTTGCCATAGCTCCAGCCATGTGGATTACTGTTGTGTGACCTTGCAAATCCAGCCGTGTGGAGTCAACTGTTGTGTGACCGAGCTCCACACAAGCCACATTTGTACCTGCCATAGCTCCACCGTGTGGAGTCAACTGTTGTGTGACCTTGCCATAGCTCCAGGCGTGTGGAGTCAATGTTGTGTGACCTTGCCATAGCCCAGCCGGTGGAGTCAACTGTTGTGTGACCTTGCCATAGCTCCAGCCGTGTGGAGTCAACTGTTGTGTGACCTTGCCATAGCTCCAGCCGTGTGGAGTCAATTGTTGTGTGACCTTGCCATAGCTCCAGCCGTGTGGAGTCAACTGTTGTGTGACCTGCCATAGCTCCAGCCGTTGGAGTCAATGTTGTGTGACCTTGCCAAGCTCCAGCTGTGTGGAGTCAACTGTTGTGTGACCTTGCCATAGCTCCAGCCGTGTGGACAACTGTTGTGTGACCTTCCATAGCTCCAGCTGTGTGGAGTCAACGTTGTGTGACCCAGCTCATCCAGCAACTGAACTTGCCATAGCTCCAGCTGTGGAGTCAACTTTGTGGACCTTGCCATAGCTCCAGCCGTGTGGAGTCAACTGTTGTGCTGACCGAGCTCCCCGGAGCCAACATGTAACCTTGCCATAGCTCCAGCCGTGTGGAGTCAACTGTTGTGTACCTTGCCATAGTCCAGCCGTGTGGAGTCAACTGTTGTGTCCCCTAGCTCCAGCCGTGTGGATCAACTGTTTGTGACCTCCATACGCCACCAGTCGTTGGGTCAACTGTTGGTGCGCCATGCTCCAGCCGTGTGAGTCATGTTGTGACCTTGCCATACTCCAGTGTGGAGTAGTCAGTGTGTGACAGTTGGCCTGCATAGCTCAGCGTTGGAGTCAACTGTTGTGGACCTTGCCATACTCCAGCGTAGGTCAACTTTTGGGTTGGACCTTGCCATAGCTCAGCCGTGTGGAGTCAACTGTTGTGGACCTTGCCATAGCTCCCGGTACCACGTGCCGGGCTACGCAACTGTAACCTTGCCATAGCTCCGCCGTGTGGAGTCAACTGTTGTGTGACCTGCCATAGCTCCACCGTGGAGTCAACTGTTGTGTGACCGTTCCCATAGCCACACTGCCCGGGGGAAACTTTGTGTGCCACTAGCTCCAGCCGTGGATCAACTGTTGTGTGACTTGCCATGCTCCACCCGTGTGGTCAACGTGTGTGACTGCAACTGCGTGTGACCTGAGTCAACTGTTGGTGACTTGCCATAGCTCCAGCTTTGGAGTCAACTGTTGTTGTTGACCTTGCCATACTCCGCCGTGTGGAGTCAACTGTTGTGTGACCTTGCCATAGCTCCAGCCGTTGGAGTCAACTGTTGTGTGACTCCAACTCCACCGGGAACTTGATGCCTTGCCAGAGCTCCAGCCGTTGGAGTCAACTGTTGTGTGACCTTGCCTGCTCCAGCTGTGTGTCAACTGTTGTGTGACCTCCATAGCCCACCTGTATACTTGCCGTGTGATCAAGCTTGTGTGACCTTGACCTCCATAGCTCCCCGTGTGGAGTCAATGTGTGTGACCTTGCCATAGCTCCAGCTTTTGGGAGTCAACTGTTTGTGACCTTGCCATAGCTCCAGCCGTATGGAGTCAACTGTTGTGTGACCTTGCCATAGCTCAGCCGTTGTGGAGCAACTGTTGTGTGACCTTGCCATAGCTCCAGCCGTGTGGAGTCAATGTTTGTGTGACCTTGTCATGGTCCAGCTGTGTGTAGTCAACTGTTGTGTGACCTTGCCATAGCTCCAGCCGTGTGGAGTCAACTGTTGTGTGACCTTGCCATAGCTCCAGCCGGTGGGAAGTAAACTGTTGTGTGACCTGCCATAGCTCCAGCCGTGTTGGAGTCAACTGTTGTGTGACCTTGCCATAGCTCCAGCGTGTGGAGTCAACTGTTGTGTGACCTTGCCATAGCTCCAGCGTGTGGAGTCATCTGTTGTGGACCTTGCCATAGCTCCAGCCGTGTGGAGTCAACTGTTGTGTGACCTTGCCATAGCTCCAGCCGTTGTGGAGTCAACTGTTGTGCGACCTTGCCATAGCTCCAGCCGTCCTGTTGGTGTCAACTGTTGTGTGACCTTGCCATATCTCCACCCGTGTGGAGTCAACTGTTGTGTGACCGAGCTCCCACACAAGCCACAGTGTGACCTTGCCATAGCTCCAGCCGTGTGGAGGCAACTGTTGTGTGACCTTGCCATAGCTCCAGCCGTGTGGTGTCGACTGTTATGTGACCGAGCTCCCACACAAGCCACACGTGTAACCTTGAAATAGCTCCAGCCGTATGGAGTCAACTGTTGTGTGACTTGTCACAGCTCCAGCCGTGTGGAGTCAATTGTTGTGTGACCTTGCCATACCCTCAGCCGTGAGGAGTCAATGTTGTGTGACCTTGCCATAGCCCAACCGTTTTGGAGTCAACTGTTGTGTGTCCCTTTTGCCACAATTCAGCTGTGTGGAGTCAACGTTTTGTGACCTTCCCCATAGCTCCAGCGTGTGGAGTAAAACTGTTGTGGACCTTGCCATAGCTCCAGCCGTTGTGGAGTCAACTGTTGTGTGACCGAGCTCCCACCAGCCACACGTGTGAACTTGCCATAGCCCAGCCGGTGGGGGAACCCTGTTGTGTGACCTTGTAATGTTCCAGCCGTGTGGAGTCAACTGTTGTGTGACCGACTCACCACACAAGCCAAACGTGTGACCTTGCCATAGCTCCAGCTGTATGGGTCAACTGTTGTGTGACCGAGCTCCCACACAAGCCACACGTGTGACCTTGCCATAGCTCCAGCCGTGTGGAGTCAACTGTTGTGTGACCTTGCCATAGCTCCAGCCGTGTGGAGTCAACTGTTGTGTGACCTTGCCATAGCTCCAGCTGTATGGAGTCAACTGTTGTGTGACCTTCCCATAGCCCAGCCGTGTGGACTCAACTGTTGTGTGACCCTGCCTTAGCTCCAGCTGTGTGGAGTCAACTGTTGTGTGACCTAGCCATAGCTCCAGCTGTGTGGAGTCACCGTTGTGTGACCTTGCCCATAGCTCCGCTGTGTTTGTCAACTGTTGTGTGACCTTGCCATAGCTCCACCCGTGTGGAGTCAATTATGTGTGACCTTGCCATAGCCCAGCTGTATGGAGTCAACTGTTGTGTGACCTTGCCATAGCTCCAGCCGTGTGGAGTCAACTGTTGTGTGACCTTGCCATAGCTCCAGCCGTGTGGAGTCAATTGTTGTGTGACCTTGCCATAGCTCCAGCCGTGTGGAGGTCAAACTGTGTGTGGACCTTGCCATAGCTCCAGCAGTATGGGGTCAACTGTTGTGTGACCTTGCCATAGCTCCAGCAGTATGGGGTCAACTGTGTTGTGAACCTTGCCATAGCTCCAGCAGTATGGGTCAACTGTTGTGTGACCTTGCCATAGCTCCAGCCGTGTGGGGTCAACTGTGTGTGACCTTGCCATAGGCTCAGCAGTATGGGGTCAACTGTTGTGTGACCTTGCCATAGCTCCAGCAGTATGGGGTCAACTGTTGTGTGACCTTGCCATAGCTCCAGCAGTATGGGGTCAACTGTTGTGTGACCTTGCCATAGCTCCAGCCGTGTGGGGTCAACTGTTGTGTGACCTTGCCATAGCTCCAGCAGTATGGGGTCAACTGTTGTGTGACCTTGCCATAGCTCCAGCTGTATGGAGTCAACTGTTGTGTGACCTTGCCATAGCTCCAGCAGTATGGGGTCAACTGTGTGTGGACCTTGCCATAGCTCCAGCAGTATGGGGTCAACTGTTGTGTGACCTTGCCATAGCTCCAGCCGTGTGGGGTCAACTGTTGTGTGACCTTGCCATAGCTCCAGCAGTATGGGGTCAACTGTTGAGTGACCTTGCCATAGCTCCAGCAGTATGGGTCAACTGTTGTGTGAACGAGCTCCCACACAAGCCACACATGTAACCTTGCCATAGATACATTGTCTGACAACTACACTCAGCGTGTCTGTGGCCATGTGTTCAAATATTCAGCTAGGTGGCATTTGTGAGAGAGAGATAGTGTGTGTGTGTGTGGGAGGGGGGGGGGGGTCACGCGCTTATAAAACAGGCACAAGAAAATACTAAGTGAATGTAACTGGCGTGATAGTCGCCACATCAGCGATACGGTGTTGTTTGGTCAAGGAGACATCGGACAAGAACCATACCCACGACGTCATGGAAACGGGGTCCATTATAACATGAAACAGTATGTACGGCTCATGCGAGAGAGCGAGATAGGGAGACAGAGAGCGACAGAGAGCGAGTGCAGAGGAGAGATAGTGGGTTGTGTGAGAGAGAGAGTGTGTGTGTGTGTGTGAGAGAGAGAGAGAGAGAGAGAGAGAGAGAGAAGAGAGACGAGAGAGTGAGAGAGAGAAGAGGGCATATAGATTGGCTTCCTTCCTGTGAGAGCATTGACGATGAAGGAGGAACAGACTTCCGGATGACAGTAACCGACCACTGTTGATGCCATCATTCGCCCGATTCTTGAGATGGCCGTCTACATCCTACAGGTCAGATCACCAGGATTCTGGGTGCTCTCCGTGGCCGAGTGGTCGAGTCGTCTGTCTCCCACTCCGAAGGTTGTGGGTTCGAATCCGTACTACGTCATTTGGTTCATGAGTGCAGTTTTCTCAGACTCTTGGGGGTCGTCGCTGGAGCTACGGAGTTCGTGCTATGTGCGACACTTTCCTCAGGCCGTCCTGTGACAGAGGAGGAGCCATATGGGATGACACCCGGTGCAATGAAGTCGATTATCTCGCCTTTAACACCATCCCTCCGTCTGTTTAAACCCAGGATCGCGTTATCTGCCCGAACTCTCCTCTACCTAGCCTCCAGATCTACAACGATCGACTGGCTAGGACCGAAGGACCTCAGACACAGTCCTGGCATCCAGGGTTACATCTGCACTTGTATTCAGTATATCAAACGTAAACGCCGACTTCCCCCCAACCTCACACACTACAAAAACTTAGGGACTACATTTGTTCGTTGCGACTCCGTCATCAGAAATATCGCTGTATTTCTCTACAAACCCCACACTGATAACATGGCGGGGAGGAAAGAAACTGGGCATGCATGTCTGATGCAGCAATGATAGAACTTGTAGCATGCCGAACCGCCGACTCTTCTACGGCAGTGATTGCCAGACGCTTGCCTGCTTGTTATTCCTTTCACAGACAGACGATGATTGTGATGATTGCTAGCTTGAAAGAGGCCATCAGGGAAGCGTGGAATAAACATTCTGAAATGTTGCCAGACGACAATGCGACCTCATTAATTATCTGCTACTTCCTGGTCAGACGAGCCTCAAATAGAAGAGCCATAGGAAAATAACACTGCCTCATGTGCACAATTTACATCAACATGTAAACAAGTGGAACATAAACAACCCGAGACAACACGCCAGCACAGTTTCCCGGGGGTTCAGTTTTAGTTTACACCGGTACAGCCAGGAGAATTTCTTCAGCGGGACGTGTCAGCAACCATATCCTATGATTATATGCATGATATCACATGACGGGGTCCGGCCGATATCAGGTGCCACTTGGGGAATGACGGGTGGCATTCTGCAGCTCACTGGAGCGGTAGCAGCCTACAGTAGGGCAGAAGGCAGCCAAGCGTGCAGGACAAGGTCACGATTGTGTCACAGCAACCAGGCTGGCATCAGTTCTAGGACGTTGCCCTGCCTGGACTACTGGCTGAACTAACTGTGAAACAGAGGTCTCTAGTTTGAAAGCAACATGGTTTGGCCTGTGTGAGGTGTCTGGTGGCATTCATCTTTACATCTTAGATACAGCTGCTCTCGTCTGTTGGTGGGCAGTTCGACGACAACAGAATGAACGAACAACTTTATTTTCAAAGGATTAATAATTGGGCGCGCAGGCCCGTTTGACATTCTGCCCTTCTTCTCTATTTCCTCTCATACATTATTTCATTCAACATCACTTATGAAGCTAATCTTAGACAACAAATGAACAATACGCATTAAAACGCATGAAAAATAATTAATAATATATGACTCACTAAAGGAATGTTTAATTTTTAAAAAAATGTTTTGCATATCCTTTACAGGACATCGCTGTCAACATCAGCATCTTTCAGCTGATTGTTGATTACGCTCAGTAGTTTGCCATTGCTTTCTTAGCGGCCGGCTCGCATACCCCGTAAGTTACCGACGCGATTAGAACCGCTACCAATTCTCGCCGTCGTCACGTTACTAACGAGAGTATACGGGATTACGGAGAAAGTCGCTAACTCCTCGGCCAGAGAGACCAGCCCAATGTTTAATTAGGCCATTTAAAATTGCTTAGAAAAAGTTGTAACGTACCATACATATGGAAATGTTTATTAGCTAGTTGTCGTTTGAGATAATTTTCCATTATTTTTATTTTTGTTTTTAGGGAAATAAAAGGGGGGGGGGGGGGGTGTCATGTAGTCTGTACTGAGACAAACAAGTTCAAACAAGTTGCTAGTTTAGTTTAGTTTAGTCGATGAATCAACATACGGCACACGGTTTAACCCATAAGTGTTCCGTTTTCCTCCTAACTCAAACCTGAGTCTGGAGAACTCAGCTCAATACACGAACTTTGTTGCATCGGCGAGGATCCTGAAATACATTGGTAATTTTTAACTCGAAATTTTGCCCGGCAGCGCCGTTAAGCTACTCTTTTTCGATTTCCAACTTCCAAGGGATTTTTTTACGTGCTCAACAATACACACGGGCGTCCGATCTCACTACCCAGAGACCAGGGGAAATTTATTACTGAAGTCCAGGTGGATTTTTTTTTAAATAAATCCCGGTCCTCATCGGGGCCTCACCGGGGCCTGAACCCGGGACCTCCAGCACTCGAGGCGGACACCCTACCTCGAGACCACTCAGCCCCCTGTTGCGACTGTAGGTATACTGACTGGTTTATAAATATATATATATATATATATATATATATATATATATATATATATATATATATATATATATATATATATATATATAGAGAGAGAGAGAGGAGAGAGAAGAGAGAGAGAGAGAGAGCGAGAGAGAGAGAGAAAGAAGAGAAAGAGAGAGAGAGAGAGAGAGAAAGAGAGAGAGAGAAAGAGAGAGAGAGAGAGGAGAGAGAAAGAGAGAGAGAGAGAGAGAGAGAGAGAGAGAGAGAGAGAGAGAGAGAGAGAGAGAAAGAGAGAAAGAGAGAAAGAGAGAGAGAGAGAGAGAGAGAGAGAGAGAGAGAGAGAGAGAGAGAGAGAGAGAGAGAGAGTATGTATGTATGTATGTAAAAGTAAATTTGTGTGTTAGCCAGTGTAATTGTGAGTGAGTATATGTGTAAGCGAGGGAGTGTGCTATTGAGTGGATGAATAACTGTGAGAGTTTGTGTAGCTGATGTCAAGTCTGATGTAGAGGGGAGGAGAGTCTGGCCGAATGGCTAGAAAGCCGGGTTCCTTCGGTAGACCCGGGTTCGAATCATCGGTAAGGTTTTCGGGGGCAAAAATAACTCCCTAACCTGCACAGTTCGCGGCGACTGCACTAGCTAGGCGGCTTTAATTGCTCAGGCTCAAAGACCCCTCTGCCATACACTTCATTATCATCATCAAGTGCCCTGCCAGCTGGCTGAGGGCGTTAATGTCTTGTCCACAGATCTCGTCTTTGGTGTTCTGGATCAAACTCTGCTGATGATATTCCTCCATGCCATCGTCTCAATCCATCCAGCATCATTTCTCTTGGTTTCCCTCTGCCTCTCTACCCCTCGATCTTTCCAGTTGTCACGATGTTCTCCAATGTCTCTCTTCTCATCATGACCAAAGAAAGCTGTTTGTCTCTTTCTTATTGTTGTATATAGTGTTCTAGTTTCATTAGGCTCTTTCAGGCAATCGCGTTTAGTTACTCTGGCAGTCCCCAAAGAATTCGCAGTTTGCTTCTAAATTCTTCCTACTTTGTTCATTTACATTCCACTATTCACTCCTCTACCAGCAAAACAGGTTCTATATAGCATTTCAAACACTCTCTTACATTAAGTGATAGTGACTTATTGCACAAGGATACTCTTCATTTTCTGAAATGCGGCTTAGCCTGCCCTATTCTGCTTTTAATCTCTGTTGTACATCTTCCATCCGATGTTATAAATGTCCCTAGGTATCTAAAATTATCCACTTGGTTAAGAATTCCCCCTTCTATTTCTATGTCACATTTTGGTGTCACCATTTTCTTTGATATCGCAATTGTTACTGTTTTCTTGATATTCAAGAATTCTTTCTTTCTTTGCACTCTCTGTTACTACAGTGTCCAACAATTGTTGTAGGTCTGTTGCATTATCTGTCACCAATACTGTGTCACCTGCACAGCATATATTGTTTATATTATAACCTATCAGTATATTATATATTATATAATATATATAATTATATATTGGTATTCCTGGCTTCTTTTTTTTTTTAAATCTCTTTCATTATTACTTCGTAATAAAGCGTGAAGAGGTCGGGTGTCAAGCAACACCTCTATCGTACTCCCAGCTTTATCTGTTCGTAACTACCCTGTTTGTTTCCCATGTTAATGGCTGCTACTTGGCTCCAGTAAATATTCTTTATTATTCTTAAATCTTTCCCATCAATGTTGATGTCCATAAACCTCAAGGTACTATATTGGCAGTAAATGACAGATGTAAAGTCTTATGTTGGTATGTATGTATGTGTTTATGCATGTTTGTGTATGTGTTTCTGCCTGTCTCATAACAGGTAATTTGCATTATGTTCACAACTTTCATGTGACCATGTTTGTTTTTGTGAATGCAACATGCAAAATAGATAATTGATGTACGAAAGTTGAGTGGTTGGAAGTGCCGAATGTAAGAGGGGCGTGCGTGCCCCATTTATGACCCTTTGAAAATCAAGGTGGTCCGTTCGTTCTCCAGCCTGTGCCGCAGCATCCTCTCGGTGTGTCCCTGTATCTCCTAGTGTATAAATAATGTCCTTCAACTCGGGGCTGCTGTCTGACGGGCAGCCTCCCGCCCCTCCACCATGCCTGCCACTCCGCCATTGTGATTTCCACCGATGACGCACATGCTCTATATCCCCATTGTCAGGTGTCAATCTCATCGACCTTGGCCTCCGCGAGTTCGTCCTTCGTGGTTCTCTACCAGGCCGTCTGAAGCCGATGTGAGAACTTGCTGTACCTGCCACAGTTAGTCACCCATTGTGTGTGCTAATTCCTCCCCCACCACCTCGGCTGTTGTAAGTGGTCAAATCTGGTTCCAACTCCGACTGTCCCTCTACACCTGGCCTGATACTACCGTACAAGCCACGTGACTATCTGTTTCTATTCTAAGCTACTTGTGGTAGGATTTGCTGACCGTGAAATTCTACTTACAGAACCTGCCACACTTCGCTGCATCCAGCTATTCTTTCCTCTTCTATCCTGGGTTACAGAAATACACCATCATCACACATCGTACTGACAACCGTGGGCGGTGAGGGTTCGTCACCTCATACGACTGCCAGAATCCTGCATCAGGTGTGTTCTTGTTTCGGTTCTACCATGTGTCTCGCCGTTCGGTACATTTATCTTTTGTGTGACCCTTGCACCAAGTTTACCACGAGATACCAGACGATCGTGTGTAGTCTTTCCTCTTCTACCGGGTGTGCAGATTTATCATACGATCGTGTTCAGTCTTTCCCTGATTACCTTGTTGCACAGAGGTAACGTGAGACCTGTGTAGTCTGGGTCCGTCTACCTTGCTGTATACAGTAACGTGAGACCTTGTGTAGTCTGGGTCCGTCTACCTTGCTGTATACAGGTAACCTGAGGCCTTGTGTTGTGTCCGCCTACCTTGCCGTATACAGGTAACGTGAGACCTTGTGTAGTCTGTGTCCGCCTACCTTGCTGTATACAGGTAATGTGAGGCCTTGTGTGGTCTGTGTCCGCCTACCTTGCCGTATACAGGTAATGTGAGGCCTTGTGTGGTCTGTGTCCGCCTACCTTGCCGTATACAGGTAATGTGAGGCCTTGTGTAGTCTGTGTCCGCCTACCTTGCCGTATACAGGTAACCTGAGGCATTGTGAGGTGTTGCATGAGTATGAAGATACATTGCCATGTTTAGGTTCTCCTCCTCTACCCTTGGTCACTCACATACACATTGCTTTGTGATGTATTGCTGTATATTTTGGAATACTGGGGTGTTTAGGTCGTGTCTTCTGCGCTGGCATGAAGACGGTACCAACAGTGTTTTAATTTGCCCTTTTCTACTACGTTGTGATCAATCTCTCCACTTCTATCCTTGGTTGCAAAGCTCCTGTATTCGATTGGTTTACTTCCCACAGTTATGCAGAAACACACGCTTGCATCTCGACAATTTCTGCCAGTGACCAGCGACCCGCCAGACCAGCGACCAGCCAGACCAGTGACAAGCGACCGCCAGACCAGTGACCCGCCAGACCAGTGACCAGTCACCGCCAGACCAGTGACCAGCCAGACCAGCGACCAGCCAGGCGTCTGCCGTAGCAAGGTCATGGAGACGTTTGTCTGTCCACTACCATAGACAGGTCTACCGATCCACGACCATGGACAGGTCTACCGATCCACGACCATGGACAGGTCTACAGATACACGCCCACCGATCCACGACCATGGAAGGTCTACTGATCCACGCCCACCGATCCACGACCATGGACAGGTCTACTGATCCACGACCATGGACAGGTCTACCGATCCACGACCATGGACAGGTCTACCGATCCACGACCAAGGACAGGTCTACTGATCCACGCCAGAAAACAAACGCACGGATTCACAACTCGGGGAGATGTCCTACCTATCACGTCCAGAGGCAGGTCTGTCGATCGACGACAAGGGAGAGTATGCCGATCAAGATTCTGAAGGAGAAGAGAGAGAGAGAAGGAGGAGTGAAGAGGCGAAGGAGAAGGAGGAGGAGAACAAGAAGAAGAACAAGACCAGTCACGCCAGCCTACTGCTTACTTAAAGACGTCAGATTATTTGGGCGGTTTCAAAATAACTCCCGAATTGGTATTTGCATTGCCAGCACTACATCACACATTGTGTGGGGAATCTGTGTGTGTGTATGTGTGTGTGTGTGTGTGTGTTGTCTGTGAGGGTGTGTGTAACTCCCACACTACGACCCACCACGCGAAAGACAAAGCTTCACAACGCGTGTCAGAAATAGAATACAAGGGGATAATAGAAGGACCAAATCTGCAACAAAGTGTGATAGATGGTACGACTGCCGCAGTCTCTCAGATCTATAATCCAGGGCGACAGCTGGTGCCCACAACCAGCTTCCTGCTGATCGTAAACATGTTCTGTATAATTACAATGCTGCAACTTCAGTTCAATTAATTTTACCGAGATCTCTTGTTGTCGTTTGGCGGTTTTTTACGTTTTGTTTTCAAACAGGGCTGACAACGTTTGGCAAGAACGACAAGTGGTGGATTATGATTGTAATCTTTGTTGAGCACCCACGTCGTTTGATGTTGGCAACCACGACGCGTCACAACTACTGTTACATACTGTAACATGGCATATATGGGGGGAATATAGACACACTTGTAGCATGGCATATATGGGGGTAAATATAGAAACTCTTGTAACATGGTATATACGATGGGGTGAGGGGGGGGGAGATATAGACACATTTGTAACATGGCATATACGGAGTGGGGAGGGGCGCACATTTATAGAAATAAATAGACAGGAAGAGAGAGAGAGAGAGAGAGAGAGTGTGTGTGTGTGTGCGCGCGCGCGCGCGTGTGTGCGCGCGCGCGTGTTTAACGAGTTTCACAAATACGCTGTCAGTCCCAGTGCTGGCTCCACGTGGCCATGACACGACCGGCAATGATAGGCCACGACAGCAATGTACGTGTCGTGTGGGGTTGCAATCTTTCTCTGCTGCACACAGGGGACCACACACACACACACACGCACGCACGCCGCACACACACACACAATGCGTGTGGGAAGCCACTGTTTTCTCTAGGTCGCCTACGTCCACTCCCTGCCGTTCTGCGATGGGGATTTCTACACATTATTGCAATCTTCTGGGCCTACGTACGTGCATACGATAATAGTTTACCGAGCGGCCAGTTGTGCCAGGCCTTTCTGTATAAGACGTTTCCGTCAGTCACTGGAATTCATTTTCCTCCCTCGCCGGCTCCCTGCCGTTCACTGGAGTCATTCTCATCCCTGGCCGACTCCTCTGAAAGTTGTGAATGGTCAGAGACAGGGTAAGAAGTCTAAGAACACACGGAGAACGTGATTTCCTGCAATCTTGCGCACTGTTTGCACCCAGCGTACACACAAACCGCGTACAAAAAGTTCACAGACAAGGCGGGAAACAAGAGCAACCTGAGGTGTGAATCCGACAACAGACGAATTCGGCAGCAAAACAGTTTTCTTGTGGTTATTTCTACCGTTCAAATATGACCAGAGACACAAATACATTGTCAAACATGGCCGCCTTCCTGGGGTGAGACAAGGCGTCGAGGAACCACATCGCTCCGCTTGCCCGCTACACGGAATTAGCTGATGCAGCACAACAATGCACTGACTCGACCCACGCGTCTTCATTGGGTGCCCCGCGGGAGTCACTGGGACACTGCCAGCAATCATCTCAACAACGCCAGCTACAATAGAGGGATGAGACGAGTACAAGCGATGGTTACCCCCAGAATAACCAGTGAAAGGACTTGTATTTTGGACTGGTTAAAGATTAGGTCCGTCTAACACAGTGGTTCTCAACCTCTTTTGGCCCATGCCCCCTCCCCTTCACCATATGTTGAGAATGTCATTCCTCCCCTTTCGTATTTCCTTCCTATAAATTCCCCCCTCCCCCACCCTGCCCCTACATAGTATATGTAAAAATGGAAGCTAACTTTATAACACATACTAGAACAAGTTTAGACGTCTACATAAAACGTGATTTGTGGGCCTACTTACATTATAAGAAGAATATCAGAAGGGCGAGGAGTACAGAACCGTAAAGTATGGAGGGAAAAACAATATCAAGTAATCGGTTCTTGTATTAACGCGATCTTGAAATAATCTTCATTCCCCCCTTGGAAACCCTAAAATTCCCCCCTAGGGGGAATTCCCCACCGGTTGAGAACCACTGGTCTAACAAATGTCCTCCCTACTGTATGCCTTTCGTGTCCGAGTAATCATGTGTTCAACATTCACATGTGAAGTCCGTCCACGGTGACATGCTCGGATACTCCACAGCTTCAATCAATCACATCATGTGTTCAACATTCACATGTGAAGTCCGTCCACGTGACATGCTCGGATACTCCGCAGCTTCAATCAATCAATCATGTGTTCAACATCCACATGTGAGTCCGTCCACGGTGACATGGTCGGATACTCCACAGCTTCAATCAATCAATCATGTGTTCAACATCCACATGTGAAGTCCGCCCACGGTGACATGCTCGGATACTCCACAGCTTCAATCAATCAATCATGTGTTCAACATTCACATGTGAAGTCCGTCCACAGCGACATGCTCGGATACTCCACAGCTTCAATCAATCAATCATGTGTTCAACATTCACATGTGAAGTCCGTCCACGGTGACATGCTCGGATACTCCACAGCTTCAATCAATCAATCATGTGTTCAACATTCACATGTGAAGTCCGTCCACGGTGACATGCTCGGATACTCCACAGCTTCAATCAATCAATCATGTGTTCAACATTCACATGTGAAGTCCGTCCACGGTGACATGCTCGGATACTCCACAGCTTCAATCAATCAATCATGTGTTCAACATTCACATGTGAAGTCCGTCCACGGTGACATGCTCGGATACTCCGCAGCTTCACAGATATCATAAATAGTGCTAATACATACACGCAGCGCAGAATTACACAGAAAAATACAAATAAATCACACGTCTTTGCACAGAAATAATAAATAATGAAACCAAAAACATTATTGGGCGAGGGAGGAGAAAGAAGAAGGAAGGAAGAGTGGAAGGAAGGAAAGGAGGACGACGACGAAGAAAAAGAGGAAGAAGAAATAATAATAATAATATGGTAATAATAATAACAAGTAGTAAGTTAGTCGCGGTTCAACTTCACGGCAAAGGGTCGTCCCCATATTGCTCCGTTCCTATGCCAGTGAATATCACACAAAATGCTCCTCACTGCCCAATGTGAACAATGGAATAGACAGGAGTGTCGGTAAGCCAACAGCCCGCACAGGTACACTATGCATAATGCCGCCGCCAGAATGCCAACATAAAAGTCCTCCACGAAAAATACAGTTCATCGTCGATGGAAACGGCAGTCACCAGAAAGATCTTCATTGCCGCGGGTTTTATCCCATATGGCTCGGTTCTCTTTCCGCAGGGCGACCACCTAAAGCGCCGCACAAAGCACGAACTCCGTAGCTACAGCGACGACTCCCAGGAGTCTCCTGAAAAAAAGCACCTCGTGAACCGAAAAGGACAAACCAGTCAATCCAGCAACAGCCTGCCTCCATCGTTCCGAACATGCAGTTCACGCTAAAAACAACCGCAGGACAGATGCAAAGCATTCCACGCGAAATTCACAGCTCACAGTGTCGCGCCACGCACTCACTTAGTAGCAGGGCGACGGTACCATAGCCTCCTAGTCGCTCTTACGACGTGCATGGTAGGACACAGTGTTACTATTCTTGCTCCCCCGTATGGGCCCCAGCAAAACACGGGCGCCGATTCCAACAATAATTTCAACAATCCATCCATCCATCATGTCCAATGCCGGTAAAGCGTGGGCGGTCATGTTCTGCATCTCACTCGATCACCAGAGTCGTGGATCAGCTCCATGTTTCTGTCTCGACCATGCCACAAGGCCAAGCCATCCAGGTACTTGCCTCTAAGTCTTCCCCTTAGTCTGTTCCCCTAGATCTTACCAGTTGTCACCAAGTTCTCCAAATCATTGTTCCAACAATGGTTTAATAATAATAATAATAATAACAATAATAATAATAATAATAATAAGAAGAAGAAGAAGAAGAAGAAGAAAAAAGAAGAAGAAGAAGGAAGAAGAAGAAGAAGAAAGAAGAAGAAGAAGAAGAAGAAGAAGAGAAGAAGAAGAAGAAGAAGAAGAGAAGAAGACTATTGCCCTCAAAACCGTTAACTAAGATTTAGTTACTCAGCGTCACGGAGCAGCCCCGAATATCCCCTGGACACATGTTGGGAGCTAGTCTGGGAACATACCAGCGTAAACACAGCGATTGTTACAGTTTTCTCCTCACACTACCAAGTGTAACCCGCCGTTCTAAACGCAGCCGTGTGTTGTTAAGCAAATCTCTCTGTTTGCCTCCTTATACATTCCTTTCCTGAATTAGAAGTTCATCCACTGATTGTACTTTACGGGGGGCACTAAGAAAAAACTGGAATCGGCAAATATCCTGAAATAATCCGGGAGATTGTTCCTGTTTTGCTACGGTCAGCTTTGCTAAGCCATACACGACTGTGATAATACAAGAAACGTTGTGTGCCACTTCACACCACGGGGCCGCTTAGTCGATCAAATATTGGACGTTTCCGTTCTTTAGAAACTCCATAAATAGCTGCTAAAATGAGGTCAGATTGCCTTCGTTCATTGGGCCGAGACTTCCGGCCCTGGAATGTTGACATTACGGTGCAGAGTAACCTAATTTCTCTGAAAGTTTGGTGGTCTCTGCTGGAGCACTGGTGGCGCGGGGAAGTTCGGACATGGAATCGTGTCAAACGTTATGTGACATCGAAAATATCACCCTGGCCACAGAAGGGGGGCGCCGGCAAGCTTGGACATGGAATCGGTCTGACGTTATGTGACACTGGACATACACCCTTACCACAAGAAGGGTGCCTGCCAATGGAGTAGAGTGAATTGAATGCCATGTTGTGGTTTTTTTTATCTCTCGCTTTCAACTCAAACGTAGTACATTGGATGATGTTTAATTTTGCTCGTGGGCTAGCTTTCCCTATTACCAGTGTCCCTCGCCATCAGGCGAACCGCCTCCGACTTTTCAGGTACATGTAATTTACGTCCAAGTCAAGGACGAGAAATCAACATTTTATTCTAACTGACGTGTAGGGGGCTACCACTACCGCTACCTCGGCATGAGCATACTGGAAGTTTTAAGAGCGAACGCTCTTATCCATTCGGCATGAAAGATTTTCTGCAATAATCACAGGATTTCCCACCATTGTCTGCAATGATCACACGATTTCCCCACCATTGTCTGCAATGATCACATGATTTCCCCACCATTTTCTGCAATGATCACAGGATTTCCCACGATTTCCCGGCTATTTTCTGCAATGATCACACGATTTCCTCGCCATTTTTAATGGCCCTGTGGGATGCCTTACCAGGTTAGATTCAACAAACCTATCTTGTACATGTTTTAAATATTTCAAACCCAGTATATAAGGGGCTGCTTCTGACCAATAATTGGTCGACAATCTGACCAATTATTAGACAACAACCTGGCCTATGCTTGGTCCACAATCTGAACACTAATTGGACAACAGTTTGATCTATGACTAGTTAACAATTTGACCTGCGGTTAGTCATCAGTTTGACCAATGATTAGTCAACAATCTGAACAATGATTAGACAACAGTTTGATCTATGATTAGTTAACAATTTGACCTGCGGTTAGTCATCAGTTTGACCAATGATTAGTCAACAATCTGAACAATGATTAGACAACAGTTTGATCTATGATTAGTTAACAATTTGACCTGCGGTTAGTCATCAGTTTGACCAATGATTAGTCAACAATCTGAACAATGATTAGACAACAGTTTGATCTATGATTAGTTAACAATTGACCTGCGGTTAGTCATCAGTTTGACCAATGATTAGTCAACAATCTGACCAATGATTAGACAACAGTTTGATCTATGATTAGTTAACAATTTGACCTACGGTTAGTCATCAGTTTGACCAATGATTAGTCAACAATCTGAACAATGATTAGACAACAGTTTGATCTATGATTAGTTAACAATTTGACCTACGTTAGTCATCAGTTGACCAAGATTAGTCAACAATCTGAACAATGATTAGACAACAGTTTGACCAATGATTAGTCAACAATCTGAACAATGATTAGACAACAGTTTGACCAATGATTAGTCAACAATCTGACCAATGATTAGACAACAGTTTGACCAATGATTAGTCACACAATCTGACCAATGATTAGACAACAGTTTGATCTATGATTAGTTAAAACACTGTCATAGAATGCCGCGATTTTGCCAGACTGGCTCTCCCCTTCCACACAAATTAAAGATAGACAAATAAAGGAGAAATTAAGAAAGAATAAAAACGATACTCGCAGCAATTAAAAGTCTAAATAAAAGTGCACTCTACGTTTTAAACTTTATTACGCAACACTGTGCAAGTAAGAAGGCCGACACTCAAAGCGATCACAGGCTAGATTTTACCACGAGTCTACCACGAGCGTCTAATCTCCAAGTTAAAGCCATACGAGAACAAGGTTGAGGTTCCACTACCTATGAAGGGACAACAAGGCGTGAAATAGCATACAGCATCTTAGAGATGATAGTCAGCCTGGGGCCTTCACGCGGATAAAATGTGTGTCCTGTGATCCAATGTGTGAAGTGTTGGACGGATAATGAGAATTTATGACCATGCAGACATGAGAACTAGCCAGCCCGGGAGATAATTCAGACTGAATCGAGACACTAGGTGTGAACTGAAACGGTGGTTCACAAAACCACTTGACCTAACACCTACCAGCCAAACGTAGAGTGAGATTAGAGAAAGTGGCAAAGAGGTAAGAGTAATGAAGAACCAGACTGAGCTCTGTCAGTCTCAGTAGATGTGCCTAGTCTAGGATCGGGTAAATAGAAAGCGATATTTATATGTATAAATGTCATAAATCTTATCCTGATGCTGATAGAAGTGTCTGGGAGTGTTTGTTTCTAGCCCCTAATGACAACTTGTAAATTCGGGACATTCGTTTGTCGGTCTGTTGTAGGATATTTCATTTAGAACTATTACTGGCTCATGTTACTTGACTGAGAACTTTTAATTTCTCATTTAAAGTATATATAGTGTCTTACTAGAATTGGTTCTTACCACAGCAGTGGCTAAGTAGTGACAGATTCGGGTCGACCTTCATTTTTGGCTGTCCAATGGCTGAAACTTCTATGAGAACTATTAATTCCTCAGTTGCTGCAGATAATTAAATTACTACCTTGGTTGCACTTGTACTACATATGTAGGATTTCTTTCTATGCATGTTTAGTATATGTTTGAGAAATGAATGTCATACGGTAACGCACCAGGATTGTGTGTTGTGCTAATTTTATTATTATGAGCAGCGGTCTTTTGCCGTAATAGACTCTCCATGTAATATGTTAACCCTATGGTGAATATTATATGTTACTAGCATTGTTGTGTTTGGAGCAGAGGTGTAGTGGTGTAGACATTACCTTCAATATGTAATGGGTATATGGTGCATGGTGAGTGAGCATTCATCGTAACTCACCGAGGCCTGTAACAGAGATGGATCACCGGCACTTAAGCTCAGCGGTCAGACAGTCTTATTTCATCTGCTGAAACAACTTGTGATGGTGTGGCTGCAAAGAACCGGGTGTCTTAATGGGTGGCATGGACTTAAGACATTTCATTTCTCATAACGGGACAGGTAAAGGAAGGCAGAAACTGTATATATGGGACCTGTTAGACTACTGGAAAGCCTCAGACTTGACAGGGTGAGAAAGATAGAAAGAGGAGAGTTGAATGCAGTAAAGCTGGAAAGAAACAATGCCAGACATCCCATTGTATGTGTGTATGTGTGTGTGTGGTGAGGGGCAGGGGGGGGGGGGGGGTAAAGATAGATTTATGTAGTACCTAGGATTGTATTGGTGTAGAGCTTAGACACTACACAATTTTGAATCTTTTTTTTTTTTCAAGCTCTCAATGGAGTGCCAGGTTTAGATCCATTCAGTGACAATGAGAAACCCCGGCGGAGCAAAGATGGGCAGTTTGTCCCAAAACTGACTCAGCTGATCTAGCTGATCCTACTGGATTGTACTGGAACAATATTGGATATTTATGGGGGTCAATTGAAGCATCATCCTCACCTGAAGTTCCCGATATCATACCACAGATCCAGGCATTCTACACAACAGTTACATCAGGTTTTACTTAATTTACCTACTCTACAGTGCATGTTTTAACTGTTGTATCACAGTTACTTGTCATATACAACCCAACAATCCCATGTTGTAACTAATCATGATAGTAAATAAAGTGATTGTATTTGTTTTAACTCATTAGTTCAGTCGTTATACTTTTTTCTTCCAAGGAAGCAAACTGCCTTGCTTCACACTTGGTGGGGATAATTACAACCAAGGGAGCGGGGTTATTGTCAGGTTGGATGATCTTGCCCTGCCTAGTATTAGTCCAGTAAATCTTGGCATTCTAACCGTCACCTTCCCACTCCTGGGGGTGGTGGCGGGTGGTGGAGGGGGAGATATGCTTTATGGGTTCGCTTGTGGGGTTCGGCAAGCAGCAGCAATGTTTTCCTTGTTAAACGAGCCTATTCTCAGCTGTACTCTTGGGTATCCAGGGGCTTAATCTTTATTTTCAGCCATACAGATTGTGTCCCAAGTTTTCTCTCTGGGATCTGGAGTGTAAAAGATCTTATCATCACCCTAAAAGAAACACCAGTGTCAGAAACAATGACTACTGAATATTTTAAGGCAAATCTGGAATCAAATTAGTCATCTGATAATTTGGTTGCCTGGCCGGTGCCAAGAATTAGTCACTTAATGACAAAGTGGGGTTGCTCGCCTGGGATATTACATAATTAGGTGGCAGGGCCCCATGATTTCTGACAGTTTGACTACGTAGTCAACAACTTTACGTTGATGATTTAACAATCTGAACAATGATTATGAACAACCTGACCAATGATCCTGAACAATGTGACCAATGATTTAGACAACAATTGACACGATTAGACACAAACAATTTGACACTGATTAGACAACAATTTGACACTGATTAGACAACAATTTGACATTGATTAGACAACAATTTGACACTGATTAGACAACAATTCCCCCTCTGCTGTGTGTCCACCGTGACGAGGTAGAGGGCTTGTGCGTCCCAATGACCCCAAGAGCTATGCCGACGGTAGCACAGCTATGGTAGGGCCACCCATGTCGGACAGGTCAAGGGAGAGGGACCAGACGAAGAGACACACAAACCTGCTGCCTTGTAGGTAGACTGGGGACAGTCAAAGGCTAGGGAAAGCACCCCGAATACATGCTTGTCGAAATCGGATGTACTGAGCCACAGGCTTGACAAAGCAGTGCAACGTAAAAACTGCTGCCTTGTAGTTAGACTGGGGACAGTCAAAGGCTAGGGACCTTGCCAAGCTCCGCAGTATGGGGTCAACGTTGTGTGACCTTGCCATAGCTCCAGCCGTGTGGGGTCAACTGTTGTGTGACCTTGCCATAGCTCCAGCAGTATGGGGTCAACTGTTGAGTGACCTTGCCATAGCTCCAGCAGTATGGGGTCAACTGTTGTGTGAACGAGCTCCCACACAAGCCACACATGTAACCTTGCCATAGATACATTGTCTGACAACTACACTCAGCGTATCTGTGGCCATGTGTTCAAATATTCAGCTAGGTGGCATTTGTTGAGAGAGAGATAGTGTGTGTGTGTGTGGGAGGGGGGGGGGGGTCACGCGCTTATAAAACAGGCACAAGAAAATACTAAGTGAATGTAACTGGCGTGATAGTCGCCACATCAGCGATACGATGTCGTTTGGTCAAGGAGACATCGGACAAGAACCATACCCCAACGACGTCATGGAAACGGGGTCCATTATAACATGAAACAGTATGTACGGCTCATGCGAGAGAGAGAGATAGAGAGAGACAGAGAGCGACAGAGAGAGAGTGCAGAGGAGAGATAGTGTGTGTGAGAGAGAGAGTGTGTGTGTGTGTGTGAGAGAGAGAGAGAGAGAGAGAGAGAGAGAGAGAGAGAGAGAGAGAGAGAGAGAGAAGTGGGCATATAGATTGGCTTCCTTCCTGTGAAAGCATTGACGATGGAGGAGAAACAGACTTCTGGATGACAGTAACCCACGACTGTTGATGCCATCATTCGCCCGATTCTTGAGATGGCTGTCTACATCCGACAGGTCAGATCACCAGGATTCTGGGTGCTCTCCGTGGCCGAGTCGTCTGTCTCCCACTCCGAAGGCTGTGGGTTCGAATCCTGACTACGTCATTTGGTTCATGAGTGCAGTTTTCTCAGACTCCTGGGGGTCGTCGCTGGAGCTACGGAGTTCGTGCTATGTGCGACACTTTCGGCACGCCGTCCTGTGACAGAGAATGAGCTATATGGGATGACACCCGGTGCAATGAAGTCGATTATCTCGCCTTTAAACCATTCCTCCCTCTGTTTACACCCAGGATCCCCGGGATCTGCCCGAACTCTCCTCTGCTAGCCTCCAGATCTACAACGATCGACTGGCTAGGCCCGAAGGACCTAAGGGCACAGTCCTGGCATCCAAAGGTTTTCATCTGCACTTGTATTCAGTATATCAAACGTAAACGCCGACTTCCCCAACCTCACACACTACAAAAACTTAGGGACTACATTTGTTCGTGCGACTCCGTCATCAGAAATATCGCTGTATTTCTCTACAAACCCCACACTGATAACATGGCGGGGAGGAAAGAAACTGGGCATGCATGTCTGATGCAGCAATGAAAGAACTTGTAGCATGCCGAACCGCTGACTCTTCTACGGCAGTGATTGCCAGACGCTTGCCTGCTTGTTATTCCTTTCACAGACAGACGATGATTGTGATGATTGCTAGCTTGAAAGAGGCCATCAAGGAAGCGTGGAATAAACATTCTGAAATGTTGCCAGACGACAATGCGACCTCATTAATTATCTGCTACTTCCTGGTCAGACGAGCCTCAAATAGAAGAGCCATAGGAAAATAACACTGCCTCATGTGCACAATTTACATCAACATGTAAACAAGTGAACATAAACAACCCGAGACAACACGCCAGCACAGTTTCCCGGGGGTTCAGGTTTAGTTTACACCGGTACAGCCAGGAGAATTTCTCCAGTGGGACGTGTGACAGCAACCTTATCCTATGATTATATGCATGATATCACATGACCGGGTCCGGCCGATATCAGGTGCCACGAGGGGAATGACGGGTGGCATTCTGCAGCTCACTGGGGCGGTAGCAGCCTACAGTAGGGCAGAAGGCAGCCAAGCGTGCAGGACAAGGTCATGATTGTGTCACAGCAACCAGGCTGGCATCAGTTCTAGGACGTTGCCCTGCCTGGACTACTGGCTGAACTAACTGTGAAACAGAGGTCTCTAGTTTGAAAGCAACATGGTTTGGCCTGTGTGAGGTGTCTGGTGGCATTATCTTTACATCTTAGATACAGCTGCTCTCGTCTGTTGGGTGGGCAGTCGACGACAACAGAATGAACGAACAAACTTATTTTCAAAGGATTAATAATGGGCGCGCAGGCCCGTTTGACATTCTGCCCTTCTTCTCTATTTCCTCTCATACATTCTTTCATTCAACATCACTTATGAAGCAATCTTAGACAACAAATGAACATACGCATTACAACGCATGAAAAATAATCAATAATACATGACTCACTAAAGTAATGTTTATTTTTTTTTTTTTAAATGTTTTGCATATCCTTTACAGGACATCGCTGTCAACATCGGCATCTTTCAGCTGATTGTTGATTACGCTCAGTAGTTTGCCATTGCTTTCTTAGCGGCCGGCTCGCATACCCCGTAAGTTACCGACGGCCCGATTAGAACCGCTACCAATTCTCGCCGTCTGTCACGTTACTAACGAGAGTATACGGGATTACGGAGAAAGTCGCTAACTCCTCGGCCAGAGAGACCAGCCCAATGTTTAATTAGGCCATTTAAAATTGCTTAGAAAATGTAACGTACCATACATATGGAAATGTTTATTAGCTAGTTGTCGTTTGAGATAATTTTCATTATTTTATTTTTGTTTTTAGGGAAATAAAAGGGGGGGGGGGGGGTGTCATGTAGTCTGTACTGAGACAAACAAGTTCAAACAAGTTGCTAGTTTAGTTTAGTTTAGTCGATGAATCAACATCACGGCACACGGTTTAACCCATAAGTGCTTCCGTTTTCCTCCTAACTCAAACCTGAGTCTGGAGAAACTCAGCTCAATACACGAACTTTGTTGCATCGGCGAGGATCCTGAAATACATTGGGTAAATTTTTAACTCGAAATTTTGCCCGGGCAGCGCCGTTAAGCTACTCTTTTTCGATTTCCAACTGCCAAGGGATTTTTTACGTGCTCAACAATACACACGGGCGTCCGATCTCACTACCCAGAGACCAGGGGAAATTTTATTACTGGAAGTCCAGGTGGATTTTTTTTAAATAAATCCCGGTCCTCATCGGGGCCTCACCGGGGCCTGAACCCGGGACCTCCAGCACTCGAGGCGGACACCATACCTCGAGACCACTCAGCCCCCTTGTTGCGACTGTAGGTATACTGACTGGTTTATAAATATATATATATATATATATATATATATATATATATATATATATATATATATATATATATATATATATAATATAGAGAGAGAGGATGAGAGAGAGAGAGAGAGAGAGAGAGAGAGCGAGAGAGAGAGAGAAAGAGAGAAAGAGAGAGAGAGAGAGAGAGAAAGAGAGAGAGAGAAAGAGAGAGAGAGAGGAGAGAAAGAGAGAGAGAGAGAGAGAGAGAGAGAGAGAGAGAGAGAGAGAGAAAGAGAGAAAGAGAGAAGAGAGAGAGAGAGAGAGAGAGGAGAGAGAAGAGAAGAGAGAGAGAGCAGAGAGAGAGAGAGAGTATGTATGTATGTATAAGTAAATTTGTGTTAGCCAGTTTGTAATTGTGAGTGAGTATATGTGTAAGCGAGGGAGTGTACTATTGAGTGGATGAATAACTGTGAGAGTTTGTGTAGCTGATGTCAAGTCTGATGTAGAGGGGAGGAGAGTCTGGCCGAATGGCTAGAAAGCCGGGTTCTCCTTCGGTAGACCCGGGTTCGAATCATCGGTAAGGTTTTCGGGGGCAAAAATAAACTCCTAACCTGCACAGTTCGCGGCGACTGCACTAGCTAGGCGGCTTTAATTGCTCAGGCTCAAAGACCCCTCTGCCATACACTTCATTATCATCATCAAGTGCCCTGCCAGCTGGCGAGGGCGGTTAATGTTTGTCCACAGATCTCAGTCTTTGGTGTTCTGGATCAACTCTGCTGATGATATTCCTCCATGCCATCGTCTCAATCCATCCAGCATCATTTCTCTTGGTCTGCCTCCGCCTCTCTTCCCCTCGATCTTTCCAGTTGTCACGATGTTCTCCAATGTCTCTCTTCTCATCATATGGCCAAAGAAAGCTGTTTGTCTATTTCTTATTGTTGTATATAGTGTTCTAGTTTCATTAGGCTCTTTCAGGCAATCGTCGTTAGTTACTCTGGCAGTCCAAAGAATTCGCAGTTGCTTCTAAATTCTTCCTACTTTGTTCATTTACATTCCAATATTCACTGCCTTACAGCAAAACAGGTTCTATATAGCATTTCAACACTCTCTTACATTAAGTGATAGTGACTTATTGCACAAGGATACTCTTCATTTTCTGAAATGCGGCTTTAGCCTGCCCTATTCTGCTTTTAATCTCTGTTGTACATCTTCCATCCGATGTTATAAATGTCCCTAGGTATCTAAAATTATCCACTTGGTTAAGAATTCCCCCTTCTATTTCTATGTCACATTTTGGTGTCACCATTTTCTTTGATATCGCAATTGTTACTGTTTTCTTGATATTCAAGAATTCTTTCTTTCTTTGCACTCTCTGTTACTACAGTGTCCAACAATTGTTGTAGGTCTGTTGCATTATCTGTCACCAATACTGTGTCACCTGCACAGCATATATTGTTTATATTATAACCTATCAGTATATTATATATTATATAATATATATAATATATATTGGTATTCCTGGCTTCTTTTTTTTTTAAATCTCTTTCATTATTACTTCGTAATAAAGCGTGAAGAGATCGGGTGACAAGCCACACCTCTGTCGTACTCTTAGCTTTATCTGTTCGTAACTACCCTGTTTGTTTCCCATGTTAATTGCTGCTACTTGGCTCCAGTAAATATTCTTTATTATTCTTATATCTTTCCCATCAATGTTGATATCCATACACCTCAAGGTACTATATTGGCAGTAAATGACAGTTGTAATGTCTTATGCTGGTATGTATGTATGTGTTTATGCATGTTTTTGTATGTGTTTATGCATGTTTGTGTATGTGTTTCTGTCTGTCTCATAACAGGTAATTTGCATTATGTACACAAATTTCATGTGACCATGTTTGTTTTTGTGAATGCAAACATGCAAAATAGATAATTGATGTACGAAAGTTGAGTGGTTGGAAGTGCCGAATGTAAGAGGGGCGTGCGTGCCCCATTTATGACCCTTTGAAAATCAAGGTGGTCCGTTCGTTCTCCAGCCTGTGCCGCAGCATCCTCTCGGTGTGTCCCTGTATCTCCTAGTGGTATAAATAATGTCCTTCAACTCGGGGCTGCTGTCTGACGGGCAGCCTCCCGCCCCTCCACCATGCCTGCCACTCCGCCATTGTGATTTCCACCGATGACGCACATGCTCTATATCCCCATTGTCAGGTGTCAATCTCATCGACCTTGGCCTCCGCGAGTTCGTCCTTCGTGGTTCTCTACCAGGCCGTCTGAAGCCGATGTGAGAACTTGCTGTACCTGCCACAGTTAGTCTACCCATTGTGTGTGCTAATTCCTCCCCCACCACCTCGGCTGTTGTAAGTGGTCAAATCTGGTTCCAACTCCGACTGTCCCCTCTACACCTGGCCTGATACTACCGTACAAGCCACGTGACTATCTGTTTCTATTCTAAGCTACTTGTGGTAGGATTTGCTGACCGTGAAATTCTACTTACAGAACCTGCCACACTTCGCTGCATCCAGCTATTCTTTCCTCTTCTATCCTGGGTTACAGAAATACACCATCATCACACATCGTACTGACAACCGTGGGCGGTGAGGGTTCGTCACCTCATACGACTGCCAGAATCCTGCATCAGGTGTGTTCTTGTTTCGGTTCTACCATGTGTCTCGCCGTTCGGTACATTTATCTTTTTGTGTGACCCTTGCACCAAGTTTACCACGAGATACCAGACGATCGTGTGTAGTCTTTCCTCTTCTACCCGGGTGTGCAGATTTATCATACGATCGTGTTCAGTCTTTCCCTGATTACCTTGTTGCACAGAGGTAACGTGAGACCTTGTGTAGTCTGGGTCCGTCTACCTTGCTGTATACAGGTAACGTGAGACCTTGTGTAGTCTGTGTCCGTCTACCTTGCTGTATACAGGTAACCTGAGGCCTTGTGTAGTCTGTGTCCGCCTACCTTGCCGTATACAGGTAACGTGAGACCTTGTGTAGTCTGTGTCCGCCTACCTTGCTGTATACAGGTAATGTGAGGCCTTGTGTGGTCTGTGTCCGCCTACCTTGCCGTATACAGGTAATGTGAGGCCTTGTGTGGTCTGTGTCCGCCTACCTTGCCGTATACAGGTAATGTGAGGCCTTGTGTAGTCTGTGTCCGCCTACCTTGCCGTATACAGGTAACCTGAGGCATTGTGAGGTGTTGCATGAGTATGAAGATACATTGCCATGTTTAGGTTCTCCTCCTCTACCCTTGGTCACTCACATACACATTGCTCTTGTGATGTATTGCTGTATATTTTGGAATACTGGGGTGTTTTAGGTTCGTGTCTTCTGCGCTGGCATGAAGAGGTACCAACAGTGTTTTTAATTTGCCCTTTTCTACTACGTTGTGATCAATCTCTCCACTTCTATCCTTGGTTGCAAAGCTCCTGTATTCGATTGGTTTTACTTCCCACAGTTATGCAGAAACACACGCTTGCATCTCGACAATTTCTGCCAGTGACCAGCGACCCGCCAGACCAGCGACCAGCCAGACCAGTGACAAGCGACCCGCCAGACCAGTGACCCGCCAGACCAGTGACCAGTCACCCGCCAGACCAGCGACCAGCCAGACCAGCGACCAGCCAGGCGTCTGCCGTAGCAAGGTCATGGAGACGGTTTGTCTGTCCACTACCATAGACAGGTCTACAGATCCACGACCATGGACAGGTCTACAGATCCACGACCATGGACAGGTCTACAGATACACGCCCACCGATCCACGACCATGGACAGGTCTACTGATCCACGCCCACCGATCCACGACCATGGACAGGTCTACTGATCCACGACCATGGACAGGTCTACAGATCCACGACCACGAACAGGTCTACCGATCCACGACCACGAACAGGTCTACTGATCCACGCCAGAAACAAACGCAGGATTCACAACACGGGAGATGCCTACCTATTCACGTCCAGAGGCAGGTCTGTCGATCCACGACAAGGGAGAGGTATGCCGATCTAAGATTATGAAGGAGAAGAAGAGAGAGAGAAGGAGGAGGAGGTAGGAGGCGAAGGAGAAGGAGGAGGAGAACAAGAAGAAGAGCAAGACCAGTCACGCCAGCCTACTGCTTACTTAAAGACGTCAGATATTTGGGCGGTTTCAAAAATAACTCCCGAATTGGTATTTGCATGCCAGCACTACATCACACATTGTGTGGGGGGTCTGTGTGTATGTGTATGTGTTGTATGTGAGTGTGTGTGTGTGTAACTCCCACACTACGACCCACCACGCGAAAGACAAAGCTCACAACGCGTGTCAGAAATAGAATACAAGGGGATAATAGAAGGACCAAATCTGCAACAAAGTGTGATAGATGGTACGACTGCCGCAGGCTCTCAGATCTATAATCCAGGGCGACAGGCGGTGCCCACACAAGCTTCCTGCTGATCGTAAACATGTTCTGTAAATTACAATGCTGCAACTTCAGTTCAATTAATTTTACCAAGGATCTCTTGTTGTCGTTTGGCGGTTTTTTACGTTTTGTTTTCAAACAGGGCTGACAACGTTTGGCAAGAACGACAAGTGGTGGATTATGATTGTAATCTTTGTTGAGCACCCACGTCGTTTGATGTTGGCAACCACGACGCGTCACAAGTACTGTTACATACTGTAACATGGCATATATGGGGGGGGGGGGGGGGAAATATAGAAACACTTGTAGCATGGCATATATGGGGTAAATATAGAAACCTCTTGTAACATGGTGTATACGATTGGGGTGGTGGGGGGGGGGATATAGACACATTTTGTTTGTAACCATGGCATATACGGAGTGGGAGGGGCGCACATTTATAGAAATAAATAGGAAGAGAAAGATAGAGAGAGAGAGAGAGAGAGAGAGAGAGAGAGAGAGAGAGAGCGCGCGTGTGTGTGCGCGTGCGCGCGTGTTTAACGAGTTTCACAGATGCGCTGTCAGTCCCAGTGTGGCTCCACGGGCCATGACACGACCGGCAATGATAGGCCACGACAGCAATGTACGTGTCTGTCGTGGGGTTGCAATCTTTCCTGCTGCACACAGGGGACCACACACACACACACACACACACACACACACACACACACACACACACACGCACACACACACACAATGCGTGTGGGAAGCCACTGTTTTCTCTAGGTCGCCTACGTCCACTCCCTGCCGTTCTGCGATGGGGATTTCTACACATTATTGCAATCTTGTGGGCCTACGTACGTGCATACGATCATAGTTTACCGAGCGGCCGTTGTGCCAGGCCTTTCTGTATAAGACGTTTCCGTCAGTCACTGGAATCATTTTCCTCCCTCGCCGGCTCCCTGCCGTTCACTGGAGTCATTCTCATCCCTGGCCGACTCCTCTGAAAGTTGTGAATGGTCAGAGACAGGGTAAAGAAGTCTAAGAACACACGGGAACGTGATTTCCCGCAATCTTGCGCACTGTTTGCACCCAGCGTACACACAAACCGCGGACAAAAAGTTCACAGACAAGGCGGGAAACAAGAGCAACCTGAGGTGTGAATCCGACAACAGACGAATTCGGCAGCAAAACAGTTTTCTTGTGGTTATTTCTACCGTTCAAATATGACCAGAGACACAAATACATTGTCAAACATGGCCGCCTTCCTGAGGTGAGACAAGGCGTCGAGGAACCACATCGCTCCGCTTTCCCGCTACACGGAATTAGCTGATGCAGCACAACAATGCACTGACTCGACCCACGCGTGTTCACTGGGTGCTCCGCGGGAGTCACTGGGACACTGCTAGCTATCACCTCCACACCGCCAGCTACAATAGAGGGATGAGACGAGTGCAGGCAATGGTTACCCCCAGAATAACCAGTGAAAGGACTTGTATTTTGGACTGGTTAAAGATTAGGTCCGTCTAACACAGTGGTTCTCAACCTCTTTTGGCCCATGCCCCCTCCCCTTCACCATATGTTGAGAATGTCATTCCTCCCCTTTCGTATTTCCTTCCTATAAATTCCCCCCTCCCCCACCCTGCCCCTACATAGTATACGTAAAAATGGAAGCTAACTTTATAACACATACTAGAACAAGTTTAGACGTCTACATAAAACGTGATTTGTGTGCCTACTTACATTATAAGAAGAATATCAGAAGGGCGAGGAGTACAGAACCGTAAAGTATGGAGGGAAAAACAATATCAAGTAATCGGTTCTTGTATTAACGCGATCTTAAATAATCTTCATTCCCCCCTGGTAAACCCTAAAATCCCCCCTAGGGGGGAATTCCCCACCGGTTGAGAACCATTGGTCTAACAAATGTCCTCCCTACTGTATGCCTTTCGTGCAGTAATCATGTGTTCAACATTCACATGTGAAGTCCGTCCACGGTGACATGCTCGGATACTCCACAGCTTCAATCAATCAATCATGTGTTCAACATTCACATGTGAAGTCCGTCCACGGTGACATGCTCGGATACTCCGCAGCTTCAATCAATCAATCATGTGTTCAACATCCACATGTGAAGTCCGTCCACGGTGACATGGTCGGATACTCCACAGCTTCAATCAATCAATCATGTGTTCAACATCCACATGTGAAGTCCGCCCACGGTGACATGCTCGGATACTCCACAGCTTCAATCAATCAATCATGTGTTCAACATTCACATGTGAAGTCCGTCCACAGCGACATGCTCGGATACTCCACAGCTTCAATCAATCAATCATGTGTTCAACATTCACATGTGAAGTCCGTCCACGGTGACATGCTCGGATACTCCACAGCTTCAATCAATCAATCATGTGTTCAACATTCACATGTGAAGTCCGTCCACGGTGACATGCTCGGATAATCCACAGCTTCAATCAATCAATCATGTGTTCAACATTCACATGTGAAGTCCGTCCACAGTGACATGCTCGGATACTCCACAGCTTCAATCAATCAATCATGTGTTCAACATTCACATGTGAAGTCCGTCCACGGTGACATGCTCGGATACTCCGCAGCTTCACAGATATCATAAATAGTGCTAATACATACACGCAGCGCAGAATTACACAGAAAAATACAAATAAATCACACGTCTTTGCACAGAAATAATAAATAATGAAACCAAAAACATTATTGGGCGAGGGAGGAGAAAGAAGAAGGAAGGAAGAGTGGAAGGAAGAAGAGGACGACGACGAAGAAAAAGAGGAAGAAGAAATAATAATAATAATATGGTAATAATAATAAGCAAGTTAGTAAGTTAGTCGCGGTTCCAACTTCACGGCAAAGGGTCGTCCCCATATTGCTCCGTTCCTATGCCAGTGAATATCACACAAAATGCTCCTCACTGCCCAATGTGAACAATGGAATAGACAGGAGTGTCGGTAAGCCAACAGCCCGCCACAGGTACAACTATGCATAATGCCGCCGCCAGAATGCCAACATAAAAGTCCTCCACGAAAAATACAGTTCATCGTCGATGGAAACGGCAGTCACCAGAAAGACTTCATTGGCCCGGGTTTTATCCCATATGGCTCGGTCTCTTTCCGCAGGGCGACCCACCTAAAGCGCCGCACAAAGCACGAACTCCGTGGCTACAGCGACGACTTCCAGGAATCTCCTGAAAAAAGCACCCGTGAACCGAAAAGGCAAAGCAGTCAATCCAGCAACAGCTGGCCGCCATCGTTCCGAACATGCAGTTCACGCTAAAAACAACTGCAGACAGATGCAAAAGCATTCCACGCGAAATTCACAGCTCACAGTGTCGCGCCACGCACTCACTCAGTAGCAGGGCGACGGTACCATAGCCTCCTTAGTCGCCTCTTACGACGTGCATGGTAGGCAACAGTGTTACTATTCTTTGCTCCCCCGTATGGGCCCCAGCAACACACGGGCGCCGATTCCAACAATAATTTCAACAATCCATCCATCCATCATGTCCAATGCCGGTAAGCGTGGGCGGTCATGTTCTGCATCTCACTCGATCACCAGAGTCGTGGATCAGTCCATGTTTCTGTCTCGACCATGCCACAAGGCCAAGCATCCAGGTACTTGACTCTAGTCTTCCCCTTAGTCTGTTCCCCTAGATCTTACCTAGTTGTCACCAAGTTCTCCAAATCATTGTTCCAAACAATGGTTTAATAATAATAATAATAATACACAATAATAATAATAATAATAATAAGAGAAGAAGAAGAAGAAAGAAAAAGAAGAAGAAGAAGAAGAAGAAGAAGAAGAAGAAGAAGAAGAGAAGAAGAAGAAGAAGAAGAAGAAGAAGAAGAAGAAGAAGAAGAAGAAGACTATTGCCCTCAAAACGTTAACTAAGATTTAGTGTACTCAGCGTCACGGAGCAGCCCCGAATATCCCCTGGACACATGTTGGGAGCTAGTCTGGGAACATACCAGCGTAAACACAGCGATTGTTACAGTTTTCTCCCTCACACTACCAAGTGTAACCTGCCGTTCTAAATGCAGCCGTGTGTTGTTTAAGCAAATCTCTCTGTTTTGCCTCCTTATACATTCCTTTCCTGAATTAGAAGTTCATCCACTGATTGTACTTTACGGGGGGCACTAAGAAAAAACTGGAATCGGCAAATATCCTGAAATAAATCCGGGAGATTGTCCTGTTTTGCTACGGTCAGCTTTGCTAAGCCACTACACGACTGTGATAATACAAGAAACGTTGTGTGCCACTTCACACCACGGGGCCGCTTAGTCGATCAAATATTGGACGTTTCCGTTCTTTAGAAACTCCATAAATAGCTGCTAAAATGAGGTCAGATTGCCTTCGTTCATTGGGCCGAGACTTCCGGCCCTGGAATGTTGACATTACGGTGCAGACGTAACCTATATTTCTCTGAAAGTTTGGTGGTCTCTGCTGGAGCACTGGTGGCGCGGGGAAGTTCGGACATGGAATCGTGTCAAACGTTATGTGACATCGAAAATATCACCCTGGCCACAAGAAGGGGCGCCGGCAAGCTTGGACATGGAATCGTGTCTGACGTTATGTGACACTGGACATATCACCCTTACCACAAGAAGGGTGCCTGCCAATGGAGTAGAGTGAATTGAATGCCATGTTGTTGTTTTTTTTTCTCTCGCTTTCAACTCAAACGTAGTACATTGGATTGATGTTTAATTTTGCTCGTGGGCTAGCTTTCCCTATTACCAGTGTCCCTCGCCATCAGGCGAACCGCCTCCGACTTTTCAGGTACATGTAATTTACGTCCCCAAGTCAAGGACGAGAAATCAACATTTTATTCTAACTGACGTGTAGGGGCTACCACTACCCGCTACCTCGGCATGAGCATACTGGAAGTTTTAAGAGCGAACGCTCTTATCCATTCGGCATGAAAGCATTTTCTGCAATAATCACAGGATTTCCCCACCATTGTCTGCAATGATCACACGATTTCCCCACCATTGTCTGCAATGATCACATGATTTCCCCACCATTTTCTGCAATGATCACAGGATTTCCCCACGATTTCCCGGCTATTTTCTGCAATGATCACACGATTTCCTCGCCATTTTTAATGGCCCTGTGGGATGCCTTACCAGGTTAGATTCAACAAACCTATCTTGTACATGTTTTAAATATTTCAAACCCAGTATATAAGGGGCTGCTTCTGACCAATAATTGGTCGACAATCTGACCAATTATTAGACAACAACCTGGCCTATGCTTGGTCCACAATCTGAACACTAATTGGACAACAGTTTGATCTATGACTAGTTAACAATTTGACCTGCGGTTAGTCATCAGTTTGACCAATGGATTAGTCAACAATCTGAACAATGATTAGACAACAGTTTGATCTATGATTAGTTAACAATTTGAACCTGCGGTTAGTCATCAGTTTGACCAATGATTAGTCAACAATCTGAACAAGATTAGACAACAGTTTGATCTATGATTAGTTAACAATTTGACCTGCGGTTAGTCATCAGTTGACCAATGATTAGTCAACAATCTGAACAATGATTAGACAACGTTTGATCTATGATTAGTTACAATTGACCTGCGGTTAGTCATCAGTTGACCAATGATTAGTCAACAATCTGACCAATGATTAGACAACAGTTTGATCTATGATTAGTTAACAATTTGACCTACGGTTAGTCATCAGTTTGACCAATGATTAGTCAACAATCTGAACAATGATTAGACAACAGTTTGATCTATGATTAGTTAACAATTTGACCTAGGGTTAGTCATCAGTTGCCCAAAGATTAGTCAACAATCTGAACAATGATTAGACAACAGTTTGACCAATGATTAGTCAACAATCTGAACAATGATTAGACAACAGTTTGACCAATGATTAGTCAACAATCTGACCAATGATTAGACAACAGTTTGACCAATGATTAGTCAACAATCTGACCAATGATTAGACAACAGTTTGATCTATGATTAGTTAACACTGTCATAGAATGCCGCGATTTTGCCAGACTGGCTCTCCCCTTCCACACAAATTAAAGATAGACAAATAAAGGAGAAATTAAGAAAGAATAAAAAAAAGATACTCGCAGCAATTAAAAGTCTAAATAAAAGTGCACTCTACGGTTTTTAAAATTTTTTACGCCCAAAAACTGTGCAAGTAAGAAGGCCGACACTCAAAGCGATCACAGGCTAGATTTTACAAAGAGTCTAACCCCGAGCGTCTAATCTCCAATTTTAAAACCATACGAGAACAAGGTTGAGGGTTTCCCCTACCTATGAAGGGGACAACAAGGCGTGAAATAGCATACAGCATCTTAGAGATGATAGTCAGCCTGGGGCCTTCACGCGGATAAAATGTGTGCCCGTGATCCAAAGTGTGAAGTGTTGGACGGAAAATGAGAATTTATGACCATGCAGACATGGAACTAGCCAGCCCGGGAAAATAATCAGACTGAATCGAGACACTAGGTGTGAACTGAAAACGTTTGGGTTTACAAAACCAAATTGACCTAACACCTACCAGCCAAAACGTAGAGTGAGATTAGAGAAAGGGGAAGAGGTAAGAGTAATGAGAACCAGACTGAGCTCTGTCAGTCTCAGTAGATGTGCCCATTCTAGGATGAGGTAAATAGAAAGTGATATTTATATGTATAAATGTCATAAATCTTACCCTGATGCTGATAGAAGTGTTGGGAGTTTTTGTTTCTAGCCCCTAATGACAACTTGTAAATTCGGGACATTCTTTTGTCGGTCTGTTGTAGGATATTTCATTTAGAACTATTACTGGCTCATGTTACTGACTGAGAACTTTAATTTCTCTTTTTAAAGTATATATAGTGTCTTACTAGAATTGGTTCTTACCACAGCAGTGGCTAAGTAGTGACAGATTCGGGTCGACCTTCATTTTTGGCTGTCCAATGGCTGAAACTTCTATGAGAACTATTAATTCCTCAGTTGCTGCAGATAATTAAATTACTACCTTGGTTGCACTTGTACTACATATGTAGGATTTCTTTCTATGCATGTTTAGTATATGTTTGAGAAATGAATGTCATACGGTAACGCACCAGGATTGTGTGTTGTGCTAATTTTATTATTATGAGCAGCGGTCTTTTGCCGTAATAGACTCTCCATGTAATATGTTAACCCTATGGTGAATATTATATGTTACTAGCATTGTTGTGTTTGGAGCAGAGGTGTAGTGGTGTAGACATTACCTTCAATATGTAATGGGTATATGGTGCATGGTGAATGAGCATTCATCGTAACTCACCGAGGCCTGTCACAGAGATGGATCACCGGCACTTAAGCTCAGCGGTCAGACAGTCTTATTTCATCTGCTGAAACAACTTGTGATGGTGTGGCTGCAAAGAACCGGGTGTCTTAATGGGTGGCATGGACTTAAGACATTTCATTTCTCATAACGGGACAGGTAAAAGGAAGGCAGAAACTGTAATTATGGGACCTGTTAGACTACTGGAAAGACTTGACAGGGTGAGAAAGATAGAAAGAGGAGAGTGAATGCAGTAAAGCTGGAAAGAAACAATGCCAGACATCCCATTGTATGTGTGTATGTGTGTGTGTGGTGAGGGGAGGGGGGGGGGGGGTAAAAGATAGATTTATGTAGTACCTAGGATTGTATTGGTGTAGAGCTTAGACACTACACAATTTTGAATCTTTTTTTTTTTTCAAGCTCTCAATGGAGTGCCAGGTTTAGATCCCATTCAGTGACAATGAGAAACCCGGCGGAGCAAAGATGGGCAGTTGTCCAAAAACTGACTCAGCTGATCTTAGCTGATCCTACTGGATTGTACTGGAACAATATTGGATATTTATGGGGGTCAATTGAGGCATCATCTCACCTGAAGTCCCGATATCATACCACAGATCCAGGCATTCTACACAAAGTTACATTCAGGTTTTACTTATTTACCTACTCTACATGAATGTTGTAACTGTTGTATCACAGTACTTGTCACCATACAACCCAACAATCATGTTGTAAATAATCATGATAGTAAATAAAGTGATTGTATTTTGTTTTAACTCATAGTTCAGTCGTTATACTTTTTTTTTCCAAGGGAAGCAACTGCCTTGCTTACCTTGGTGGGGGATAATTACAACCAAGGGAGAGGGGTATTGTCAGGGTGGATATCTTGCCCTGCCTAGTAGTCCAGTAAATCTTGGCATCTAACCTTCTCCTTCCCACTCCTGGGGGTGGTGGGGTGGGGAGGGGGAGGAGTGGGGGTTCGCAAGACCAGCAATTTTTCCTTTTAAACGAGCTATTCTCAGCTGTACTCTTGGGTATCCAGGGGCTTAATCTTTATTTCAGCCATACAGATTGTGTCCCAAGTTTCTCTCTGGGATCTGGAGTGTAAAGGATCTTATCCATCACCCTAAAAGAAACACCAGTGTCAGAAACAATGACTACTGAATATTTTAAGGCAAGTCTGGAATCAAATTAGTCATCTGATAATTTGGTTGCTTGGCCGGTGCCAAGAATTAGTCACTTAATGACAAAGTGGGGTTGCTCGCCTGGGATATTACATAATTAGGTGGCAGGGCCCCATGATTTCTGACAGTTTGACCTATGGTAGTCAACAACTTTACGTTGATGATTTAACAATCTGAACAATGATTATGCAACAACCTGACCAATGATTCCGGAACAATGTGACCAATGATTAGACAACAATTTGACACTGATTAGACAACAATTTGACACTGATTAGACAACAATTTGACACTGATTAGACAACAATTTGACATTGATTAGACAACAATTTGACACTGATTAGACAACAATTTCCCCTCTGCTGTGTGTCCACCGTGACGAGATAGAGGGGCTTGTGCGTCCCAATGACCCCAAGAGCTATGCCGACGGTAGCACAGCTACTGGTAGGGCCACCCATGTCGGACAGGTCAAGGGAGAGGGACCAGACAAAGAGACACACAAACCTGCTGCCTTGTAGGTAGACTGGGGACAGTCAAAGGCTAGGGAAAGCATCCCGAATAAATGCTTGTCGAAATCGGATGTACTGAGCCACAGGCTTGACAAAGCAGTGCAACGTAAAACCTGCTGCCTTGTAGGTAGACTGGGGACAGTCAAAGGCTAGGGAAAGCATCCTGAATAAATGCTTGTCGAAATCGGATGTACTGAGCCACAGGCTTGACAAAGCAGTGCAACGTAAAACCTGCTGCCTTGTAGGTAGACTGGGGACAGTCAAAGGCTAGGGAAAGCATCCCGAATAAATGCTTGTCGAAATCGGATGTACTGAGCCACAGGCTTGACAAAGCAGTGCAACGTAACTTAATTCATGATGTCACAAATCAAAATTAATCGTTATGGTGCTAATCCCGTGAAGTCCCATCAGGCGGCGATAGTGCCGGGCCCCCTGCCTCGAGGGGGTCCACCCATGACTACTGGTGGTCACCTTCCCCTGTGCTGTGGAGTCAAGGCACAGAGGAGTATGTTAAGAGCTATTGACCAAATACCCCGGACACTCAACATACTACAGTGGAATGCCGAAGGAGTTTACAAGAAGAAATACTCCCTAACACAGCGTCTTCATAAAGATAGAATAGATGTGGCATGCATTCAAGAGACACACCTCAACGCCAATCACAAATTCTCAGTCAGAGGATATCAGGCCACACGTTTCGACCGCGAAGGACACAAAGGAGGAGTTCTAATACTTACACGAAATACAATACCTTGCAGCGAAGTATCTGTGATCTCTGACAACCAAACGGAAATTATAGGTGTTGATATAATGATAAAGGACGTGAAAATAAGAATCTACAATCTTTATAGCCCAGCAGATAAGGACCTTACACTCTCAAACATGAAAATAACTGACACAAACTGCATTATTGTCGGAGACTTTAATAGCCGTTCAGAAAGATGGGGATACCCAGATACTGACAAAAGAGGAGATGAATTGGAGGACTGGGAAATAGACTCAAATCTCCATCTACTCAACACAACGGATGACACACCGAGCTTCTACTCCAGAAGATGGCTTACCACTTCTACTCCAGACTTAGCTTTCTGCACAGGAGACATCCTCCACAAAATCGATCGCCATGTGCTGAACCAATTAGCAGGTAGTGACCACAGACCAATCAAGCTTGTAATGAATATGGAGTATGTTCCACAGGAGCAAAAGCCCTTGCCCCGCTGGAATTACAAACGAGCAGATTGGGACAGATTTGCCATACTAACAGACAAATATTGTGAAAACATAAATACACGATATGGCAACATAAAGCAAATGGTGGAAAGTCTAAACAGAGCGATAATACAGGCAGCCACTGAGTCCATTCCAAGAGGAGCGAGGAAAAATTACAAACCATACTGGACTGAAGAACTACAAAGTTTGGAGGACAAAGTTGAAGATGCCAGGAAGACAGCAGAGAGAGAACAAACAATTGAAGCGAATATCTCTCTCAAAGCCATCTCAGCAAAATATAAAAGAACAGTAAATCAAACAACAAGAGATTGTTGGAGGGAAAAAACAGAAAACCTGAATTTTGACAGGGATGGAAACAAACTATGGAAACTAGTGAAAGCCATGAACAATGAAGGACCTAGCAACAAACAAATAACAATTAAACAAGGAAATGCCTTGCTTACAGGAAAAAAGGCTGCAAATGCACTAATGGAACACTATGCAAATGCAAACCACATTGATATTACAACCGAACAGAAGAAAGCAATTAAAGACAAACAGATACATCATACAAATACAGAGACAGCAGCAGAATATATGATGGCAAATCTAACAATGGAAGAAATGGAACAGGCAATGAATACCCTAAAAAAGAAGAAATCACCAGGAAAGGATGGAATCACAAATGAAATGCTAATAGGACTAGGCACTAAGGCAAAAAAGAAACTACTAGCAGTCCTAAATAACAGCTGGAAGAGGGGAATAGTCCCACAGGCATGGAAGGAAGCTATACTAATACCAATCCCAAAGAAAGGAAAAGACCTGGAAGAACCAAATGGCTATCGACCTATCAGTCTATTTAGCTGTGTAGGAAAATTAATGGAACGCATTATCAATGGCAGGCTAACATGGCATCTGGAAGAAAACAAACTCTTAACACCACACCAAGCAGGATTCAGAAAGTACAGATCCACTGAAGATCAAATAACCTATATAGCTCAGGAAATAGAGGATGCCTTCCAAGAGAAAAAGCACACACTAGCAGTCTGGATAGATTTAGAAAAAGCATTTGATAAAGTATGGAAGGAAGGACTGAAAGTAAAACTGCAAAAAATGCATGTTTGTGGGAAAATGTACAAATGGATCAGCCACTACCTTGAGAACAGAACTGCCAGGACAAAAGTACAAGGACAAACCAGCAAAATGATGCTGTTGGAGCAAGGTGTCCCCCAAGGAGGAGTTCTTTCACCAACATTATTCCTAGCATATATAAACGACATCACAGAAAATTTTCCAGCCAGAGTACACACATCATCCTTTGCAGATGACCTAGCCATATGGACATCTGAAGAATATATTAGTACAGCTAACAGCAGAATACAGCAAGCCTTATTAGAACTAAAGGACTGGTCAAAATCATGGCTAGTGAAGATAAGTGAGGAGAAAACAACATGCACAGTGTTCTCCCTCTCAAATAAAACTCAACAACCTAAGCTGGTATTGAATGGAAAAATATTGCGCCATGAAGAAAATCCAAACTATCTCGGAGTCACCTTTGATCGTCGCCTGACATGGAAAACACAAGTTGAGAAAAATCGAACAAGAGCAAGGCAAAGAATGGCAATCATGAAAAAGCTTGCTGGTACAACGTGGGGAGCAGATGAGAAAGTTCTCAAGAAGTTATATACTGGACGGGTGAGGCCAGTACTGGAATATGGCATTGCAGCTTGGGCAACAGCAGCTAAGTCAAACTTTAACAAAATAAGTAGAGTCCAAAATCAAGGAATGCGAATCATAACTGGAAGCCTGAAGACAACGCCTATTAATGAACTTGAAAAGATCACTTGTTTACAACCAATGCAGGATAGAAGAGATAGCAGAGCCCAGCAACAAGCAGAAAAATTTAGAAGATTGACAGACCACCCTATGTATAAAAGGTTTAGTGGTTTTGGAAAGGGACGACTGAAGCGTAGCAACTTTGTAGAAACTGCAAAACGAAAGATTAGGGCAGATCCCATACTTAACATATCAACAGTCAAACCTATTTACAATGCAGACAAGTTCCCAGCTTGGAGACAGCAGCAACTGCCTGAGATGATAGAAAACATTCCTGGTATTGAGAAAAAGAACACTCAGCATGAAACCGAAAGAAGAGATATAACCCTAAACTACATAAAAGAACAATACCCAAGCAGCAATTGGACCCATGCATATACAGATGGATCAGCCAAAAATTCAATAGAGAATGGAGGAGGAGGAATTCTCCTAAATTTAAAAAATGGAGTGAAAAAAACACATTCAGTGGCAACTGGAAAGTTTTCAAGTAACTTCAAAGCGGAGGTAGAGGCTCTGAAAACTGCAGCAGAAATGCTCTTGATGGAGGAAAATAAAGAGACGCAAATAGCTACCTTCACAGATGCAAAGTCAGCTGTCTCAATACTGAAGAGCAATAACAGCACAGAAATAGCTGACCAAAGAGCAGCACTCCATGGTCTATGCCAGAAATCCAAAAAAGTTGTAATACAGTGGATCCCATCACATTGCAGTATACCTGGAAATGAAGAGGCTGACAGACTGGCAAAAGAGGGCGGACGACTACCACAGCCTGACATAGACATAACCTATAATGAGGCAAAGAGGTTGATAAAAAGCACCTATAGAACCAAATGGGAATCAGAGCATCCAGGCCACCAGAAGGATGATGCATATTACAAACTCGACAGAAGAGAACAAGTAGCAATCTTCAGACTCCGCACAGGACATAACAGGCTGAAATACCACTTGTTCAATAAACTAAAGATAGGAGATACCGATGAATGTAATTGTCGAACTGGAAAAATGACAGCAAAACATTTGCTTCAGGATTGCCCAATATATGCAGAACAGAGAAAAATATTTTGGCCCACACCTGCTTCATTAGAGGACAAGCTCTATGGAGATATCAACAAGCTCAAGTTGACCGTAGCTTACTTTAACTACATACAGGTTGACATTTAAAGGTGTATGAAGAAGTATTCAGACTGCCACACTTCCATACCACAGGTATGTCGGTTACAAAAGCCTCCCAGAGGCATGAAATGGAATATTGCTGGATAGGAGATCCATTACGTGGAAAGTCCGAATCAAAAGCTCACTGTGTGGGTCTCAAAAAAGGTGGAAAAAGTGTCCTAGTGGCACGAAATGGAATATTGCTTGGATAGCAAATCCATTATGTGGAAAGTCTGAATCAAAAGCTCACTGTGTGGGCTTTCAAAAAAGGTGGGAAAAGTGTCCTAGTGGCACGAAATGGAATATTGCTCGGATAGCAAATCCATTGTGCGGAAAGTCCGAATCGAAAGCTCACTGTGTGGATGTCATCTGCACACTGCATTCTTCTGGTTTCCGGAAGAACAGCCTATGGTGAACGGAAGGCCCAATATACGGAAGTGAGGCTAAGCAGCCATGTGCAGGACGTGACGATTCCTTGGGTGAGCCCAGTACCAGAGCGCTGTGTGTTGGCTCTGCAAGTATGGAAGCCTCCTTGGATGGCGGGGAATGCCCATGGTCTGCCCCTGCCTTCCCTTGAGGGCTGACCAGGATGTCTTTGGCTGTTCTATATGGGCCAGCTAGGATGGGAGATAACACCACAACAGTGAGAGTCAAACGTCCTAAGAAACCCCCGGGAAGGTTAACCCGGTCAACAAATGCCCGCAGAAGTCGGATGTGTCGGCCTAACGGCGCAAGAACGCAGCTCTGCTGTAAACAGGCACAACGCAATCACATCCGGAAAAAAACTCCGGATGAACGAAGAAGAAGAAGAAGACAACAATTTGACACTGATTGGACAACAATTTGACACTGATTAGACAACAATTTGACATTGATTAGACAACAATCTGACCCATGATTCATTAACAAGAAGACCTAAAGTGCTACACAACTGGTTGGAGTGGATTTGTGTATTCCACAGCTGTTTGATTAGGTGTGTGAGAGCAATTGTGCATATGTTTAAGGGTTTCTATATGGACACACTTGACTTCTTCAACAAAGCAATCATGTCACTAGAAGTGTGCCTGCAGCTTTCAAATCTTTCTATTATCTAGCATATGGTCTCCTGTCTACCTCTCTTCATGCCTTGCTCCTTACATAGGAGTCAATCATCGCCTAAAATGAATTAAAGTGTAAATAATCTACTGACATAAGAGGAAATTGTATGTTCAGTAGTTTGCCGTTGTCTTCTGAACAATATGAAATACACAAAGTTAGGTATGAGTAGCTCCTGCAAAGAGATGAGACATACTGAACACAGACACAGCATACATACTTGACAACAGACTCCATGAAAGTGAAACAGAGACATACTGAACACAGACACAGCAGACATACTTGACAACAGACTCCATGAAAGTGAAACAGAGACATACTGAACACAGACACAGCAGACATACTTGACAACAGACTCCATGAAAGTGAAACAGAGACATACTGAACACAGACACAGCAGACATACTTGACAACAGACTCCATGAAAGTGAAACAGAGACATACTGAACACAGACACAGCAGACATACTTTACAACAGACTCCATGAAAGTGAAACAGAGACATACTGAACACAGACACAGCAGACATACTTTACAACAGACTCCATGAAAGTGAAACAGAGACATACTGAACACAGACACAGCAGACATACTTGACAACAGACTCCATGAAAGTGAAACAGAGACATACTGAACACAGACACAGCAGACATACTTTACAACAGACTCCATGAAAGTGAAACAGAGACATACTGAACACAGACACAGCAGACATACTTTACAACAGACTCCATGAAAGTGAAACAGAGACATACTGAACACAGACACAGCAGACATACTTTACAACAGACTCCATGAAAGTGAAACAGAGACATACTGAACACAGACACAGCAGACATACTTGACAACAGACTCCATGAAAGTGAAACAGAGTGAAAATTCCACAAAACAAGAAACGATCAACAAATATATAGTAATGAAGTATTAAAATTAAAATAACTATTGTAGGACACAATGACGTTTCGACTGTATCAATTTTCTTCAGGGACATCACAACACAAACAGATCTAAAGAATAAACATAAAATTATAAAATAATATTGAAACACAACTCCTTTGTTGTCAACAAAGCACACAGGTTAAGTTCAGTTCAGTTTTGGAAGGTGATTCAGCTGTAAAAGTGTCAAATAAGAAATGAGTAGCCAAAGGTGTGCAATCAGTCATATATGCATATATAGTGGGAAGTCAGCTGAGTTATACAGTTGCATCCACAACAGTATTGATTCCCGCTGGATGGATGCACCCCAGAGAGTTTATTAACTGGCTTTCAATTTTAAGCCTAATGAAGTTGTTAGAGAAGCATGGCTACATTGTGGTCAGAAGAATTGAAATGGTTCAGGACAGGTTTGTCAAAATTTTGAAAAATATTCCTAAGATGTTCCCTAAAGAGGTCAGCTAGGCATCTACCAATGTACTGTCCAATATAATTCATGTCACATCGTTTGCAGATAATAACATATATTAGGTTGCGGTATATGATGTAAATTAATCTTTCAATGAAAAAGGTGTCTTGGGGGAATGTAATCACTGGTGTCTGAATAATGTGTGGGCGTGTCAGGCATGTCTTCCGGTGACATTTAGATGTACCCACAGATGAAGTAACTGTAGGGAGGACAAGGCTGTCACTGAGATTTTTGTTTCGGCAAAAACTTTCTATAGGGCCGTTAGAAAACAGCACATGAATGGTTGGGTCTGTTCTCAGGATTGACCAGTATCAGAGAAAAATATGAAGGCCTGGGCATGTGGATGAAAGGTGAGGATAAGTTTGGGTTCATTGTTTGGAGGTCGCGTTTTCTTGACAAAGTACATTTCACGCAAGACTTGTGATATGTAATAAAAAGCTGTAGGCAAGTGTCCCATAAATAAGCACGAGTAGCTAGGTCCCATTTTCGTACCCATGGCGACACCACTGATTTGTTCAAAGTAGTGGCCATTTAACTCAAAGGAGGACCAATTCAATGAGTCGCAGAAGTGTACGAGTAGGGATGTCTTGATCTGTGCGTTGGTCAAGAAAGAATTGTAACGCCGTGAGGCCATCAGCATGAGGAGTGGAAATATAGAGAGAACATACAGCCATTAAGAATAATCTGTATGTGTTACCAGGAGTCAGTTGGAGAGAGAGTTAAATGAAATTAACGCATGCTTTGTATCTTTTATATATGAAGAGAATTCGTAACTAGAGGTTGGAGAATAGTATCCAGAAACTGAGATTTGTTCAGTCGGACATGAGCAGGTGGAAACTATCGGACGTCCAGGATTGTTTTGTTTATGTATTTTGGGCAGCATGTAGAGGGTGGGTTTGCCCATGTTAGAGTCATGGATGTGTAGTGGTAAGGCATCCTCACGTATGAACTGTTTGATGGTGTCACGAATCTTCCGGTTATAGGAGAGAGTGGGGTCTTCAGCACAAGGGGAGTAATAGTTGGGTTTGTTGAGTTGGGACATGCCTTCCTGGATATACAGATCTTTATGCCAAACAACCACTGCACACCCCTTATCCGCAGGTTTGATGACTATGTCCTGTCGGCGCTGTAGTTGGGATAAGGCACGCCATTCTGGAGGGAATAGATTGGAGCGTTTCAGGCGAGTGAAAGAAAGTTGCTTAATATCATGGAGTGTGTTGGCTATGTAGAGGTCAAGCACGTTGGAAGCTCCGTAAGGTAGGGTTCATCTAGATCGAGATTTAATAAAAGATTGAAAAATGTCGGGTGGTTGTGTGGTGGGACTGTGGACAGGCTTATCTCTATGGTGGTACAAGATAGAAAAATGTCAGGGGTTTGTGTGGTGGGACTGTGGACAGGCTTATCTCTATGGTGGTACAAGATAGAAAAATGTCAGGGGTTTGTGTGGTGGGACTGTGGACAGGCTTATCTCTTTGGTGGTACAAGATAGAAAAATGTCGGGGGGTTGTGTGGTGGGACTGTGGACAGGCTTATCTCTATGGTGGTACAAGATTGAAAAATGTCAGGGGTTTGTGTGGTGGGACTGTGGACAGGCTTATCTCTATGGTGGTACAAGATAGAAAAATGTCTGTGGGTTTGTGTGGTGGGACTGTGGACAGGCTTATCTCTATGGTGGTACAAGACAGAAAAAATGTCAGGGGTTTGTTGTGGTGGGACTGTGGACAGGCTTATCTCTATGGTGATACAAGATAGAAAAATGTCAGGGGTTTGCTGTGGTGGGACTGTGGACAGGCTTATCTCTATGGTGGTACAAGGATAGAAAAAGTCGGGGGTTGTGTGGTGGGACTGTGGACAACAGGCCTTATCTCTATGGTGTACAGATAGAAATAATGTCAGGCTTTGGTGGTAAGACTGTGGACAGGCTTATCTCTATGGTTGTACAAGATAGAAAAATGTCGGGTGGTTTGTGTGGTGGGACTGTGGACAGGCTTATCTCTATGGTGTACAGATAGAAAAATGTCAGGGGTTTGTGTGGTGGGACGTGGACAGGCTTATCTCTTGGTGGTACAAGATAGAAAAATGTCAGGGGTTTGTGTGGTGGGACTGTGGACAGGCTATCTCTATGGTGGTACAAGATAGAAAAAATGTCAGGGGTTTGTGTGGTGGACTGTGGACGGCTTATCTCTATGGTGGTACAAGATAGAAAAATGTCAGGGGTTTGTGTGGTGGGACTGTGGACAGGCTTATCTCTATGGTGGTACAAGATAGAAAAATGTCAGGGGTTTGTGTGGTGGGACTGTGGCAGGCTTATCTCTTTGGTGGTACAAGATAGAAAATGTCAGGGGTTTGTGTGGTGGGACTGTGGACAGGCTTATCTCTATGGTGGTACAAGATAGAAAAATGTCAGGGGTTTGTGTGGTGGGACTGTGGACAGGCTTATCTCTATGGTGGTACAAGATAGAAAAATGTCAGGGGTTTGTGTGGTGGGACTGTGGACAGGCTTATCTCTTTGGTGGTACAAGATAGAAATGTCGGGGGGGGGGGGGGGGGGGTGTTGTGTGGTGGGACTGTGGACAGGCTTATCTCTTTGGTGGTACAAGATAGAAAAATGTAGGGGGTTGTGTGGTGGGACTGTGGACAGGCTTATCTCTATGGTGGTACAAGATAGAAAAATGTCTGTGGGGTTGTGTGGTGGGACTGTGGACAGGCTTATCTCTATGGTGGTACTTGAGGCGGAGTCGTCTGTGGAAGTTGAAAACGTCTTCTAAGATAGCGCGACTGTCCATACAGGGGTGTAGAGGGACAAAACTAAGACCTTTACCTAAAACAGTATGTTCTTCAGGAGACAGTGGTAGGCCAGGCGGTATGCATACCACTTTGGTGTGGGTGATGGGTGTCGAACAAGAAGGTTTGAGTCCAACTTAATGCCGATGCAGAGAACGAACCCCCTACCTCGTCATCAGTGCACCAGAGGTTTATGAGCAAGGGTTCTTATTCTTTTGGTCATGCTGACTTATAGTATGATAATAGCGGAGGAATATTCATTGAAAATCAGAACAGATAACAGCAGTCATTCAGAGTGCAATAATAAAACATATGAAATTATTATGATAGAGTATGAACTCTTTTAATCTCATAATGTTTATGATATCATATAAACTTGTTCAATGTCAGAATGTTTCCTAGCTGATGTCCAATGATAGATATAACCCTATGAACAATCATGTGTATGATTCTCCAAGCAGCTATATACACAGTGGAAGTGCTGCTGGGCAGGCCAGATTTATTAAGTATGCTCTGATCAAATGTAAGAAGTAAGAGAACACATTATGTGATGTTTGGGACTCAAGTGGTAGGAACAATCACACACCCTGTGTTGCTTAGGATGACAGAGGTACAGTTCAAAGAATAATGCAATAAACAAGACAGCAGAAGTGAGAAAACAGACAACCGCTTGCAGAACATTGAAAAAAGACAACATGAGGGAGTGAGAAAACAGACAACATGAGGGACTGAGAAAACAGATAACATAAGGGAGTGAGAAAACAGACTACATGAGGGAGTGAGAAAACAGACAACATGAGGGAGTGAGAAAACAGACAACATGAGGGAGTGAGAAAACAGACAACATGAGGGAGTGAGAAAACACAACATGAGGGATTGAGAAAACAGACAACATGAGGGAGTGAGAAAACAGACTACATGAGGGATTGAGAAAACAGATAACATAAGGGAGTGAGAAACACAACATGAGGGAGTGAGAAAACAGACAACATGAGGGATTGAGAAACAGACAACATGAGGGAGTGAGAAAACAGACAACATGAGGGAGTGAGAAAAACAGACAACATGAGGGAGTGAGAAACAGACAACATGAGGAGTGAGAACACAGACATGAGGGAGTGAGAAAACAGACAACATGAGGGATGAGAAAACAGACAACATGAGGGAGTGAGAAAACAGACAACATGAGGGAGTGAGAAAACACAACATGAGGGAGTGAGAAAACAGACAACATGAGGGAGTGAGAAAACAGACAACATGAGGGAGTGAGAAAACAGACAACATGAGGGAGTGAGAAAACAGACAACATGAGGGAGTGAGAAAACAGACAATATGAGGGAGTGAGAAAACAGATAACATGAGGGAGTGAGAAAACAGACAACATGAGGGAGTGAGAAAACAACAACATGAGGGAGTGAGAAAAAACACATGAGGGAGTGAGAAAACAGATAACATAAGGGAGTGAGAAAACACAACATGAGGGAGTGAGAAAACAGACAACATGAGGGAGTGAGAAAACAGACAACATGAGGGAGTGAGAAAACAGACAACATGAGGGAGTGAGAAAACAAACAACATGAGGGAGTGAGAAAACACATCATGAGGGAGTGAGAAAACAGACAACATGAGGGAGTGAGAAAACAGACAACATGAGGGAGTGAGAAAACAGACAACATGAGGGAGTGAGAAAACAAACAACATGAGGGAGTGAGAAAACACAACATGAGGGAGTGAGAAAACACAACATGAGGGAGTGAGAAAACAGACAACATGAGGGAGTGAGAAAACAGACAACATGAGGGAGTGAGAAAACAAACAACATGAGGGAGTGAGAAAACACATGAGGGAGTGAGAAAACAGATAACATAAGGGAGTGAGAAAACACAACATGAGGGAGTGAGAAAACAGACAACATGAGGGAGTGAGAAAACAGACAACATGAGGGATTGAGAAAACAGACAATATGAGGGATTGAGAAAACAGATAACATAAGGGAGTGAGAAAACAGACTACATGAGGGAGTGAGAAAACAGACAACATGAGGGAGTGAGAAAACAGACAACATGAGGGAGTGAGAAAACAGACAACATGAGGGAGTGAGAAAACACAACATGAGGGAGTGAGAAAACAACAACATGAGGGAGTGAGAAAACAGACAACATGAAGAAATGAGAAAACAGACAACAGCTTGCAGAACATTGAAAACAGACAACATGAGGGAGTGAGAAAACAGACAACAATATAACTTAAAGAAGGTGGCGTATCGGTTAGGTTGAACATGAAATCATGAAAATGGAATGGAAAACAAGTTTGGTCAGACAACACATACAGAAAACCAACACACACACACACACAAACAATTATGACATCATGACAAGTTAAATTTTTAAAAATTAAATACAAATTGTACAGCATGTGTTCAGTCATATTCCAGTTAGTGTTTGTTGATGCAATAAGTTATGTATATTCATGTTCTGACATTTACATACTTTACAATGTGTGCTGATGCAATAAGTTATGTACATTCATGTTCTGATATTTGCAGATTGCATAGTGTTAACGTCAACTTTGTCCCTCTACCCGCTGTTGAAACACAAACTGCCCTGTTCTGGGCAGCTGTATGCATACAGGTCAGGCCCTCAAGGGAAGGCAGGGGCAGACAATGGGCATTCCCCGCCATCCTAGGAGGCTTCCATCAGTGCAGAGTCGACACATGACGTTCTGATATTGGGTTCACACAAGGGATTGTTACGTCATGCACAGGGCTGCTTAACCTCATCCTTCGGGGACTGCATCGATGCAGTGTACAGATTTTAGATTTTAATGATGCACACATGCTTTGCAGACATTGAGACTTTCTACCAAATGAATTTGCTAGCCAAGCAATTGTCTATTTGGCAGACATTTCCCAACTACATGCCTGGAGGGCATGTGTTTTCTGGGGCTGTGGTGTTGCACATCAGGGACATTGAGTATCTTTCTTAGTTTTGAGAGACATGCACATGAGATGAACTAATGAGTGTCAGAAGCATTTCTGATCACTGCATCTCTAGGCAGCACCAGCTCTGAGATCCCAGGCCAGTTTGGCTTAGGCCAGTGGTGGCCATTTATCCATGGTGTATGACGTAGACGTACGGCAGAAGTCTGGCCAGAGGTTACGTAAACCCAGCACAGAGCTCGCTGGCACCCTGGGTGTGGTACAGTGTATCCCTTTATATGCCTCACAATGGCCTGAACTTTTCCTCCATGCCTATGACCGAAGTCAACACACCACAAGAACAAACAAATAAACTAACTGCTTAACACATCACAACAGACATGAAATGTTCCAACTTACCCACGATATCCTTGCTTGGAAATATGGACTGTCCAGAGAACTTGACCGCCGACTTCAGCTCTTCAACTATAAGCTGGACCAGCCTGGCTCCATTTGTTGCTCTCACTGGACGTGTATGTCCTCACTGTTTTCACAAGTTTGCAGAGTACTTTTCAAGAATCTGACAATTTGAGGAGAAATGGAAAAAACAAAACTTGACCTCTAGCAAATATTGTCATATTTCAAAACAAAGAACACTATCAAAACTAAAACTGAAACTGTGAAGTCATGGAACAATTATTTTGATTTTTAATTCAGATGTGGACGGCAGAAAGAGTTAGAACTGGTTCTTGAATTATTGTATATTAAATGAACTTTCATCCTCTTTAATTCAGATGTGGACGGCAGAAAGAGTTAGAACTGGTTCTTGAATTATTGTTTATTACATGAACTTTCATCCTCTTTAATTCAGATGTGGACGGCAGAAAGAGTTAGAACTGGCTCTTGAATTATTGTTTATTACATGAACTTTCATCCTCTTTAATTCAGATGTGGACGGCAGAAAGAGTTAGAACTGGCTCTTGAATTATTGTATATTACATGAACTTTCATCCTCTTTATTCAGATGTGGACGGCAGAAAGAGTTAGAAACTGGCTCTTGAATTATTGTATATTACATGAACTTTCATCCTCTTTAATTCAGATGTGGACGGCAGAAAGAGTTAGAACTGGTTCTTGAATTATTGTATATAAAT
>JACEFZ010015303.1:0-60345 GCA_014155875.1 Cepaea nemoralis | reverse complement strand
GCAACTCTATCTGAAGTATGCCTGTCACCTTTCTCATAATACTTTGTGATTCCTGATGTATGGGCTGTTTGTCATCCAGCCACGGGCATGCAGCCATGACTGCCTCAACCTCCATTCTCAGGACTAGATGTTGTGGTATCATATGTCAGGCTCTCCTGCACGAAACCCTGTCCACCAACCCTCGCCATGATCCCCCAGGCATTTCTTTTACCTTTTAGCACAGAGCCATCCATGTAGATGATTACATTGCTGGCTGTGAAATGTCATGGATTAGTCACAAAGCATGACTACCTAATCTCATCCTCTAGCACAATCCTCAGGTTTGGTTTCGCTTTTCTTCTTCTTCTTCTTGTTCATCCGGAGTTTTTTTTCGGACGTGATTGCGTTGTGCCTGTTTACAGCGAGCTGCGTTCTTGCGCCGTTAGGCCGACACATCCGACTTCTGCTGGGCATTTGTTGACCGGGTTAACCTTCCCGGGGGTTTCGCTTTTTATTTGGTGCTTCAGCTCAATCACTCACAGAGAATCCCAGCACAGTACACAAACTCCATGAATAAAATCATAAAAAAAAAAAAGGAGGAAGATGGTAAGCTTTACACGAACACAAGTAACAAAATGGACATTTCAGCCAAAACCTTCATCACACACAAACAACAAACACACACCGATACAACTACCTGAAAATATACACAGGGTGTTTGTAAAGTCTCACTACACTTTGTATGTAGAACAAATCTGAAAAATTACATACACAATGTCATTAAAAAAATGTGCTCTACAGTCCATCGTGAAGCAATATGCAGCGAATGGCTGTCGTCTGCTTGAGTAATGTTTTGCACTCCAAACAGAACAAAGATATCAATAGCAGAAAGAATTTTTCAAATTTGTACTACATACAAAGTGTAATGAGACTTTACAAACACCCTGTATATAAAACCTACTGATCTGTCTCGTTGTGGACTGGACATGTGTGTAATCAGATCCGCATGTATGATTATAATAAAGCAGTGTATATTAAACTCCCACTTGCTACAAATATTATTCTCTGTGCAAGTTTTCAGAATTCAAAATGCTAGCCGAGTTGCTAGAATGCTGGATTCTCCTTTGGGAGACCCGGGTTAACATCCTCGGTATTGGTGTGGATATTTTCTGTAGGGGGGAAAAAAGTAAACCCCAACCTGCACAGTTAATGGTGACTGCACTAACCAGGTGGCCTTAATTTCTCAGGCTCAAGACCCCCTGTCCTACAGCGCTAGGTACTATAGGCAGCAATGACATGACTGTTTAAGTCATTTGGCCTGCTCTCTTTATATGATCAATTATTGAGAGATTTTCAATGTGCACAACGTGTGACAGATCCTCAAAGTTTTTCACTCTTGTTCGAGATGGTTAATGTCCACCAACCCTTATTTTGTAACAATCATCACAGTGAATTGAACCAAATCTGCCTGTGTTGGAGGCAGAACCTCTAGGCTGCCCCACCCAAAACAAACACTATAATTAATTTGTTGGCCAGCAAGAACAAAAACAGGTTACATTCCATGGAAACAAGAGGACATCCGACATTCATACCACGGTTAAAAAGCAAAACAAGAAGGTCAGAGGTCAGCAAGGACGAATGTATAAGAGCACTAGTTCTTAAACATCTGGTGCGCTGATGCTGAGGTAAGGGGTTCAACCCCTACATCGGTCAGTTTGACTAAAATGTTGACTTCTCATCCTTGACTTCGGGGCGTAAATTACATCTGAAGTCGGAGTGGGTTCGCCTAGTTGGGAAAGCTAATCCACATGCAAAATTCAGTCCGGTGATACTATAAGTTGCGTGTATAGACTACACTTGAGTTCAAAGCAAGCGACCGCAAAAGAAAAAGAGATCTGTTTACAAATCACTTGTAGCTGATTTCGGACGTGATATGCAGGACTGCAAATCGCAACCATTCCCCGTTTGCCGGTCGCCAGCTATACATGGGGTAAGAAGAAATTTATGGAAGCTATCCAGATGTGGACAAGGTAATATCTGACGTGGACAAGGTAATATCTGACGTGGACAAGGTAATATCTGACGTGGACAAGGTAATATCTGACATGGACAAGGTAATATCTGAAGTGGACATGGTAATATCTGAAGTGGACATGGTAATATCTGATGTGGACAATGCAATATCTGACGTGAACAAGCTAATATCTGAAGTGAACAAGCTAATATCTGAAGTGAACAAATATTCATTAACAGATTCAGTGCCCCCCAAAAAAATTAGGTCTGGATCAAACAAAAATGGATACCGTGAAATTGGAAGTAGGGGTGTGTCACAGTTATGACCTAAAATTTGTTAATATGGCTGCAGACATGTATTATAACGCAATGACAAAATGTAGGTGACATATAAGCCCATGGCAAATAAAGGATTGTTGCTGCAGACAATTAATCAGTACTTAATTAGTGACAGAAAGTTGAAGAAATCACTCCTTCAGGGCGGCTGCCTCTAGAAGCCGGACCCACACACTGGGGATCCTGGCCCCACACAGCATGTATTACGGCTTCAATTACAGTGTATGGTGGGAAACGAGCAGGTGGACAGATTGTCTGGGTATGCACCACTTGGTGGGGTATTGGTGCTTGATAAGGCAGATGTGGTCGGGGCTCTTTGGAATCATGTGCAATACTGTATTATAATTATAGTACAGAAAAACACATAGAATTAGATCATCACTTGTACTACAAACCTACTGATGCTCACGGTTTCCTCCTGTACAGCTCATCCCATCCCAAAAGCTGCAAAGATTCCATCCCATATTACCAGCTACTCCGCCTTCGTCGTATCTGTCAGGATGATAATGACTTCCTCGAGAGAGCCCATGAAATGCTTGACTTTTTCCGCAGACGGTCCTACCCAGAGGACGTCTTGTCCACAGCTTTCTGTCGCATAACCCAAGTCTCGCAGGAAATGTCCCTCGTCAAACCAACGCGACCTCCGAACAATGAACCCAAGCTCATCCTCACCTCCATCCACATGCCTATGCCATCAAGCACATTTTCCTGAGACACTGGTCTATCTTGGAATCCGATCCAACCACTCGTGAGGTATTCTTCAATGGCCCTAGGGTAATTTTTCACAATAACCAGAGCCTCAGAGACCAAATTGTGCATAGTTGCCTCCATACGGTTACTTCATCTGTGGGCACTTTCGAATGCCATCGTAAAAACTGTCTGACATGCCCATACGTTGTTCAGACACCAGAGATTGCATTTCCCCATGGCACCTTTGCCTTGAAAGATTCTTTCACTTGTACATCCCGCAATCTGATTTATGTCATCATCTGCAAACGATGTGACATGAAATACATTGGCCAAACTGGCAGACGTCTTGCTGACCATTTTAGAGAACACCTCAGAGACATCAATCAGGGCTTTGACAAACCTGTCTCCAACCATTTCAATTCCTCCAACCATAATGGAGTGGACGATTTATGTGTCACCGCATTAAAACCCTGCTATTCCAACGGCTCCGTTAGGCTCAAAATTTAATGCAAGCTAATCAACAATCTGGGATGCATCCATCCAGCAGGTATCAATATTGTTGTGGACACTACAGTATAACTGTGCCATCTTCCCCCATTGTTTACACCATCTATTACTATGCTGTCCCCCCCCCCCCCCCCCCATATCTATACCTAACTGTCCCCACACCCCTATATTTTCATAGCAGACTGTTCGCATATTTTTGGCTACTTAAATCCTATCTGGCAACCCACTTTTAACTCTGCAGCCAATGAGCGCCTTCGCTGCTGGCAAAGCCACCTTTTCTGCCCCACATGGCATCGGAGTAGCTGTATTTTTTTTCTGTTTGCTGTATTTCGTTGTGTTAGCTGTCTGTGGTGTCCTGTCCTTGACAAAGATTATGAGAATTGAAACGTCGGCCATCCTGTGTGTCGTATTGTACGCGTTTGTGTGTATTTTATTTTATTATTCATTTTATATATTGAGTGCTTCTGATTTCAGATTTTCACCTGTATTTCGCAATACGATGGATCTCCTTGTAAGGTATGCGCAACGTGTTGATGTTTAGTACGTTTCTTCTCGCAGAAGCTTAATATACCTATTTGTTTCCAATTCATATAGATCATCACAGCTTGGAGAGAATGGTGCTGTAGTGAGTGACTAGAGGATCAGGCTGACACTCAAAACTTTGCAGAAAAGTTAGGCAGATATATACTCAGACTGCTACCATTAGCACTGGGACTCTTCGCTGTCTGTTGAAGATGAGGATGAAGCACATATGGGAGTGTCCGGAGTCCTGTGGTGCAGTGTCGGTTCTTGACTTAACTGAACATTTGAAAGTTATGTAAAATGTTAAGGTAATATTCTGTTATTGTTCAAGCCTTAAATGACTGCATGTACGCGATGTTTAGGTCCGAAAGGTCATTGCTCTAATAACAAGTAACTTTGGTAAGTTAAGATTATGATTAGTTAGAAACAAACTTGAAACTTTTATGTTTTAACTTACTCTCTTCGGGTAGGAGCTTCATCATCTCCTCGCTGCCTCCAGGTTTGCCTGGCGCCACATCGTCGGGGAAGACAGGAAAACGTTTATCAAACGGTACTCTAGATTTCCGACCGCAGAGACACGACGAGGTGCTGAGATATCGTTTCGCCAGCTGGAACAATGTTCCGTTTGTTGTTCGCGCTGCTAACATGATCTTCATTCACCCTCAACAACCAGTCACCAGGAAGCCGCCATTACCGGAAGTCTTCGTGAATAAACTGTTTGGTTATTTTATGAGAATTGAGTTGCAAAGTTGAGCTAAGAACCGACGTCACTGCATTCAGAACAATCCCATATGCGCCCCGCCCCCGTTCAACAGCCAGCGAAGAGTCACACTACTAATCGTTCCCACCGCTATCTGATTGAAAGTTCTCCTGATATTCCCTTTCAGTTGTGAGATTCTACCAGAACAGAACCTCTGCCGACCCCCCGCAATCTCATCCATTCCACATATGGGTTCTCAATCTATTTCTCCAATTGGTCCCACAGGCGCATGACTACCTCTCTCAATCTACCACCAAGAGGTGCATTCCCTGCCAACCTATCAGCCTGTTCATTCCCCCGCTCTCCCGCACGTCCAGGGGAAAAAAATCCATTCAGTTCTTACAATCCGTGACCTCTGAAGCGAGGTGAGCCATTCCAGACGAAACATTCCTTTCTCCATCTTACTAAGCATACTCCCCGAGTCCGTGATGAAGACAATGTGACAAGTGTGTTACAGTGGTCTCCTCTAACCAACGGAATACCGCTGTTACTGCTCCCACCTCCATTCTCATGCTGGGGGTCGTAGCCTCATATGCCAGACTCTCCTTTTTTAAGAATAAGGTAAAAGATAAATCGAGTCAATCCTGATGTACAGAAGCCAATCATGGACAATTAGCAGACTAGTGAGGAATTATGTTATTGCTATTTCTATAAGGATGGTCAGAACACTATGGATGAATAGGAAGAGTAATGAAAATATCTTATGAATTAAGTAACAAGTAGAATTGATTGGTTACTGATATTCGTAAGAGAACGAACATTCCGCATGGTCTTATATGACATGTGTAAGGAAGAATGTAAGCGCCGGTATGTAAGCGAGAGTCAGTGTAAGCATGACTGAGGTAAAGGGCAGTAAGAGACGCCACGGCTTGGCTAGCGGACGGTCAGGCAAGAATCCCGTGAACAGAGCCACGTGATGTGGGAAGGTCAACCAGGAGAGAGGCAGTGTGTGTGAGGCAGCGAATAGAGACGGACGTGTGGAGATCGAGAGAGCGATAGAACGATAGAACGATAGAACGATAGTGGTTGTGACGGATACATGGAGATGAAAGTTGTGTAGTGATATTCGAGGAATGTACTAACTGTGATATGTGGCGGGATGATGTGAAGTTGTGATTGTGAATGATCATGCGGGCGACAGTGTAAAGATCGCCATTGTGAGCTAGCGCGTGGCTGTTAGTGTGTGAACGATTGTTTGAGCGTGAAGTGCGACTATGGTGTCAGCCTGTAATATATATTGTAATAAATGATTGTTCAGGAGATAGCTCCTGCCAGTTTCCGATTGCATTCATGTGTTCTTAGTAGATGTGTTGTAGATGTTGTAAATTTGCCTGTCAAAGTCCAGCGAGCCAGACATAGCTACTAGTAGGACTCTGACAGGTTATAATGGTGTCAGAAGTACACACGAACCACATGCTCATGTAGAACGCACAAAAAGAACGTTACTTTTGTAAAGAGAAGAAGACCTATTCCATATATATAGTAGAAATTGTAAAGTAAAGATGTGTTAATAGAGTCAGAACGAAAATAACATCATTTCTTTCCACGCAGGTTTCAATTCTACAAAGCGACCGACGTAACCAGACCAGGTCAGCGGTAACCATCACGGGAGAATCACGTTCCTGTACATCAAGCGTTCGAGTAGTCAGCAGATAAAGATAAGGTTGATTAATTTTTGGTTGCTAATTACCCAAATCTGCATTCTTTGATTTTTTGTATAAAGACCATCATTAGTGGATTTGGATATTAATTAATAGAAAATGTCAGTGTCACAGGAGGAATGCATATCATTCTTTTGGGCATAACTCATTACAGAAAGGTGCAAAAATGTTCGAAAGTACACGGGCACATGATAAAGCAAAGTGTAATATAAACCAGAACTTTATGCATGAGTGGACACAGGATTTTGAAAAGAAAATGAAAGAATACAACATCCCACCAGTGCATTGGGGTAAATGGTACAGAGCACACTTACCAATAAAACGCAAAAGACTTGAAGAGATCATACCAGAGAATGTTAAACGAAGACTATGAATATTGGAGAACAAGGATATTAAAACACTATCTAACCTCTTTCGAGACTCTAAAAGTAGAATACAAATGTGAAACCAGCCACAGACAAGTCATTCACCCAGTATGTAAGGGAATTAGAAGCAGCTTTCATAAAACTAACAGTGGTAATTAAACATTCAGGCGACAATCAAGGAGTAATAAATTTCTTGCTTATAGAAAAACTAAAATCAACACTACCACCCGAATGCGGAAAATATTTAGAAGAACACAAAACAGAACCTATCCAAAACTTACTAGAAAAAATGCCGCGAATACTACAACCAAAGTATAAACCTGGTTAAGAACACTCAACAGAAAAGTACTGTGAAATCAACGGCATCTGCAGCCACAGATTGTCAAAACAAATCACAGAAAACAAAACCAGTACTGTGCAAACATTGTAGCACTCCACATACAGAAAATGGAATATGCGATAAGAATCCACTTATCAAGAATACCTAAATACTATAATAGCACAAAACTGGGAAAGGTAAATCAAAGGAAATATAGAACAAAATGTCATTTTCGCCTTGCTTATGGCCACAGACGTTTTGAATGTGAAGGTGTAAAAAGAGTACAGATAGCAAAGCAAATGCAGCCATAAACATTGCAACAGACAGTTCAGCAAAGAACTTAGCGAAAGTAAACATCACAGGGACGAAAACAAGACCAAACACTGCAAAGTCAGAACAAGCTGAGTTTTACCCATCAGACTTTGTTCCATATTTTAATAATGTTGTTAACAGCACTCAAAATGATCTTAAAATGGGAAAATTTTAACACCCCCCCCTTCGGAAAATTTTTAAACCCTAAACCCACTTTTTTAAACCCTTTGAATTTCCCCCAAATCCAGAGTTGCCTTTGTTCTTCTGGACGCCCCCAGCGCTATGATACTAGCACACTCCATTGTACAGACCAACATAACGGGCTTTTCCCAAAAAAACAGTAAGACTCAACATGTGATTTCAGGTATAAAACAGTAAGATATCCCCTATTGACTTTTTTTTCAAACGAGTTTTCTACAAAAATTACCTTTTAAAATCACGAACAACGACACATCTCCACAAGTAAGAACATTTTTCCGATGATCATTTTTAATGAACCAGATCCAACCTACAAACTTTTGGCAAAGACAGCCCATAACAAACGATTGCCCCCACCAAAATTAAGGCCACTGAACTTATTTCGTGTTTTTACGTTTTGAATTCCATCAATTTTAAAAAATAAACCTTAAAAATTTTCCCAACTTGGTGAACAGTCTTAAGCACTATACAGAAGGAAAGACAATATCATGGTATACAGAAGACGTCAATAATCGTATGCGAAGAGAAGAACATGCCAAACATTTCAGCACGGAAACGAACATTGAACCGAGTGATTGAATTACGTGTGCATAACTTCCACAGGACAAGACGGTATCCTATGTGTGCATAAAGGCATCAATGATGTATATTTTATTGTATAGGTATTAACTGTATGACATCCAATGTCTAATTTTATTATTATTATACTTTGTATTGTTATAATGTGATATGTATATATGAGCGTAGGTATAGTGGCGAATAGAATAAGTTGTAATGCTAAGAATCAACGCCTGGCAATCCCAGTGCACGATTGTTACCAAACTTACCTTCGCGTATGCTGGATAGCCCGACGAATGACGCTTAGCAATAGTGATATAGAATTAACATCAGAATATGGTAACCAGAAGGAATATACCAACAGGTGATGCCAACCAAAGAGATTAATAACAACTCTCCATAACAGTAAACAAGGTGTGCTCACAAAGGGAAACAACTCACGGTCCGACATAAGATGAGGTAAGGGGGACTATGACATACATGAATTATATTCGAACCATGACCACAACATTGACATAGCGTGCTCATAAAGAATCGAGTAGTGTGCATTAAATAGAGACGAGGGGAACCACGTCTGAATAGAGAGCAAATTTAAGAATGCTGTAAGAGGAAGTTGTAGCCTTATTTGAGGCATAAACCAATGGAGAATCCTTAAACCAGCATAGCCACAATAACTATGAGATGAGAATGCACAGACAATCGATTGAGAAATATGAACAGAATGTAATGTCACGGAGTGGTGGTTGAATAATATACGAGATATGACAAAATAGACCCAACCAGAACATTTGTCAGACCACGACAAAACCTTGAGAGAAACCTCAATACTGAAAAAGAGAGAACAATGTTTGAACTTAATCTCGGAAAAGATCAGAGTAAAAAGGGACGCAAGCGTATACTTATGATCATATAATCCCCTGACAAGGTTAGAAAGAGGAAACAAGAGTAACAACAACAGAATGTGTCACATTTCCAAGAGTAAGTGCCACATTGGTTGTGCGGGGGAGAATGTCATGGTCTTATATGACATGTGTAAGGAAGAATGTAAGCGCCGGTATGTAAGCGAGAGTAGGTGTAAGCATGACTGAGGTAAAGGGCAGTAAGAGACGCCACGGCTTGGCTAGCGGACGGTCAGGCAAGAATCCCGTGAACAGAGCCACGTGATGTGGGAAGGTCAACCAGGAGAGAGGCAGTGTGTGTGAGGCAGCGAATAGAGACGGACGTGTGGAGATCGGAGAGCGATAGAACGCTAGAACGCTAGAACGATAGTGGTTGTGACGGATACATGGAGATGAAAGTTGTGTAGTGATATTCGAGGAATGTACTAAACTGTGATATGTGCGGGGATGATGTGAAGTTGTGATTGTGAATGATCATGCGGGCGACAGTGTAAAAGATCGCCATTGTGAGCTAGCGCGTGGCTGTTAGTGGTGAACGATTGTTTGAGCGTGAAGGTGCGACTATGGTGTCAGCCTGTAATATATATTGTAATAAAGGATTGTTCAGGAGATAGCTCCTGCCAGTTTCCGATTTGCATTCATGTGTTCTTAGTAGATGTGTTTGTAGATGTTTAATTTGCCTGCCCAAGTCCAGCGAGCCAGACAGAGCTACTAAGTAGGACTCTGACAGTTTGGCATGTCTTGAGAAGGGGAAAACCCTTTGGATTATGTCATCACAACGGGAATGTTAAGGCCAGGAGAGGCAGGAGATGCCCAAAGAGAGAAGATGCTGGACAGTTTAACACTTATTGCATGGAGGGGAGAAACTCAGTATTAGAAAAGATTGACGCACACGATGCAAAAGGGCTGTGGATAATCATAATCACTAATGTCACATGGCATGAACTTTAACTATAAGAAACAATGGTGGAAATTCCCCAAATGGTCCCAATTACAAGAAAAGTTACTCAAGAAGATGAAACAGATAACACAAATATCAGGTTCCTCACAATGCCTTAACAGCATGCAACAGAGTCCGTCAGAGTATTTCCAAGGCCCATATAGGAAGTAAAGTGTAGTATACCCTAACCTACTACGCATGTCGTAGGTCGAGATTAAGAGGGTTGGCACATGAGTTGATTGAATGGGTATGCTCAATTAGAATATGACAGGCAGAATATATCACATCAAGCAACAGTGTGAACAATAACGAGGACACACATAAGTACCTGGGAATAATCTTCGACAGAAGCTTGTTTTTTCATAGAACATGTCTGATGGACACTTTACCAGCGTATGATTATTTCAGAAACTGAGTACGATCTAAGAATGCTCACAGTATTTCATAGCCAGCTGGTGAAACTAAAAGGCATAAAAAAGGGTGCATGTAAATCATCTGGTCTGCAAAACGATTAGACCAATAATTGCATCATAATCAGGTCCTGCCATCCATTTATGACAGGCGCAGGGTGTTCCAGACCAAGATGTATTTAGGATCGCAACAAAGAGGAAGCATCTACTGCACTAAGCTTTAGATTAAACCAATGGACAAATGTTAAAGAGAAGCAGATCTTGGAGGCACAGCCAAGCTTTAGATGAAACCAATGGACAAAGGTTGTACAGAGACAGGTCTTGGAGGCACGGCCTGAAGACACAATCAGTCAGGCGTGTGGAATGGGCAGGATAATGCATGGAGCAGAATGGTCAGGAATCTATGTCATTGTCTGTATATATACAGGAGGGAGGGACGGGGGCCCTTCATATGATATTCTGAAAACGTAAAGAACAAATGTATCATTTTTCGATGCAGTCACCTCTGCGTTCAATTCAAGTCCTCAAGCGCTGATAATGTGCTTAGATTTCTGTAGGAAAAAAATATCTTGGTCGCGTAAGTAACCACTCTGGGATCTCTACTTCGTGCGCTTGACCCGGTCATGAACAGTGTCACAGAAATCACGCTCTTTTGAAACTTCCTACTCCATTCACATACGAGGGGAAGTCAATAAGTAAGTCACAAATGGCTGTAGAAAAATAACTGAATATGACGACAACTTGAAACCAGTTTATTTTTTATACATACATTAAACCTTTATTTCTCAACATAATTTCCACTAACACTGATGCACTTATTCCATCATTTTATCAGTCCTCCCACACTGGCTGCATACAACTGCATGCTCTGCTTTCTAAATCACGTTTTCACTTCACATTAAACTTCGGCGTCATTCGCAAAATGTCTCCCGTAAAGGTGGGTTTTCAGTGGACCAAAATGATGGAAATCACTAGGGGCTAAGTCGGGGCTGTAAGGGGATGTTCCAGAACTTCCCACCTTAGTCGGTTAATTTTCGCCTGAATTAATCACGCCTTGTGTAGTCTAACATTGTTATGAAGAAGTAACACTCCTCTAGTCACAGTCCTGGAAAATTTCAATCGATCATGCATTATGCTGAGCCATGTGAGCACCCTATTGCAGATTCTACAGTCTATCGTTACTTCCGCCTGTCACTTCTAATCATCTCCTCCACTCGGTGAATAGATGCTTCTGTTGCAATCACAACAGGATGACCAGATCGGATTTCATCAACAATTTTAGGGCGTCCTTGAGAAAATTTTTCTATCCAGCTATGCACCCCTTTACGGGACAAACATTTGTCAGCATAAACAGGAAGCATTTCCTTATGAATGCCCTTTGCAGGCAGTCCTTTTGCCCACAAAAAACGCACAACAGCATGTTGCGCTTTGGTTGTACTCCGTAAGTACAGTCGCCAGTTTGTTTATGCACTGCACAAGCGCTTGAGACATCTAGTGCCACCTGATGAATGGGAATATAATGTTCGATGTTGCTGTCACCTAATGACACCTGAAGAAAACACCAACTACATTTACCTGCCATCCCACAGAACTGTGCGACTTACTTATTAACGTGCCCTCGTACTTGCATACATAACAACAATGATGACAGGTTACAAGACAATGGCATGGCTATTATAATTTGTCACACTTGTAAGGTTTTCATAAAAGGCAGAATAAGAAATAGTAATAACAATGAACCCAACACAGACAAATCTCAGCATCATAAATATCTGTTTATTTCACGAGCATTATTTACACAACATATTCAACACTTCAGTGTTACATATAGAAACAACATTTATTATTATTATTAACCAAATTAGTTGCATATCCTTTACAAGCTGCCACAGTCAACACCAGCAAGTTTTTATGCTGTTTGTGATCTCTTGGCAACTTTACGTTCAGTAGTTTGCGATTGCTTTCTGAACAATCAGCACCCATACCATTTTGTAAAAAACCAACGCAAGATGGCCTGCTGCCAAATCTGTTTCAAAGGTGGTATGCAGAATTACGAATTGCATTCGTAACCCCTTTGCCAAAGTGCTGGCTGTGATTTACATAATACCATAGTGGCTAGATGCTCCCTGCTGACCAGGTGGTGGCGAGTATAAACCCACACCAAGGTGGAAGTTAAAAATGTACCTGAGCTCCCAGGTTGAGCTAACCTAAAATGGGGTAGCAGGGCATATTCTCGGAAGTAAAGGCGTAAGGAGTGATACCAACTACAAACCACCAAGGTGCTGATTGGTTGGAAGTGATACCAACTACATACCCACCGAGTGCTGATTGGTTGGAAGGAGTGATACCAACTACACACCCACTGAGTGCTGATTGGTTGGAAGTGATACCAACTACATCACCCACCGAGTGCTGATTGGTTGGAAGTGATACCAACTACATCACCCACTGAGTGCTGATTGGTCAGAAGTGATACCAACTACACACCCACCGAGTGCTGATTGGTCGGAAGTGATACCAACTACACACGCACTGAGTGCTGATTGGTCGGGAGTGATACCAACTACACACCCACCGAGTGCTGATTGGTTGGAAGTGATACCAACTACACACCCACCAAGTGCTGATTGGTTGGAAGTGATACCAACTACACACCCACTGAGTACTGATTGGTTGAAGTGATACCAACTACATCACCCACTGAGTTCTGATTGGCCTATAAAAATATGCGGGTGTATTTTATTGGCTGCTTGATCGGTTTAAACTCAAGCGTAGTCCAGTCCACACATGCTACTTCTAGTAGCACTGGACTGAATTTTGCGTGTGGATTAGCTTTCCCTATTACAAAGCGTCCCTCGCCATCAGGCGAACCCACTCTGACTTCAGATCAGAGGTACTTGTAATTTACGCCATCTAGTCAAGGATGAGAAGTCAACATTTTAGTCCAGCTGACAGGTGTAGGGTTGAACCACTCACCTCAGCATCAGCATACTGGAAGTTTAGGATGTGCTTTCTTTTCCATTCGGCCATGCTTGCCTCCAGGGGTGTATGTACAGCAAAACAGGTTCGATATAACATTTCTGCACTCTCTTTCTGACATTCAACGATAGTGTCGTGTTGAAGAATTCAATGTAGAATATAAATCAATGGAAGCAACTGTTGCAACGATACGTAAACCAACACTTGGGATGAATATGAACATTAAACCAACACATGGCATGAATATGAATAGTAAACTGACACATGGGATGAATATGAACAAACTCAACATGGAGGATATCTTGTATAATAAAGACAAAAAGTTCTGGTGATCAGTTATACGGAGTGAACAGGCAAAGAATGCACTAAATATAACATAAATAAAATCCATGTCAGCAGCTTCTTTTGGCAGCCACACACACTAAAACCTGGTCAACTTGAGTGGGAAGTTTTCCGTGACTAGATGGTCATCAGCAAATACGATAACAACGTTGATTTCAAAATCTGCCGAAGTAAACATTGACATTTATTGCAGTTCATATTTACGTTGTAAAATACATTTAATTGTAAGAATGTTCTGCCCTGGCCATGCAAGAGTGCGGGTGGTCGAGTGCCTGTGGGACCAGGTGGAGAAAGCGGCGGAACAGACTGAGCACCGTTTGAGGAGAGAATGATATGGCGGGGGATCGGGACGAATCATCAAAACTGGAGGGGAAGATCAGGATAACTTTCAATCAGATGGCAGTGCAGGTCCGCATGCTGAATAGATAAGAACACGTGTCCTTAAACATCCAGTGTGCTGATGCCGAGGTTAGCGGTTCAAGCCCTACACCTGACAGCTTGGAATAAAATGTTGACCTGTCATCCTTGACTTGGGGACGTTGATTACAAGTACCTCTGAAGTCGGAGTGGGTTTGCCTGATGGCGAGGGACCTGTTAATAGGGATAAGGAAAGCTAGCCCCACCCACAAAATTCAATCCATCACTACTATAAAATAGTGTGTATGGACTACACTTGAGTTCAAAAAGAGCAAGCGAAAAAAAAAAAAAATCCAATGGCAGTTGGAACGATTAGTAGAATGACTCTTCTCTGGCTGTTGAGTGAGGGAAAGAAGCACGTGTGGGAATGTCCTGGGTGCAGTGATGTTGTTTCTTAGCTCAACTCAACTCAAGCAGAATAAAATGAAGGATATTTATACCAAAACAAATTCTTCTTTGTTCAATTTTGGAGGGAGGTGCATCACACCTAGTCATGCACATCAAAGGTCAGTGTGTTCGACTTCGGAACACATTTGTGTCAGGTTTAATCCTTCTAGAAAGATTCCATTCAAGGTAACGGGCTCTATCTATCCATGGGTGGATGTTTTTTCCTAGCAACTTTGCCAGGGTAGCGGTCTAATGGCCTACGTTTTGCGATTTCCAACTGCTGTTGGATTTTAAATGTGCATAACCTGTACACAGACCGCCAGTTTTTCACCCTTATCTAAGAAGGTGAGGTAACAATCTCTCTACCCAAGAAATCACGGGGACGTGTGATATCATCAGATACCAATGGTTCCTGGAAAAATGTCCAGCATTATGCAGGGATCAAACTCATGCCTTCTAAGCTTGAGGCGGAGACTGTTAGCCCTCAGACATTGCTGCCCCATGGAAAGAAATTATTTTTTTTTAGTTTAGTCGACGGATCAACATCACAGAACACAGGTGTAACCCATAAGTGCTCTGTTATACTTCTAACTCAAGCCGGAGTCCAAAGAATCTCAGTTCAATGCATGAACTCCGTAGCACCGGCGAGGTTCCTGAAATACTTGGGTAGATTTTTAAATTAAAATTTTGCCTGGGCAGCGCCGCTAGGCTACTCTTTTTCGATTTCCAACTGCCAAGAGATATTTTACGTGCTCGACAATACACATGGGCGTCCAATCTCACTATCCAGAGACCAGGGGAAATTTTGTTACTAGAAGTCCATGTGAAAAAATCCATGCCTTCACTGGGGCTTGAACCCGGGACCTCCAGCACTCGAGGCGGACACCATACCTTAAGACCACTCAGCAAGAATCAAATTAGATTTATTGCCAAATTTGCACAAATTAGTGTTTCTCTTTATATTTATTTCTTCTCTGAGTCTCTCATGTCACATGCACCAATAGATAATTTATGTATCAAAGACGAGTAGTTGAAAGGGTTGCATGTAAGATGGGCCTGCATGCCCAATTTGAGACCCTTTGAAAATAAAGTTCATTTGTTCGCTCTCTCTCTCTTTATCTATTCATTTTTCTATGTGTAATTTGCCTGTTGCTGTCACTATTTCATTTTGCCTAAGAAAAAAATTGAATATTACATGGGGGATCTGATATGATCCCGTGAGTATGCTATCCAGATTGCAGCAAATCTTGTACATTTCTATTTACAAAGTCTTGACCTACTATAACCGTGGTTCTCAACCTTTTTTTGGGCCCATGCCCCCCGTCACCATATTTTCAGAACGTCATTCCCCCCCCCCCCCCCCCCCCCCCCCCATCTCTCGCCCTACACAGTATACGTAATAATGGAAGCACATACTTCTTCTTTCTTCTTCGTTCATCCGGAGTTTTTTCCGGACGTGATTGCGTTGTGCCTGTTTACAGCAGAGCTGCGTTCTTGCGCCGTTAGGCCGACACATCCGACTTCTGCGGGGAAGCCATACTAAAACATGTCTAGACGTCCACATAAAACGTGATTTGTGGGTCTACTTACTTTATAAAATGAATTTATAAGGGTGAGACGTACAGAGCCGTAAAGTATGAAGGGAAACAAGATCAAGTAATCAGTTCTTGTATTAAACGGGATCTTGAAATAATCTTCATCCCCCCCCCCCCCCCCCCCCCCCCATGGAAACCCCCAAATTCCCCCGTGGGGGGGGGGGGGATTCCCCACCGGTTGAGAACCACTGTACTATACTGTGGTACTGATATCTCTGACCTGGTCAAATCTTGCATGTGCCAATTTACAAAATTTTGACTTTCCATTCTGCGCATATTTATCTCTGATGGAGTCAAATCTTCTAAACTTTCAAATTCCAGAGTGGTGTAGTTGGGTGACACCTTGTCTGGTTGTGACTATCTCAAACACTCACAACTATCTACACAGCCAGTCCTCTACTCAACCAGTCCACCACACAACCAGTCCTCTACTCAACCAGTCCTCTACACAATGTCCTCTACACAACCAACCCACCACACACCCAACCCACCACACAACAAACCCACCATACAACCAACCCAATACACAACCAATCCACTACACAATCAGTCCACCACACAATCAGTCCACTACACAACCAGTTCACTATACAGACAATCAGCAATGATATCCTTAAAGACTGAGCACCAATGGATTCACCAAGAGAACTATAGTGAAGTGGCTAAGCAATCTGCCAGGTGCTCTGAAGTTTGTGGATTCATTTTTGGACTGTGTAGTTTGGATCGTGAGTGCAATGTTTCCATAAACCATCAAATTACACTCTTTGGACAACAATCACCTTCAAATAAATATCCTGTGAGGGTGAAACCGTGGGCAGCTGCTATTTGTGGTTGACTCAGTCACAGGATTATTAATCTGAGCCAGGGATGGACCCTAATATAATTTCTCTTTGAGGTTGAATGGGGTAGGGGTAATGGTATAATCAGAAACCATTGGGAATCATGGCTGGAGCTAAGAAGTTCATGCAGTGTGTAATGCTCTTGACAGACAGCTTGCTGTTCTGTGGATAGAGACCATGCCAGATGGGATAAAATTCGTTTCAGTGAAGTAGATCCCTTCACCTTTAACCTATTTTTAATTACCATTGTTAGTCAGCTGGTCTCCGTGGCAAAGGCATTACGGATGCGGTTTGTAATTCCGATTACCTGCATGCGAAACACAGCTGCGGCGGATTTGGCAGCAGACCGTGTCGCGCTGAGTTTTAACGTGTTGGTATGGGAGCCGGTCGTTCAGACAGCAATGGCAAACTACTGAATGTAAACTTGCCAAGACATCAACAACAGCAGAGATGGTGTTGATAGCGATATCCTATAAATAGGATATGCAAAATAAAAAAAAAATTGTTAGTCAGGTCTTAGTCATATATGACTGAGCTACCGTATGACAGCAGACGGTACTACCTGCTTTCTGTTAGCGCCAAATGTTGGGATGCCAGGTCTTAGTCAGATATGACTGAGCTACCGTATGTCAGTAGATGATACTATTTGCTTTCTGTTAGCGCCAAGAGTTGGGCAGCGCTCACCAAACCTGACACCCCACACTGTGTCAATGGTTTTGGGTGGAGGAGAGCAATTGGGAGAGTACAAGCCTTACCCTAGTGCGAGGAAATGAAACCTAAAAACTACATGTCATGGCAGGTCAGAGCAGACCCTAAGCCTTGGTCGGCAACTGGTCTAGGATCAAAGATCTGACAGGGGACAGTTAGAGCATTGCTTTGCTGATTTAGCAGCATCTGCAGCTTGTCTTGTTCCAGATGTATTAGTGTTACCTTTCCTCTGGAGTAAACTAGGCAGGCCAAGAGAGGGATCATGCTGCATGGGCAACACATGGTCTCTACAATTCACCCCAGACTTTGTGTTATAGAGGTTATTATGCTTTTTTTGTGAAGCACAATAACTATCGTCTGTCAAGACGGCAAGATGGCAGTATATTTTCAATTATTCACTTATGCTAAGTTTAACTTACCGACTTTAAAATTATTGGTCGAAATTGATGGGCAGGTGAACAGCCGAGGGAAAACCATGTAAATTGGGATAGCTGTATTTCGTGCAACGTCACCGTCTGCTATTTGAATATTCTGGATCTCCGTGGCTGGAAAGATAATTGGTACAACAATTCTGAAACACATATTTTGAAATACATATTCCAAAGCACATATCCTGAAACACATATTCTGTTACACATATCTTGAAACACATATACTGAAAAACAAAGTCTGAAACACATATTCCCCTGCCAAGGCTAACCCGGTCAACAAATGCCAGCAGAAGTCGGATGTGTTGGCCTAAAGGCGCAGTATCACAGCTCCGCTGTAAACAGGCACAACACAATCATATCCAAAAAAGACTCTAGATTAACGCAGCAGCAGAAGAAGAAGAAGAAGAAGAAGAAGAAGAAGAAGAAGAAGAAGAAGAAGAAGAAACACATATTCTGTTACTCATATCCCAAAACACATATACTGAACCACATATCCTGAAACATGGACAGAGAATAAACGTGACATTTGTTATCTTTTACATGCCTTAAGATGCATTAGACACGCTGCAATAGACTCTATTTTTATAGACCAATCAGCACTGGGTGGGTCATGTGGTCAGTACCACCTCTACTTCCCAAGACATTTCTTGATACCCAGTTTAGCCTGGGTGGACCTGGCAGTACAGGTCCATTTAAAATATCTGGATTCGCCCCAATGTGGATTGAATCCATTACCACAGGACTCAGTCAGTCAGTCTGTCAGTTAGTCTGTCAGTCAGTCAGTCAGTCAGTCAGTTAGTCACAGTTCCAACTTCACGGCAAAGGGTCACCCCATAATGCTACGTTCCTGTGCCTGTGAATATCACACAAAATGCTCCTCACTGTTCCATGTGAACAGTGGAACAGGCAGGAGTCTCAACAAGCCAACAGCCTGCACAGGTACACTATGCATAAGGTTGCTGCCAGAATACCAACACAAAAGTTCACCACGAAAAATACAGTTCATCGTCGATGGAAGCGGCAGTCACTAGAAAACCAGCAGCCACACATTACTGCATAAGGCAACCCAGATAGTTCAGCAACCAGCAAGCCGACTTTTTACTGAACATGCAATTCACGCTACAAACAACTGCGGACAGATGTAAAAGCACTCCACTTGAAATTCACAGCTCACAGTGTCGCTCCACACACTCAACTCAGTAGTAGGGTGACAGAACCATGGGGTTGGCAGGGAAGTGTCTAGCCACACTACACAACGCCGGCTCCCAGTTGTAATATTACACAAAGATGACAACAACTGCGAGGGAGCTTCAAATTAAAACCTTACATGTGTTTTATTTTGGGGTGAATATATTCTGAAAAAAGTGTTAAGCATGTGACATCACAGTGCAGATGATCACGGTGATGTCATAAGGACAGTTTAAACTTTTGACACGCACCATCTATTTTTTAATCACTGAAGGGGGTGAAACCCGTAGAAATTCATCGGCAAATGAAAGTCCAGTATGGTGATGCATGCCTGTCAGTCCAGCAAGTGTATAAGTGGAGTAGGAAGTTTCAAAATGGCGTGACTTCTGTGACAGACTTTTCGGTCAGATGGAGAGGTACAGCAGGTGGTGTATGAGTGGTTACACATGCTACCAAGAACATTTTTTTAACAGGAATTCTAGCACTTTATCAGTACTAGAGGACTTCCATTGAACGCACTGTGACTACATCAAAAAATGATACATTTGTTCTTTGCTTTTTCTGAATATATTCACAAAAAAAACAAAACAATTTCAGATTTTTACTTGAAGCTTCCTTGTATGTGAAAGATGTGGTTTTACTAAAGAATGACAAGAACTCCATGTTTGAGAAAAAACATAAAGATGTCTTGGCAGAACTTAACTCACAAAAAGAACTGGTCACTCGCATCAGAAGAAGACAGTCCCCATTCTTCAGGCACATAATGAAAAGGAGGAGCTATTTTACATTGTGATAACGGAAAAGTTGGAGGGGAGGAAAGGCAGGGGAAGACCAAGATAGAAGATTTCAGATTGTGTGACATTATTGCATGGAGGTACACTGATATCAGGAATGACTGGCAGTACACGAGACAGAAGGCTGTGGACAGACATGATCACCAATGCCACATGGTATGGACTATAAGAAGATTGGCAGTACATGAGACAGAAGGCAGTGGGCAGACATGATCACCAATTCCACATAGCACGGATTATAAGAAGAACTGTTCTATGTCCCTAGACAAATGTTACATACCATCTTTTGCATAGCCCTCGGCACAGCCACAAGTCTCCACCCTGACAAGCTGGATCTCTATAGATTTGATAGCAGCTTCACAGAGTTCAACAGTCAGCTGGTGAGAGAGGCAGAGGATACAGTGTTCTGTTGTAAGCTAACAAGACCATGAGGAACCCCTCTTCTACATTATATCATAACTTGGGTGCATATGATGAATGCATACATTGTGTTATAAAAGTCAAGTCTGGGTGACTGGGAGAACACACTGTGTTATAAAAGTCAAGTCTGGGTGACTGGGAGAACACACTGTGTTATAAAAGTCAAGTCTGGGTGACTGGGAGAACACACTGTGTTATAAAAGTCAAGTCTGGGTGACTGGGAGAACACACTGTGTTATAAAAGTCAAGTCTGGGTGACTGGGAGAAAACACTGTGTTATAATAGTCAAGTCTGGGTGACTGGGAGAACACACTGTGTTATAAAAGTCAAGTCTGGGTGACTGGCAGGAAATACTGTGTTATAAAAGTCAAGTCTGGGTGACTGGCAGAAAATACTGTGTTATAAAAGTCAAGTCTGGGTGACTGGCAGGAAATACTGTGTTATAAAAGTCAAGTCTGGGTGACTGGCAGAAAATACTGTGTTATAAAAGTCAAGTCTGGGTGACTGGCAGAAAATACTGTGTTATAAAAGTCAAGTCTGGGTGACTGGCAGAAAATACTGTGTTATAAAAGTCAAGTCTGGTGACTGGCAGAAAATACTGTGTTATAAAAGTCAAGTCCGGGTGACTGGCAGAAAACACTGTGTTATAAAAGTCAAGTCTGGGTGACTGGGAGAAAACACAAAAGTCAAGTCTAGGTGACTGGGAGAACACTGTTTTATAAAAGTCAAGTCTGGGTGACTGGGAGAACACACTGTGTTATAAAAGTCAAGTCTGGGTGACTGGGAGAGCACACTGTGTTATAAAAGTCAAGTCTGGGTGACTGGCAGAAAATACTGTGTTATAAAAGTCAAGTCTGGGTGACTGGCAGAAAATACTGTGTTATAAAAGTCAAGTCTGGGTGACTGGCAGAAAATACTGTGTTATAAAAGTCAAGTCTGGGTGACTGGCAGAAAATACTATGTTATAAAAGTCAAGTCTGGGTGACTGGCAGAAAATACTGTGTTATAAAAGTCAAGTCTGGGTGACTGGGAGAAAACAGTGTTATAAAAGTCAAGTCTGGGTGACTGGGAGAACACACTGTGTTATAAAAGTCAAGTCTAGGTGACTGGGAGAAAACACTGTTATAAAAGTCAAGTCTGGGTGACTGGGAGAACACACCGTGTTATAAAAGTCAAGTCTGGGTGACTGGGAGAAAACACTGTGTTATAAAAGTCAAGTCTGGGTGACTGGGAGAACACACCGTGTTATAAAAGTTAAGTATGGGTGACTGGGAGAACACACTGTGTTATAAAAGTCAAGTCTGGGTGACTGGGAGAACACATTGTTTGTTTGTTCATTTGCTTTGAACTCGAGTAACCCCGGGAAGGTTAACCCGGTCAACAAATGCTAGCAGAAGTCGGATGTGTCGGCCTAATGGTGCAAGAACGCAGCTCTGCTGTAAACAGGCACAACGCAATCACGTCCGAAAAAAAAACTCCGGATGAACGCAGCAGCAGAAGAAGAACTCGAGTAGAGTTCACACCGGACTGATTTTTGCATGGAGATTAGCTTTTCATATTACCAGTGTCCCTCGCCATCAGGTGAACCCACTCTGACTTCTGAGGTACTTGTAATTTACATCCCCAAGTCAAGGACGAGAAGTCAACATTTTAGTCCAACTGACCCAATGTAGGGGTTGAACCCGCTACTTCACCATCAGTACTCCAGTTCTCGCCAGACCTATAACTCAGTCTTCTAGCCATCTCATAAACAACTAACATAAACCAAATCGAGCCCCACCCAAATTCTTAGTTAACCCGAACGAGCGAACTTACCAACAGACAGAAATTTTCCCTATCCCACCCAATTAAATTAACTCACCACTTAACCTTAGTTAATCCTGCCCAACCTTAGTTAACCCCGCCCACCCTTAGTTAATCCCGCCCAACCTTAGTTAACCCCGCCCACCCTTAGTTAACCCACCCAACCCTAGTTAACCCCGCCCAACCTGATTTAAACAGCCAATGGCCACTAAGAGAATGTTACCTCTCCAGTCAGTGGTTTAGTTATCTGAAGACACGAAGAATCCAAATGACCCTTGACCTTAAACTTGGGCACATTCTGTTTCTGAAACAGACCAAGACACAGAACAAGTATTACTGGTACAACTGCATCAAGTAGTATGGTACTGAATGCAAGTTGATTATGCAAAAATGTGTTAAGGACTTTTTCTGTGACATAAAGTGCAGCGGATATATGGTTCTATCTCCATGTATTTATAGATCAATCAGAAGCCATAACATTTCCTGGTATCCATTTTAGACAGAATAAGCCTGGAAGCCAAGAGTAATTAAAAACGCAATAACAACATTTAACTTATTAAGAATATATTTAACATTTCAAATCATTAACAAATCCGGGAAGGTTAACCCAGTCAACAAATTCCAGCAGAAGTTGGATGTGTCGGCCTAACGGCGCAAGAATGCAGCTCTACTGTAAACAGGCACAACGCAATCACGCCCCCAAAAAAACTCTCTGGATGAACGCAGCAGAAGAAGAAGAAATCATTAACAACATATATAACATTTAACATCATTAACAACATATAGCGACAGATAACATTTAATTAATTCTTGCAACCAGCATTGAATTTATAATTTCTGCTGCAGTTTACCAAATTGTAACCACAATTTTCGCATTATATTTAAAATATAGCCAGTTGCATATCCTTTACAGGACATTGCAGTCAACACCAGCATTTTTTGTCTGTTTGTGATCTCTTGGCAAGTTTACGTACAGTAGTTTGCCATGACTTTCTGAACGACCAGCACCCATACCATTTTATAAAAAAAAACACAATGCAAGGTGGTCTGCTGCCAAATTGCCCACAACTGTGTTTCCAACATGGTATGTGGGATCACAAACTGCGTCCGCAACTGCTTCACCATGGAGCCGGCATATTTAACATATTGAGATAATTTACACACAAATTCATTTTGGAGGTTTTCGTGGTGAAATGGTTAAGCTGTCTGCCTCTTGCTCTTAAGGTTGTGGGTTCATTTTAGGACTGCGTCATTTAATCCATGCATGCAATTTTTCCAGAAACTCCTAAAGCTATGAGGTTCATACTTTGTGCAATGCTCTTGGCAGACGCTCGCCGTTCTGCAGCGAGATTCAACAAACGAATGAATAAACATTATTTTCAAAAGGTTAAGAATTGGGCACACAGTCCCATCTGATATTCTGCCTTTCTTAACTCTCTGTGCTATAAAAATGATTTAATTCATACATCACTTATGAAGCTAATCTTAAACAACAAAACTAGAAACAATATGCATTATAAATGCAAAAAAAAATGTGCAATAATCAATAATACATGACTCACTAAACTAATTTTGAAATGGGGGTTATAAGCAGCTAAGGTAGATATATGAGGGGGCTTCAAATGATAACCTTAAATGTTTTTGTTATTTTTTGGGGTGAATATATTCTGAAAAAGTAAAGAACAAATGTATCATTTTTCGATGTAGTCACTACTGCGTTCAATGCAAGTCCTCCAGCGTTGATAAAGTGCTTGGATTCCTGTACAAAAAAATTCTCTTGGTCGTGTGTGTAACCACTCAGGGGTCACTACTTGGTGTGTCTGACCTGATCGTGAACAGACTGTCACAGAAGTCACTCCATTTTGAAATTTCCTATTCCACTCATATGCTTGCTGGACTGATGCATGCATCGCCATACTGGACCTTCATTCATCGATGATTTTCTATAGGTTTCACCACTTCAATGATTAAAAAAAGACGGATAACCAAATGCTGCTCCTCTTTGGTGCATGTCAAAAGTTTGAGGCCATATTTAAAATGCTCTTATGACATCACCGTGTTCGCCTGCACCATGATGTCATGTGCTTAACACTCTTGATATCCTTAACATCAATATTGACAGCTTACAAGACAACAGTAAGGTTACTGTAATTTCTATCACACTTTTAATGTTTTCAATTGAAGCCCCTTCGTAACTTACCACAATTAGGGGAATGTTTATTATACTAGTTGTCTTTGAGATAATTATTATGTATTTCTTTTGTTCTTTTGTTTTAAGGGGGCATGTAGTTTGTACTCAGACTGTTCAAATAGGTTGTGATTGTATGTATAGGGATTGGTGGTGTCTTTGAATTCTTGTGGAAGATTGTTCCACAGCTGAGCTGCGGAGTACGTTTAGCTTGTTTTGTATAGACCAAGCTAGATGAAGTGAAACTTGGCACAATGAAGTTGATCATTTGTCTTTAACCTTTTCATTCTTTGCCCAAGTGCATGAAGTTTGGTGCGGTCAATGGCTTGTGGTTGTTAATTTGTTACAATTGTACTCACAATAAAGAAAAAAAGAAGCTGGCTGAATGGATGAGAACATGTGTTCTTAAACATCCGGTATGCTACTTGTAATTAACGTCTCCAAGTCAAGGACAATAGGTCAACATTTTAGTCCAATTGACCAGTGTAGGGGTTGAACCCCTTACCTCGGCATCACCTATGAATTCGGAGTGGGTTCGCCTTATGGCGAGGGACATTGTTAATAAGTAAAGCTAATCCATACGTAAAATTCAGTCCAACATTACTAAAAGTAGTGTGTATGGACTACTCTTGAGTTCAAATCAAGCGAGCAAAAAAAAGAAGATTCTTTTGTTTAAGACAGGGTCTTACTTCTTTCACGTTTGTCAAAGTCTCTGGAGTGATGGTGAAATTGATCAGTTTTGGCTTGGCTTTCTCTTCCTGGCTCTGAAATAAAATAATAGGTTTGAAAAATCAGGGTCATGACTAGGTTCAAGGTTGTAAATCTACATGTGCATGGCAAGCCATTTGTATCAGGAAAATAAAACAGATGAGACAGAATGGAAAGCCCTTTGTATCAGAAACATAAAATAAAGCCTCTTATGTCAAGAAAATAAAAGATGGAGACATTATGGATAGACAAGAAGCATACAGACCATTAGGAGCTGTGGCAGAGGTAAGAATGTCCACCTCACACATTGTCAGCCGTGTGGTCAATCCTCAGTATTTCTCAAGATCTGTACACCACATGGCAACTGAAAGGGCAAGTGACCTATATTCCTCAATTTAAAAATAAACAAACAAACTCTCCTGGCACAGACCGGTCTCGTACGATTGACATAATGAAAACAACCACAGAAACTTCTTCGTTTTCTTCTTCTGCGTTCATCTGGAGTTTTTTTTCCGGACGTGACTGCGTTGTGCCTGTTTACAGCAGAGCTGCATTCTTGCGCCATTAGGCCGACACATCTGACTTCTGTGGGCATTTGTTGACTGGGTTAACCTTCCCGGGTACCACAGAAACTATGACATACTGAACTCCTGAAACAACACCATCAAACTAAGAACAGGTTGCTATGACAAAATGTAACCTTCTCCTACTTCTGCAACCAGTTTTCTTTGCTTAGCAGACCAAACAAGGGGATCAGCTGCATGTTGGATCTACTCATAAGTAGGAGGTTCTCATGTAAAATGTAAGTACAGGACCATTTGACATACCCGAAGGTTAGTTAGTTGCATATCCTTTACAGGACATCACAGTCAACACCAGCATCTTTTGCTGTTGTGATATCTTGGCAGGTTTACGTTTAGTAGTTTGCCATTGCTTTCTGAACAACCGGCACCAATATCATTTCGTAAAAAACCAACGCAAGGTACCCTGGCAATAAGGTCTCATCATCTGATCTCATCTTGTTCCTCTTGTACCTTGCAGTGTCGAGGTAAGTATAAACATCATGAGAGTGCCCGATTATGGGCTTCATGTATTGACATTCCCATGGACTCTTCTATTCCCTCCGTCCAACGTTTACGTGGTCGGCCTCTTCCTCTGCTTCCCTCTGGTCTGTACGTCATTACTTGTTGTGGTATGCTGTTGACTGGTAACCTACTTACATGGCCAAACCATTTGACTTGCTGCTTTCTAATAAAAATCTAGTGCTGCTATAACCCTCACTACATGCATATTTTTACAGACTGAGTGTACTTCTTTTGTCTCTTATCCCCACTGTGACATAGGTCCTCAACCAAATCACACCAAAGTGTCCTATCTTTTGCTTTGGTGTCCTATCTGTTGCTATCTTCTGCAGCTCCTCCATGCCCTTCCCATATTATTAATCTCTTTAATTCTCTTGTCCATGCGATTTTATGTCTCCCACTATTTCATTTGATGTGTGGGTTACAGACAAAGGGGTGTCTAGTTATACTATCCTCAGGTTGTGTCAGTGTGTGTCCTATCTTGTGGGTTCCAGACAAGAGAGTGTCTAGTTATACTATTCTCAGGTTGTGTCAGTGTGTGTCCTATCTTGTGGGTTCCAGACAAGGGAGTGTCTAGTTATACTATTCTCAGGTTGTGTCAGTGTGTGTCCTATCTTGTGGGTTCCAGACAAGGGGGTGTCTAGTTATACTATTCTCAGGTTGTGTCAGTGTGTGTCCTATCTTGTGGGTTCCAGACAAGGGGGTGTCTAGTTATACTATCCTCAGGTTGTGTCAGTGTGTGTCTTATCTTGTGAGTTTCAGACAAGAGAGTGTCTAGTTATACTATTCTCAGGTTGTGTCAGTGTGTGTCTTATCTTGTGAGTTCCAGACAAGAGAGTGTCTAGTTATACTATTCTCAGGTTGTGTCAGTGTGTGTCATATCTTGTGGGTTCCAGACAAGGGGGTGTCTAGATATACTATTCTCAGGTTGTGTCAGTGTGTGTCCTATCTTGTGGGTTCCAGACAAGGGGGTGTCTAGTTATACTATCCTCAGGTTGTGTCAGTGTGTGTCCTATCTTGTGGGTTCCAGACAAGGGGGTGTCTAGTTATACTATTCTCAGGTTGTGTCAGTGTGTGTCCTATCTTGTGGGTTCCAGACAAGGGGGTGTCTAGTTATACTATTCTCAGGTTGTGTCAGTGTGTGTCCTATCTTGTGGGTTCCAGACAAGGGGGTGTCTAGTTATACTATCCTCAGGTTGTGTCAGTGTGTGTCCTATCTTGTGGGTTCCAGACAAGGGGGTGTCTAGTTATACTATTCTCAGGTTGTGTCAGTGTGTGTCCTATCTTGTGGGTTCCAGACAAGGGGGTGTCTAGTTATACTATTCTCAGGTTTGTGTCAGTGTGTGTCCTATCTTGTGGGTTCCAGACAAGGGGGTGTCTAGTTATACTATCCTCAGGTTGTGTCAGTGTGTGTCCTATCTTGTGGGTTCCAGACAAGGGGGTGTCTAGTTATACTATTCTCAGGTTGTGTCAGTGTGTCCCCTATCTTGTGGGTTCCAGACAAGGGGGTGTCTAGTTATACTATCCTCAGGTTGTGTCAGTGTGTGTCTTATCTTGTGGGTTCCAGATGTGATCAAGAGAAAAAAAAGAGGAAGAAGAAGGAGGAAGTGAGGAGAGAGAGAAGAGAAAGAAAAGAATGATGAGGGAAATGTTATAGATAGTGTGAAGCCTAAAAGTTCGTTCCTCAGTCGAACTCTGCCTACTACACACTACCTTTGATAGTGAAGAAAGAGGGAGAACAAGGGGGAGAGAGAGAGAGAAGGAGAAAAAGGATGAGAGTAAGGGATACGACAGATAGAGGTTCGTGTCTCCGCGTGAGAACAATAGTTAATTACTATTGCACCATCAATGTCTCGTGGTGTGTGTTATCAGGTTATAGAAGAGATGTACAACCCACCTACCAAGGTCTCTAAGCTACTCTACTTATATTACTTCAGACTGACAAGTCGAAATAAAAGACAACTCAATCGTATATTTATTTCCTTCTTGAACAATAACAGAGTGACAATCTACAACATAATCGCATAGAGTAATCAGTACATGCATTGCAGACATATAATGCATATTGAGCTGTAATAATACGATGCTGCATTGCCTCACAAGAGAGAGATAGATAGTGTAACAGCCTATGCAACTGGATGTTAAGGGAATGCCACTGATTATCACCTATTAACCGCATGAAGTAAAAGACTAAAGCTAGGAACTACACCGGCCTTTGTTTCGTAACTATCTTTCCGTAGGCTTATCAGTGGTACATGTATTCAGCCCAAACACCCATTGATCCACAGATTGATCCATCAATCCATATACCCAGGGATCTAATTCGCTCCCATCCAACTTGTTCAGCGGGTAACTGTTTACCCAGACAATGTCTGAAACATTATAAAACAATACCCGTGAGTTTTATGTGAGAATAAACCTTAGTCTTTCACTACCTACAAAGTCCTTGACATCTATCTATTCTTTATCTATACTAGTATTAGTATATCTTAGCCATAACATAAATTAAGAACCTTATTGTAAACACAGTAATCTATCGTCTATATATATTTAACTAACATTATTATAGCCTATTTCCCAACGCGCCGCCTACAGCCAACATTAAGTATTTAACCATTCACCCGAAGATCTGAACTCGCTGCCTGTACCACGCCGGGCCAGCCTAACTACACAACCGCAGAAGCGCGACCTCCTTTCACCTATGTCCAGCTAACAAAAGACAACATTCCTTCCTGTGTCCGTCCCGTCTCCGGCCGACGATCTCACCTATTGTCTGGTTGACCTAGTGATCGCGAGTGCCTTGCCGTCTTCTTCTGCTGTCTGCTGTGTTTGTCGCTGTGTTTATATTCTTGCAATACTGCCATCTCTTCGTATTTACATGCACTTGCACTAGCCTAGTTCTCATTAATCTTGTAGGCTAATGGCTCAGTTTACATAAACATATACAGTTTATCCACACTCTGCTTATCTCTCCGATTAATATGACTCCCAACACTATAGACCAGCCATTTATATATACGTAATTTGCAGGACGTCGCATCCAATCCTAATCCTTTGTCGACTGCTCATAATTATTCGGTAAACTTACCTACAGTAGTTTGCTATCTAAACTAAGATACTTGATTATAATATACAATTAAACTAAGTCTTATGTCAACTTACATTCTTCTTCTGCCATCCAGTGGGTTTTATGGTCGTCCTTCTGGGTTTCATTTGTCTCTGCCCAATCAATCGCTTGTCGTGGATCCCACTTGACCTTTCCAATCATGTTTGCCATTAGTCTCCTGTGTGATTCAGATTGATCTTAGTCTCTTGTGTGATGCCGATCGCAGTGTCTCCCATGTGATTCCGATCGCAGTCTGGCTAGTGGTTGTCCTATCTGACGTTAGCCATCATCTGCAACTACTGAGTGCTCTTCTTTAGCCAACAGTCCTTCTCAAATGGCTTGCACGCCATTTTGTGATCCTCGGAATTTGCGTTCCACTCCATCAGATTTATCTATCTGGAATAAATGGTTCACAGATCCTTGACCAACCTGCGTTTCTTCGGCAGTCTAGACGAAACTGTGATATGTGCATCTTTTCCGTCTTTACTACTGCCTCTCCATCTTCTTGGACACTAAACAGTCTGGTATATGGACATAACCATTGCTGAAGTTCCCGACTCACACTTCCTGCTGGGCGACAGCCCAGCCCCCGGCCCTGTTGCTACCGCACTCTTGCTCGTTCCACCCTGTCTAAACTGACTGGATCCAACGTATATATCACCTCTTGAGTTGGCGCCTTTCTCGAATCACGTGACCAGGCTTCTCTCACCTCGTTAAAGACTACCCAATCAGTACCTCGCGTACCCTGCTTAATTTGCATCCTATTATTAATCTAACTCCCTTCACCCCGCTACGACCTTGTTTTTGAGTTCAGAGTCCTTGTTTGAGTTCATGCTCTTTAAATTAGATTTCCCAGCTCAAGCACGTTCCCACTGCTATAAATCTGCCCCTCCGTTGTATTTCTTGCCCAAACTGACAGTTCGAACCTAAAGTATACATTACATCTGGCATTCCCCGACCCTGAGAAAGCTACAGAACAACGAAAGTTGAGGTAGAGTTTTAGGAAACCGAAACAATTCGGGTTCAGAGCTTGACCTTTCAAGCTGTTTAAAAATATCTTGGCCGATGAACTTAGATACTTCCAAATTCCACTACTGGTTTTGGTGACATCACTATCTAGTGCCTTGTTATCCCATTTTGTGACACATCAGGCGTTCACACATTCCCCTCCTACTCTTCGACGGATCCACGTCGAACAAGAGAGATCTATACTCTTGGTGTGCTAAGCAAGACCTTGTGTAAATCTGGGCTATTTAGGTAAACAATAAATCATTGGGACATCATCATTGGCCCCAAACCTTTCAGTGTAACTCTGCTACCAGTTATATTCCATGAACATGATGCTTTAAGTAACAAATATCAAATATCAGTGACCAAAAATAAATCATCAGCCTCTGCCAAAATATATTACCATATCCTATGAGTGACGATGAGGAATATGCATTCTGTATACAAAATAAACTTGCAATTCTGACATCAAAATCAACACCCAGCTCCATGGATGCAATACATAGGGGCACCAAAAATAATAAAACAATGTCAATGTAGGCATTCAGTTAATATGCCACTCCCCTGTAACAACAACAAAACAAACAATCAAATTCACATGGGTGCTACCCACTAGGACATCTGCAAATCAAAGTGCCCAGTCATCCTTGAATCTGAAAAACATTGTAACAATTCCTGTGACCCCACAGGCAAATGCCTAGTCACCACACATAATAAAACAACCAATTCTCCCTTATTCGCAAGGACATCAGCCTGAAGCTGCAATCTTCACGATCACCACCGATGTACACAAAAACAAACCAGCCCCTGCTGTAAGTACGCAATATTCAGTGGCCATAGAAACAAACCAAACATATATCATGAGACAGCTTTTGACATTAAAAAAATGTGCGCCCAGTCGTTGGACGTCGTGCTCAATTGTCTTGGCGCTGAAATAACTCTGAAAAAAAAAATATGCCCAGTTCTTGGACATTATGCCCTATTCTCTTGACGCTGAAATAACTCTGAAAAAAAAAAATGCGTGCCCAGTTCTTGGACACCCTGGCGCTGAAATAACTCTAAAAAAACATTTGTATGCCCAGTTCTCAGACATGGCGCTAACATGTATTCTTCGCCCTGCCCCTTCACAGAAAACAAACATGTGCCCGTATTAACATCTACTCGGGCAATCTCAGATTATAAACGGTCTGCTTGGCCTCCTGGCATGACGTTGAACTGTGTGTTGTCACTATGACACCCAATACTACAGTTGTGTCTGCCCAACACAATAGAGTGAGGCCCACACAAAAATAAAAACATTCGCATACCCGACTTGACAACTTCCGCTATGGAAACAACAATGGAGCTAACTACTCCACAAAAGTTGATCCTATCAAGTAGTCACATTCATTTAAACAGCAAAATAACATGTTTCTAACTAATCTTATGACCTGTAAAACAAAGGATGGCTAAACGCGACTACACATATTGCCCTCCGACAGAAATGTCATTCAATAATGAATCAACACCACAGCACGAATGTTTAACTAATTATTTAACTACTGTTCATTGCGTCATGCTGAAATAAATATATAAAGAATATGTTTCTGCTTGCGGGTGCTCTCTGGATTCCGTTTTTTTCTTCACTGAATTTCTACGATTGTCTCTTTGTGTCTATTCTATATGCACGGGCAGAAATATAGGGCGTCGCTTGTCATTCACTGCCCAACACTGTTAACATGTCTAATTCTGGTATCTTGAAACTTGAACACGCTGGTACACTGAATTCCACCTCCGTTCCCGCCTCTTAAAAAAAAGGATTTTCTAACTACCACGAGTGACACTGTCATCTGTCTCTTCACAACAGCCATAATTAACTCACTACATAAAACAAAGGGGAAACATCACCTCTTGATGATCTAATTGTTATCGTTCATGCGTGCATTTCTGGTATGCACATGTGCCATTGGTAACGTTCGGCACAGCCCGTCTCGCGCTGTCGCTGGTGGGGCACGCTAGCACGATGAGTCCTTGTTGACGTTCCTTGCAGGGCAACACAAAAAGGGGGGGGGGGTGTAGGAGCGCTATATTTTCTGAGTCTACACTGCCACCAGAAATGTTGGGTTCTGTCACCTAAACAGCTTCATAACTGTTCCCTAAAAGAGTCAGCGAAATTCATTCCCTGGACAGCCACAGGTTTGGCTGGCTCTGCATAACAGGTGTGGGAATTGTTCTTATACTTTGCATGGCTCTGGGTTTCGCCTGCCATGCCCTGTCATCAATCATGACTCTGACTTCCTGGACGAAGAGTGGGTGACCTTTGTATAACGGTGGGGTATTTTATTCTGATACCCTTTAATGATGAAAAGATAAGGCCACCTTTACGTTGACTTGCACTGCTCAGCTGTTGTCTGAGCTCATTTCGGACAGATTCCGCTGCACTGACTCTCCTTCTGAGTTGGCTCTCCCTGGGTATTTTGTTGTTGTATGTTGGGTTTTCCTGTATTCTTGTAGCAAGGTGGTTTGGCCAGTGTACTTTACACAAGAGTTTCTAACTGAACAGACTTAGTAGAAACCTCGCCGACAGATAGTTCAGACAATTTATCAACCAGCTATGAGATAAGTAGCCTAGTAAAGGAACACTTACTGAGACAACTATCGAGCAGACAATCACGAACTACTGACTGTAAGCGCCAATTCTACGAAACGTATACGATCTTAATGTGTAGTAAAACCTGACACCACAGAAACAAAGATCACATGGAATATTCTGGGAACTCCTGGACTACAATAGGAACCCCAGATTATTCTGGAAACAATCCTGCCGACGACGCCATGTTTGATCAAGAGTAAAGAATAGGAAGAAGGAGGAGAGAGTGAGGTAGGAGAGGGGGAGGAGGGAAAGAAGAGGATGAGTTGAGGGAAATGATATAAGATAATGTGAAGCCTAAAAGTTCGTTCCTCAGTCGAACTCTGCCTACTACACACTACCTTTGATAGTGAAGAAAGAGGGAGAACAAGGGGGAGAGAGAGAGAGAAGGAGAAAAAGGATGAGAGTAAGGGATACAACAGATAGAGGTTCGTGTCTCCGCGTGAGAACAATAGTTAATTACTATTGCACCATCAATGTCTCGTGGTGTGTGTTATCAGGTTATAGAAGAGATGTACAACCCACCTACCAAGGTCTCTAAGCTACTCTACTTATATTACTTCAGACTGACAAGTCGAAATAAAAGACAACTCAATCGTATATTTATTTCCTTCTTGAACAATAACAGAGTGACAATCTACAACATAATCGCATAGAGTAATCAGTACATGCATTGCAGACATATAATGCATATTGAGCTGTAATAATACGATGCTGCATTGCCTCACAAGAGAGAGATAGATAGTGTAACAGCCTATGCAACTGGATGTTAGGGGAATGCCACTGATTATCACCTATTAACCGCATGAAGTAAAAGACTAAAGCTAGGAACTACACCGGCCTTTGTTTCGTAACTATCTTTCCGTAGGCTTATCAGTGGTACATGTATTCAGCCCAAACACCCATTGATCCACAGATTGATCCATCAATCCATATACCCAGGGATCTAATTCGCTCCCATCCAACTTGTTCAGCGGGTAACTGTTTACCCAGACAATGTCTGAAACATTATAAAACAATACCCGTGAGTTTTATGTGAGAATAAACCTTAGTCTTTCACTACCTACAAAGTCCTTGACATCTATCTATTCTTTATCTATACTAGTATTAGTATATCTTAGCCATAACATAAATTAAGAACCTTATTGTAAACACAGTAATCTATCGTCTATATATATTTAACTAACATTATTATAGCCTATTTCCCAACGCGCCGCCTACAGCCAACATTAAGTATTTAACCATTCACCCGAAGATCTGAACTCGCTGCCTGTACCACGCCGGGCCAGCCTAACTACACCTTAGCTACACAACCGCAGAAGCGCGACCTCCTTTCACCTATGTCCAGCTAACAAAAGACAACATTCCTTCCTGTGTCCGTCCCGTCTCCGGCAGACGATCTCACCTATTGTCTGGTTGACCTAGTGATCGCGAGTGCCTTGCCATCTTCTTCTGCTGTCTGCTGTGTTTGGTCGCTGTGTTTATATTCTTGCAATACTGCCATCTCTTCGTATTTACATGCACTTGCACTAGCCTAGTTCTCATTAATCTTGTAGGCTAATGGCTCAGTTTACATAAACATATACAGTTTATCCACACTCTGCTTATCTCTCCGATTAATATGACTCCCAACACTATAGACCAGCCATTTATATATACGTAATTTGCAGGACGTCGCATCCAATCCTAATCCTTTGTCGACTGCTCATAATTATTCGGTAAACTTACCTACAGTATTTTGCTATAGCTCTCTAAACTAAGATACTTGATTATAATATACAATTAAACTAAGTCTTATGTCAACTTACATTCTTCTTCTGCCATCCAGTGGGTTTTATGGTCGTCCTTCTGGGTTTCATTTGTCTCTGCCCAATCAATCGCTTGTCGTGGATCCCACTTGACCTTTCCAATCATGTTTGCCATTAGTCTCCTGTGTGATTCAGATTGATCTTAGTCTCTTGTGTGATGCCGATCGCAGTGTCTCCCATGTGATTCCGATCGCAGTCTGGCTAGTGGTTGTCCTATCTGACGTTAGCCATCATCTGCAACTACTGAGTGCTCTTCTTTAGCCAACAGTCCTTCTCAAATGGCTTGCACGCCATTTTGTGATCCTCGGAATTTGCGTTCCACTCCATCAGATTTATCTATCTGGAATAAATGGTTCACAGATCCTTGACCAACCTGCGTTTCTTCGGCAGTCTAGACGAAACTGTGATATGTGCATCTTTCCGTCTTTACTACTGCCTCTCCATCTTCTTGGACACTAAACAGTCTGGTATATGGACATAACCATTGCTGAAGTTCCCGACTCACACTTCCTGCTGGGCGACAGCCCAGCCCCCGGCCCTGTTGCTACCGCACTCTTGCTCGTTCCACCCTGTCTAAACTGACTGGATCCAACGTATATATCACCTCTTGAGTTGGCGCCTTTCTCGAATCACGTGACCAGGCTTCTCTCACCTCGTTAAAGACTACCCAATCAGTACCTCGCGTACCCTGCTTAATTTGCATCCTATTATTAATCTAACTCCCTTCACCCCGCTACGACCTTGTTTTTGAGTTCAGAGTCCTTGTTTGAGTTCATGCTCTTTAAATTAGATTTCCCAGCTCAAGCACGTTCCCACTGCTATAAATCTGCCCCTCCGTTGTATTTCTTGCCCAAACTGACAGTTCGAACCTAAAGTATACATTACATCTGGCATTCCCCGACCCTGAGAAAGCTACAGAACAACGAAAGTTGAGGTAGAGTTTTAGGAAACCGAAACAATTCGGGTTCAGAGCTTGACCTTTCAAGCTGTTTAAAAATATCTTGGCCGATGAACTTAGATACTTCCAAATTCCACTACTGGTTTTGGTGACATCACTATCTAGTGCCTTGTTATCCCATTTTGTGACACATCAGGCGTTCACACAGACAAGGGGGGTGTCTAGTTATACTATCCTCAGGTTGTGTCAGTGTGTGTCCTATCTTGTGGGTTCCAGACAAGGGGGTGTCTAGTTATACTATTCTCAGGTTGTGTCAGTGTGTGTCCTATCTTGTGGGTTCCAGACAAGGGGGTGTCTAGTTATACTATTCTCAGGTTGTGTCAGTGTGTCCTATCTTGTGAGTTCCAGATAAGGGGGTGTCTAGTTATACTATCCTCAGGTTGTCTCAGTGTGTGTCCTATTTTGTGGGTTCCAGACAAGGGGGTGTCTAGTTATACTATTCTCAGGTTGTGTCAGTGTGTGTCCTATCTTGTGGGTTCCAGACAAGGGAGTGTCTAGTTATACTATTCTCAGGTTGTGTCAGTGTGTGTCCTATCTTGTGGGTTCCAGACAAGGGGGTGTCTAGTTATACTATTCTCAGGTTGTGTCAGTGTGTGTCCTATCTTGTGGGTTCCAGACAAGGGGGTGTCTAGTTATACTATCCTCAGGTTGTCTCAGTGTGTGTCTTATCAGCCCCAGCGTCTTTTCCTCACCTCTTGGTTGACTGGGATTTTGTTGCTACTTGCTTCCAGTAAATAACTGTTATGTGTGATTTAACTTCTTTCAAAACAGTTAAATACATTTTGCTTGTCTAAGGTTTTTGAAGCATTCTTTTGTGTCATTCATCATCATCATCAAGTGCCCTGCCAGCTGGGATAGGCGTTCATGTCTCTTCACAGATCTCGGTCGGTCTTTGGTGATCTGGATCAACTCTGCTGATGATATTCCTCCATGCCACCTTCTCCATCCACCCAGCATAATTTCTCTTGGTCTGCCTCTGCCTCTCTTCCCCTCGATCTTTCCAGTTGTCACGATGTTCTCCAATGCCTCTCTTCTCATCACATGACCAAAGAAAGTTGTTTGTCTCTTTCTTATTGTTGTATATAAAGGTCTAGTTTCATTAGCCTCTTTTGGCAATTGTTGTTAGTTACCCTGGCAGTCATTACCAACATACAAACAAGAAAACAGGGGAGTCTCCGTGGCAAAGTGGTCAAGCCATTTGACTCGGGCTCCGAAGGTTGTGGGTTCGATTACGGGCCGCGGCCTTCGGTTCACGAGTGAAATTTTTCGGAGACTCCTGTGGGTCGTCGCTAGAGCTACAGAGTTCGTGCTTGGTGCAACGCTTTCCGTGCTGTGGAAGGAGACAGAGTCATATGGGATAAAACCCTGTGCAATGAAGTTGACCCTGTCGACTTTTAAGCGTCTTTTTTTAAAAAAAACAAGATAACAAAATACCTCCACCCTAGAGTAGAATGAACAAACGAACAAACTTTATTTTCAAAGGGTTAAGAATTGGGCACACAGACCTGTCTGACATTCTGCCCTTCTTTTCTCTTTCCTCTCATACGCTATTTCATTCATACATCACTTATGAAGCTAATCTTACAAGCATACACCGAAAAAGAGCAGTACATTTACAAAGATGCTAGCTAGCACAGGTGACTGACCTTGTATTCAATGATGAACTCGGTTTGCTTCTGTAGATCCTTGCTGAGCAGAGACCGCTTCATGTCCACCCTGACCAGGTACTGAAAGGAAACCACCATGTCATCAGCATCATCAAGTGCAACAACAGTGCCCAGCCTCTTCTTCTTCTGTGGCTTCTTTCGAGGGAAGTGTGAGGAAGACACCTAGTAGTACCCCTCAGAGGCCTGCGTGTCTGCCTTAAGCAGTCATTTGTATAAAGTTTGGGAGCCACACTGGCACATTGTCTAGATACTCGCCTTCTGGCCTGTTTGTCATGGGTTCAAATCTGCATTGAGGCAGATGTTTAAAAATGTACCAGATCGACTGAGTCTAAAAAGAGTACCAGGAACTGTTGTGGGAAGTAAAGATGGCCGGTGTGATACAGACAACGTCATCCACCAAATACCAATTGGTAAAAAAAAATATAGGTCCAGCACCATATGCCCTTAAAAGTTACTTGCATATCCTTTACATGGCGTCGCAGTCAACCCCATAATTCTTTAGCTGTTTGTAATTTCTTGGCAAGTTTACGTTCAGTAGTTTGCCTTTGCTTTCTGAATGATCAGCACTCATATCATTTATAAAAACCAATGCAAGGTGGGCTTGTTGTGTTTCAAACTTGGTATGCAGGATTAAGAATTGTGTCCGTAACCCCTTTGCCACGATGTGTAAAAGGGTCTGTTACTTTAAAAAAAAAAACTAGTTTGAAGTTTATTTCCTTTAGGTAGATTCCCGTCAAAGGTAATAGGCTTTATCAAACCTTGTATAAGTTTTATTTCCCACCCATTTTGCCAGGATGGTGACCTAATAGCCTACTTTTAAACTTTCCAGCTGCTGTGGGATTTTTAAGATACACAACTTAAACATCTGTTTTTCTTATCTTTATTCATGAGAACCCAAGTATCCAGTTGATCTCTCCCTCTTTCTTTCTCCCACTCTTTGTCCTCTGATGGAGCAGAGGTCATTAAACAACCCACCCCACGCTGTCCTATCTGTTGCTAGCCCACGCAGCCCTGCCCATGTCCTCATCTTGTTATTGATCTCTGTTTCAAACTCTCTTCTCTGTGTGTGTAGTCTCCCTCTAGCCTGTCTGCCTTGTGGGATCCAGACACAGGACTTGTTAGTTATTCTATTAACATGTGTCCTTAATGTGTGTCCTAGGACTTGTTAGTTATACTACTAACACATGTCCTTAATGTGTGTCCTAGGACTTTAGTTATACTATTAACACTGTGTCCTTAATGTGTGTCCTAGGACTTGTTAGTTATACTATTAACATGTGTCCTTAATGTGTGTCCTAGGACTTGTTAGTTATTCTATTAACATGTGTCCTTAATGTGTGTCCTAGGACTTGTTAGTTATTCTATTAACACGTGACCGTAATGTGTGTCCTAGGACTTGTTAGTTATACTATTAACATGTGTCCTTAATGTGTGTCCTAGGACTTGTTAGTTATTCTATTAACATGTGTCCTTAATGTGTGTCCTAGGACTTGTTAGTTATTCTATTAACATGTGTCCTTAATGTGTGTCCTAGGACTTGTTAGTTATTCTATTAACATGTGACCGTAATGTGTGTCCTAGGACTTGTTAGTTATACTATTAACATGTGTCCTTAATGTGTGTCCTAGGACTTGTTAGTTATTCTATTAACATGTGACCGTAATGTGTGTCCTAGGACTTGTTAGTTATACTATTAACATGTGTCCTTAATGTGTGTCCTAGGACTTGTTAGTTATTCTATTAACATGTGACCGTAATGTGTGTCCTAGGACTTGTTAGTTATACTATTAACATGTGTCCTTAATGTGTGTCCTAGGACTTGTTAGTTATTCTATTAACATGTGACCGTAATGTGTGTCCTAGGACTTGTTAGTTATGCTATTAACATGTGTCCTTAATGTGTGTCCTAGGACTTGTTAGTTATTCTATTAACATGTGTCCTTAATGTGTGTCCTAGGACTTGTTAGTTATTCTATTAACATGTGACCGTAATGTGTGTCCTAGGACTTCTTAGTTATTCTATTAACATGTGACCGTAATGTGTGTCCTAGGACTTGTTAGTTATACTATTAACATGTGTCCTTAATGTGTGTCCTAGGACTTGTTAGTTATACTATTAACATGTGTCCTTAATGTGTGTCCTAGGACTTGTTAGTTATTCTATTAACATGTGACCGTAATGTGTGTCCTAGGACTTGTTAGTTATTCTATTAACATGTGACCATAATGTGTGTCCTAGGACTTGTTAGTTATACTATTAACATGTGTCCTTAATGTGTGTCCTAGGACTTGTTAGTTATACTATTAACATGTGTCCTTAATGTGTGTCCTAGGACTTGTTAGTTATACTATTAACATGTGTCCTTAATGTGTGTCCTAGGACTTGTTAGTTATACTATTAACATGTGTCCTTAATGTGTGTCCTAGGACTTGTTAGTTATACTATTAACATGTGTCCTTAATGTGTGTCCTAGGACTTGTTAGTTATACTATTAACATGTGTCCTTAATGTGTGTCCTAGGACTTGTTAGTTATACTATTAACATGTGTCCTTAATGTGTGTCCTAGGACTTGTTAGTTATACTAACATGTGTCCTTAACGTGTGTCCTAGGACTTGTTAGTTATACTATTAACATGTGTCCTTAATGTGTGTCCTAGGACTTGTTAGTTATACTATTAACATGTGTCCTTAATGTGTGTCCTAGGACTTGTTAGTTATACTATTAACATGTGTCCTTAATGTGTGTCCTAGGACTTGTTAGTTATCTATTAACATGTGACCTTAATGTGTGTCCTAGGACTTGTTAGTTATCTATTAACATGTGTCCTTAATGTGTGTCCTAGGACTTGTTAGTTATACTATTAACATGTGTCCTTAATGTGTGTCCTAGGACTTGTTAGTTATTCTATTAACATGTGCCTTAATGTGTGTCCTAGGACTTGTTAGTTATACTATTAACATGTGACCTTAATGTGTGTCCTAGGACTTGTTAGTTATACTATTAACATGTGTCCTTAATGTGTGTCCTAGGACTTGTTAGTTATACTATTAACATGTGTCCTTAATGTGTGTCCTAGGACTTGTTAGTTATCTATTAACATGTGCCTTAATGTGTGTCCTAGGACTTGTTAGTTATTCTATTAACATGTGACCATAATGTGTGTCCTAGGACTTGTTAGTTATACTATTAACATGTGTCCTTAATGTGTGTCCTAGGACTTGTTAGTTATACTATTAACATGTGTCCTTAATGTGTGTCCTAGGACTTGTTAGTTATACTATAACATGCCTTAATGTGTGTCCTAGGACTTGTTAGTTTTTAACTAACACATGCTCTTAATGTGTGTCCTAGGACTTGTTAGTTATACTACTAACACATGCTCTTAATGTGTGTCCTAGGACTTGTTAGTTATACTACTAACACATGCCTTAATGTGTGTCCTAGGACTTATTAGTTATACTACTAACACATGCCCTTAATGTGTGTCCTAGGACTTGTTAGTTATACTACTAACACATGCTCTTAATGTGTGTCCTAGGACTTGTTAAGTTATACTACTAACACATGCTCTTAATGTGTGTCCTAGGACTTGTTAGTTATACTACTAACACATGCTCTTAATGTGTGTCCTAGGACTTGTTAGTTATACTACTAACACATGCTCTTAATGTGTGTCCTAGGACTTGTTAGTTATACTACTAACACATGCCCTTAATGTGTGTCCTAGGACTTGTTAGTTATACTACTAACACATGCTCTTAATGTGTGTCCTAGGACTTGTTAATATATTACCTTAATGTGTGTCCTAGGACTTGTTAGTTATACTATTAACTTGTGACCTTAATGTGTGTCCTAGGACTTGTTAATATATTACCTTAATGTGTGTCCTAGGACTTGTTAGTTATACTATTAACTTGTGACCTTAATGTGTGTCCTAGGACTTGTTAATATATTACCTTAATGTGTGTCCTAGGACTTGTTAGTTATACTATTAACATGTGGCCTTAATTTGTGTCCTCCCTTGATGTGTGTCCTAGGCAGCACTAGCTTCTTCTCCTCGCTGCTATTTGGTTAGTCCTCTCAATGAGCTTCATATTGGTGATGTATACGCCATGGTAAATTCAACAAAAAAAAAAATATACCTTGATATTCATAGACACACCTTGGTATGCCCAACACACCTCGGTTTGCACAAAGTAAACAATACTTGAATATTCACAAACAAACTGTGGTATGTCTTATACAAACAATATACCTGACTATTCCCAAACACACCAAAGTATATCCTACACAAACAAGAACATAAACATTTACAAACATATCCTACACAAACAATATATTTAAACATTCACAAACATACCAAGGTATATCCTACACAAACAATACATTTAGATATTCACAAAAATACCAAGGTATGTCCAACACAAACAATGCACCCAAACATTCACAAACACATCCAGATATGTAGAATGAACACAAAGTACCTGAAGGTTCACAAACACACCATGGTATGTTCAACACAAACATAAACTTGAACATTCACAAACCAAGGTATGTAGAATAATGTTAAAAAACACACCATGGTATGTAGAATACAACAAAGTACCTGAATGTTCACAAACACACCATGGTATGTTGAATACAACAAAGTACCTGAATGTTCACGAATACACCATGGTATGTCTCGTAGAGCTGTTTGCCTGCCTTGGGCTTTAGCGGCACCTCAAAGGGAATCTCCGTCTTCCCCGGTGGAAGCTTGCCAGGTTTGGCCACTTCTAGTGTGTAGATCAATAACTGGATTGGCTGAGGACAGACATGAGGTGGTAGGAGTAAGATAAATTGCTGCAAGTTATTTAGTGAGGCTGGGTGATCTAGAGTCGGAGACTACAGCAAACGTAATGCATGTTTATACAACTAATAGGGCTACAACAGCACCATTAGTATTGGAACTCTATGCTGGCTGTTGAATATGAGGAATGAGCACTTATGGGAATGGCCAGAGTGCAATGATGTCGGTTCTTGACTCAGCTCGAGTCAACTAGGACTACAGCAAACACAATGCATGTTTATACAACTACTGCAGCTTTTACGTTGAGTGTGTTCAAGAGACGTGTCTAATTTACAGATTATTTTGTTCAATTTATAGATATTTTACAATACAGAAAATGTGAATGTGCTAAATTGGATTTTTTCAGTTTATAGATGTTTACATTAAGGAAAATGTTAGTTGCTTAGTTGACAGATAATCCTCATTGCACATAAACCAATCAGTCCATAAGTGCTCGGATCCCCTGGTCTGTAAATCCCGCAGCGTGTAGCGGCTAACGACACCAGTTCTGTGTTGGTTTATTAACCTTCTTTGGCTTCCTGCGAAGTGTTCTTGTTTGGCCACCCCTCTTTTAATTTGCTGTTCTCACAGTCTGACCATGGTTGTAGATTCACAGTCATCACTTGGTTCTCGCAAATGACTTACTTCTCGTAGAACATTCAGTATATCATCCTGGTCCATAGCTCATTCATCCTCCAAAGCAGCTTTACCTGGAAGATTGATTGATTGATTTATTGATTGATCTAGGAACCGACATTACAGCATTCAGGGAATTTCCATAGGCGCTCCGTCCCCATCCTCAGCAGCCAGCAAAGAGTTCCAACACCAATTGTACCAGTAGCAATCTGATTATATGTCCGTCTCTCCTTTCCTCTGAGCGTCGAGCGTCGGCCAGATCCCCTCGTCACTCCTTGCTGCCCCATTCTTGCCAGACCATGATGATCCATTTGCTCCTACGAGGTGTACATGTGCTTCCACAAGGCCGCAGCCACGCTGGCCTTGTCATGCATCAATACTCCACCTGGAAGAATGCCAGCCTGCTAAATTCCTTGTACACTCTCATGCCCTGGCACGAAAATGAAGCTAATCTTTGCCAGCCGAGACTGCTCCAGAGACAACAACCACTGTCTTCGGACCCACCCCCTCTCTATATTCCTAAGCATACTCATTGAGTCACTAAGGACACATGCCCGAGTGAATGTCTGTGTCTCGAGCCATGTTATTGCTTTACTTACTGGCATGACTTCCATAGTCAAACTACTTGTGGTCAAGCCAAAAGCACCAGAATCTTTCTTCACAATTCTCCTTCCGGTCTCGATCGGAAAGGTCCATAAACTTCTCACTCATCGAATAACTGACCCATCTGTTTAAACGATAGCATCACCCTTGAAAAAATGTGAATTTCAACAAAAGATGTTTTCAGTCTCTCCATGTTTTGTTCACTTGATAGTTGCTTTACAAGAGGCAACAAATATGTTTATATATGATTTGTTAAGTTTGTAGATGCTTTATAATGATAGGCAACATACATGTTCAGTTTCTAGACTTTTTAAAAATAACAACAAGCAACAGACATATAACAATCTGCCCATATGTGGATTCAAACACTTGACCACCATGTCGGCAGCAAGTGTTTAGTCACTACAGCTGACTTGATTTATAGTGGTGTGAGAAAAGTAGAGCTAGGGGCACTACTATACTATTGACGTGTTTCCTTTGTACATCCTTGAGGTGTTTCCCTTGTACATCCTTGAGGTGTTTCCCTTGTACACCCTTGAGGTGTTTCCCTTGTACACCCTTGAGGTGTTTCCCTTGTACACCCTTGAGGTGTTTCCCTTGTACACCCTTGAGGTGTTTCCCTTGTTTCCCTTGTACACCCTTGAGGTGTTTCCCTCGCACAGCCTTGAGGTGTTTCCCTCACGCAGCCTTGAGGTGTTTCCCTCTCACACCCTTGAGGTGTTTCCCTCTCACACCCTTGAGGTGTTTCCCTCGAGCACCCTTGAGATGTTTCCCTTGTGCACCCTTGAGGTGTTTCCCTCTCACACCCTTGAGGTGTTTCCCTTGTGCACCCTTGAGGTGTTTCCCTTGTACACCCTTGAGGTGTTTCCCTTATACACCCTTGAGGTGTTTCCCTTTTACCCCCGTGAGGTGTTTCCCTTATACACCCTTGAGGTGTTTCCCTTTTACACCCTTGAGGTGTTTCCCTTATACACCCTTGAGGTGTTTCCCTTATACACCCTTGAGGTGTTTCCCTTTTACACCCTTGAGGTGTTTCCCTTATACACCCTTGAGGTTAGTTAGTTAGTTAGTTAGTCATGGTTCCAACTTCACGGCAACGGGTCGTCCCCATATTGCTCCGTTCCTGTGCCAGTGAATATCACATAAAATGCTCCTCACTGCCCAATGTGAACAATGGAGTAGATAGGAGTATCGGCAAGCCAACAGCCCGCACAGGTACACTGTGCATAATGCCGCCACCAGAATACCAACACAAAAGTCCTCCATGAAAAATACAGTTCATCGTCGATGGAAACGGCAGTCACCAGAAAGACTTCATTGACCTGGGTTTTATCCCATATGGCTTGGTCTCTTTCCGCAGGACGACCCACCGAAAGCGCCGCACAAAGCACAAACTCCGTAGCTCCAGCGGTGACTCCCAGGAGTCTCCTGAAAAACGCACCCATTAGCCGAAAAGGCAAAACAGTCAATCCAGCAAAAGCCGGCCGCCATCATTTCGAACATGCAGTTCACACTACAAACAACCATCGACAGATGTAAAAGCATTCCACGTGAAACTCTCAGCTCACAGTGTCGCGCCACGCACTCACTCAGTAGCAGGGAGACGGAACCATAGCCTCCTTAGTCGCCTCTTACGACATGCATGGTAGGCAACGGTGTTACTATTCTTTGCATCCCCGTATGGGCCCCAGCAACACACGGGCGTTTCCCTTATACACCCTTGAGGTGTTTCCCTTTTACACCCTTGAGGTGTTTCCCTTATACACCCTTGAGGTGTTTCCCTTTTACACCCTTGAGGTGTTTCCCTTTTACACCCTTGAGGTGTTTCCCTTTTACACCCTTGAGGTGTTTCCCTTATACACCCTTGAGGTGTTTCCCTTTTACCCCCGTGAGGTGTTTCCCTTATACACCCTTGAGGTGTTTCCCTTTTACACCCTTGAGGTGTTTCCCTTATACACCCTTGAGGTGTTTCCCTTGTACACCCTAGAGGTGTTTCCCTTGTACACCTTTGAGGTGTATCCCTTTCACATCCTAGAGGTGTATCTGTATCCCTTTCACATCCTTGAGGTGTATCACATTTACATCCTTGAAGAATATCTATATCCCTTTGACACCCTTGATGTTTATCCCATTTAAATCCTTGAAGTGTACTGGGTATGTGCTTGCTTGCTTGCTTAGTTCAAAAACAAAAATTCCAAATTCTGTCTCGTTCAACCTGCTTCTTTCAGTCGTGGTTATTGCTGAGATCCGTGGTTTTTGACCCTGTTTTTGTCTTGTGCACTCTTACGAGTGAGTCCTAACTCAGACTGGTTACATAAGTGTTTGTGTCTGTGACGTCAGCTGGGGGATTGGTTGGCTAGGTATGTGTGCCAGCCACCCAGTTGTATAGGTCAAGCGGGACTCGACGGGTCAATGCAGTGAATATCACACTGCCAGCATTTACTTTCAGGACATTTCCTGGTACCCATGTTAACTGGCCAGCCAGAAAGCCCCGGTCAAGTTTCACAAATGCGCCTCGATGAGGATTTAATCACACGACCAACAGGGAAGAGTGCTAGCCACTTTATTACAGTATACATATCTTTATACCAGTTCTGGGGTGAATGATTTGTCATAACATAGTACACATACATTATATTAACTCATTCAGTGCCGAATGTGAATCCCATTTCGACAGAAGGATGATATATTGCCATACTAGAGCAGCATGTTATTTGTTTCGTTTATGTGATATCTTCCACAAATTCAATGCTCAGTGAGTGGAAATTTACACTATAATACTTGTTCATTTGATTGCAACGGCATCATTAGTATTGGAACTTTTCACTGGCTGCTGAAGATGAGAAAGGAGTGTTTATGGGAATGCCCCAAGTGCAATGATGTCGGTTATTGACTCAACTCTTTGATTGTTACCATGTTTGGTTCAAACCAATTTCTATAGGCAATGAATCAGTTAAATACCGGTGTCGGTGTGGCACCACTCACCTTGAGAGAGTTGTAGAAGGCCTCGAAGACGCCGACACTTTTAGCACTCAGCTGCATGTTGACCATGCCTTCAGTGACCAGGGTGATGCCCTGATGCTGCAGCTCACCTTTACTCTGTATGACCACCACACCTGCCAGCACCTCCTGGGGGGTACAGCATGGGCTAGGTTCAGTCACAGTATACTTGGGGGTCCTCACTTAACTCTCTCTCTCTCTCTCTCTCTCTCTCTCTCTCTCTCTCTCTCCTGGGGGGTACAGCATGGGCTAGGTTCAGTCACAGTATACTTGGGGGTCCTCACTTAACTCTCTCTCTCTCTCTCTCTCTCTCTCCTGGGGGGTACAGCATGGGCTAGGTTCAGTCCACAGTATACTTGGGGGTCCTCACTTAACTCTCTCTCTCTCTCTCTCTCTCTCTCTCTCTCTCTCTCTCTCTCTCTCCTGGGGGGTACAGCATGGGCTAGGTTCAGTCACAGTATACTTGGGGGTCCTCACTTAACTCTCTCTCTCTCTCTCTCTCTCTCCTGGGGGGTACAGCATGGGCTAGGTTCAGTCACAGTATACTTGGGGGTCCTCACTTAACTCTCTCTCTCTCTCCTGGGGGGTACAGCATGGGCTAGGTTCAGTCACAGTATACTTGGGGGTCCTCACTTAACTCTCTCTCTCTCTCTCCTGGGATAGGGGAGGGGGTACAGAATGGGCTCTGTCCAGTCACAGTACACTTGTGTCCTCACTTAACTCTCTCTCTCTCTCTCCTGGGGGATACAGCATAGGCTACATTCAGTCACAGTACACATGTGTCCTCACTTAACTCTCACTCTCTCTCTCTAGGGGGTACAGCATGGGCTAGGTTCAGTCACAGTACACTTGGGGGTCCTCACTTAACTCTCCCTCTCTCTCCTGAGGGGGGGGGGGGAGGTACAGCATGGGCTTGATTCAGTCACAGTACACTTGTGTCCCCACTTAACTCTCTCTCTCTCTCCTGAGGGGGGGGGGGGAGGTACAGCATGGGCTTGATTCAGTCACAGTACACTTGTGTCCGTACTTAACTCTCTCTCTCTCTCTCTATCCTGGGGGGGGGGGGGGGGGGGGGGTACAACATGGGGTAGGGTTGTCACAGTACACTTGTGTCCTCACTTAACTCTCTCTCTCCTGGGGGGGGGGGGGGGGGGGGGGGGGGGGGGGGGATTCAGCATGGGCTAAGTTGAGTCACAGCACATTTGTGTCCTCATTTAACTCATTCTCTCCTGGGGATACAGCATAGTTGAGTTTAGTTTAGTCGATGGATCAACATCGCGGCACACAGTTGTAACCCATAAATGCTCCAGTTTCCTCCTAACTCAAACCTGAATCTGGAGAAACTCAGCTCAGTGCATGAACTCCATAGCACCGGCGAGGATCCTGAAATACTTTGGGTAGATTTTTAACTCGAAATTTTGCCCAGGCAGCAGCCTTTAGGCTACTCTTTTTCGATTTCCAACTGCCACGGGATTTTTTACGTTCGCAACAATACACACGGACGTCTGATCTCACTACCCAGAGACCAGGGGAAATTTTGTTACTAGAAGTCCACGTGAAAAAATCCCGGTCCTCACCGGGGCTTGAACCCGGGACCTCCAGCACTCAAGGCGGACACCATACCTCAAGACCACTTACCCCCTGGATATAGCATAGGCTAGGTTCAGTCACATTACACTTAGGAGTCCTCACTTAACTCTCTCTCCCTCTCTCTCTCTAGCCTGGGGGGTACAACATGGGGTAGGTTGTCACAGTACACTTGTGTCCTCACTTAACTCTCTCTCTCCTGGGGGGTACAGCATGGGCTTCGTCCACTCACAGCACACTTGTGTTCTCACTTAACTCTCTTTCTCTCTATCTTAGGGGTTCAACATGGGCTAAGTTCATCACAGCATACTTGTGTCCTCACTTAACTATCTCTCTCTCTCTCTAGGGTGAACAGCATGGGCTTCGTCCACTCACAGCACACTTGTGTCCTCACTTAACTCTCCCTCCCTCTCTCTCTCTCTCTCTCTCTCTCTCTCTCTCTCTCTCTTAGGGGTTCAACATGGGCTAAGTTCATCACAGCATACTTGTGTCCTCACTTAACTCTCTCTCTCTAGTGGGTACAGCATGGGCTTCGTCCATTCACAGCACACTTGTGTCCTCACTTAACTTTCTCTCTCTCTTGGGGGTTGGGGGGTACAGCATGGGATTAGTTCAGTCACAGTACAGGAAGGCCCCGCTATAAGTCGCTTCGGTTACATCATTTCGCTATAATGTTGTTGTCACAATGGGACATAACTTCACTTTATGTCTCTAACGTTCCGCTTAACGTCGTCACCTACGTTAACGTTGCCATTTTAAATTTTTACAGCGCGTTTTTTTCAGGATTTTATCATGTAATCACCCATAGTTATGTATGAGTTCAAAGTGCACATGTAAGTGCTGATAGTGTGTCTGGTTGTAAGAGAACCAGGAAAAGTGTTACTCTTGAGGTGAAGTTAGATGTGTTATAGTCGTTTTGAGGCTGGCGATCGGGCTGTTGATATCGGTAAAGTCCATGGTTTACCTCCAACCACGGTAAGGACAATTCGTGCAGGTGCTGACAAAATCAAAGAGGGTGCTAAAAACGTAACCCCTTTGAGTGCTTCCAAGATCACTCATACCAGAAGTACTCTTATGGAGAACATGGAAGCACTATTGGCCGTCTGGATTGAAGACCAGAACCAACGGAATATGCCTGTGAGCAAGATGGTTATCCAAGAGAAAGCAAAGTCTCTCTATGAAGATCTAGCTAAGAAAGCGGGTGAGAGCAGTACTAGTAGTGCTGATGATAGTTTTGGAGCGAGTCGTGGTTTTAATGCCTCTACGTCCCAATAACTCTACCACTCGCCCTCCAACCCACCTCTATTTAGCCAATAAATATCAACAACCATCAAAATAAACATTACATAATACACTGTATTTCATTTAATTCTATGGGAAATAGTGTTTCGCTATACGTCGTTTCACTTAAAGTCGCATTTTCCAAGAACATAACCCCTATGTTAACCAGGGCCTTCCTGTACATTTGTGTCCTCAATTAACTCTATCTCTCTCTCTTTCTCTTGGCAGTTAAACGTAGGCTAAGTTCATCACAGCACACTTGTGTCCTCACTTAACTTTCTCTTTCTCTCACTCACTCTCTGTTTCTCACTGTCTTTCTATCATCACTCTCTACTTCTCACTCTCCATCTTTCACATCACTCTATTTCTCACTCTTTCTCTCCTGCTCTGTTTCTCACTGTCTTTCTCTCTCATCACTCTGTTTCCCACTCTCTCTCTCATCAATCTCTGTTTCTCACTCTCTCCATGTCTCCCTCTCTCTCTCACTCTCCATCTCACACTGTCTCTCATCACTCTCGGTTTCTCACTGTCTCTCTCATTTTCATCACTCTGTTTCTCAATCTCGCGGTCTCTTTCTCTCTCTCTCTCTCCATCTCTCACACTCTATGTCTCAAAGAGTTGAACTATGTGTGTGTGTGTCTCACTCACTCTCAGTAACTTGCAGTCAGTGCCCTCATTTACTCTGCACCCTGTGGCACCTGCCAGAACCTCCTAGAGTGTACAGTAAGAGCTTAGTTCATCACAGCACACTTGTGTCCTCACTTAACTCTCTGACACTCTCTCACTCCATGTATCACTCTTTCTTTGTAATAACATAACAGATTAAACCCCCCAAAAAATTATCGGAGTGAGTATACAAAAAATTTTGTGAATAGTATGAGCCGCTTTATACAAAAATTTGTGGCTGGTCACGTGATTATTCGACTGGTCATGTGATGTCTACTTCCTTTTGGCTATATTATTAATGTTTGTGGAACTATCATTGGTTCTTGATAGTGTAGTGGCGAGTGTCTCCGCCTGTCACACAGGAGACTCCCCGCTGGCAATTATTTTTTAATTTAAATTAAAAAATTTTTTAATCAATCAATGAGGTGCCGTCTCCACAATGAAGGTTGGCTGCAATGGATCTCCAACACTGTCTGCCCCTTGCCTTGACTGTACATTCTGTCAGGCTGATGTTCATCCATCACTTGATGTTATCTTCCCACTTGTATCGTTGTATACCTCTTGCCCTCAACCTCCAGTATGATTTTTATAAGAGTGTCATGTCTTTTAACATGGCCAAACAATTTCATTTGCCTCCTCTTTATTTCTTCCATCAACTCTCTCTTCATTCCTAGTTTTTCTACAACCTCTGCATTTGATTGTTTTTGTTTCCATGAAACACAACATATTCGTCTGTATATCCACATCTCCAGGGCTTCTAAGCAACTTTCTAGTTGCTTGTTTTAGGAACTAAAATATATACCACTGTACGTAGAGTGTGTCCTTGTCGACAAATATTGTCTTTGTGAGGTTTGAAGAAACACAACTTGCAAAAAAAAAAAAAAAGTACAGACAAGAAGAGAGAATAATAGTTTATAGTCTTCTTCAAATTTTTGTGTACAGGGGTCGTACTATTAACAAAAGAAAGGACTCTAGTTGCTTGCTTGCTTGTGTTCGTTGGCTTGAGCTCCAACGCGAAGTCCTGTATGTCGGATGAAGGCATCCTGTTGTCCAACATCAGTGTGATGTCATACAGGACCTGAGGTTTGCGTGAGTATCCGTTGTCCCATGTCTGGCTTATTGGTGTGCAGACTGGTGGTTCCTCGCCGTACAGGCAGACACTCTCCGACTTCGGAGGAATCGGCGATCCTACTGACTTTAGCCAGGACCCCGAAGGGACCTGTTGCCCAGGACGCTCGACGAGGACGCGTCAATAGGTCTTGGCCTGTATATAACCCGGCCCTGGTGCCTTGGAAACACCTCTGCGTCCCAGGACTCTAGTCTAGAGTCTACAGTCTAAGGAGGGACTCCCAAAAAGTATATTGTATAGAATTTAGAAACGCCCACTAAGTCTGCTGTGCTAAACGTTGCAACACTTGCGGTATTTTGTCCGATCCTGGAACTATCAATAAGATCAACCGACCGAAAGCGTCTATAAATGCGGCATTACTAGCTGTAACGATCTAACTTACCCCCTCCCTGTAAGTCTTGTTAACTTTCTTGAGTCTGACATCCAGGGCCGCCATTTTGATCTGGTCATGTGATCAGTGATACCAAAAGTAGTTTCTGGTCAACGGAGAACTCATATTTTATGAGTTGAGTCAAGAACCGACGTTACTGAACTCGGGCATTCCCATAAGCGCGCAGTACTCATCTTCAACAGCCAGCGTAGAGTTCCAATACTAATGGTGCCCGTTGAAATCTGATTATATGTCCGTTATATATTCTCTGACCATCCCTTGCTACTGCATTCTCTCTAGACCAGAGGTTCTTAACCGGAGGGGAATCCCTTTCGGGGGGGTGGGGGGGGGGGGGGGGAATTTAAGGTTCCAAAGGGAAGGGGGGGGGGGATTAAGATCATTTCAAGATCGCGTTAATATAAGAACCGATTACTTGATATTGTTTTTGGTACTTTTGCCTTAATTCACCCCAAACAAACGGAATCCCAGGGTATGACGTCACGTCCATGGGTGCCCTGTGTTGTGCCGTAGCTCGGTGCGCAATTTTATCGGTGTGCAACAGTTGCTCTCGGCTACATCACACCCCCCCCCCCAACTGTAAATGGCAAAATGAAATGTTTGTAAACTCTTGAGACCAGCAGTATACGAAAAGAATGATGATGATCTGTCTGTACGGGAGACTCGAGGCCTTGCAGCCATGTGCGCCTTGTCTCAGCGGCAGGATGTCCTGCCGACATACATGGTGAATGTCGTCGTCGTCGGCATCTCCCATCTGTCCTGACGCTCAGTCAGCGATAGCACCATGATGACATGATTATGAGAACAGTGTCTAGCAGAATGTCAGATGCCATGATGCTGCTGCAGAAAAGGCAACGCTACTCTGGCTTGTCGTGGACAGCTGCTGCTGCTGCCAGTTCCAGAAAACTCATGATGAGACACACACACACACGCACATGCACACACACACACACACACACACACACACACACACACACACACACACACACAGAGAGAGACACACAGAGACACACTCATAAAGAAACGGTTGCCAAAAGCCAAAGAAATAACTGTGGTGCAATTGAAACGCACTGGCACGCACTGTACCCGAACACAGAGGAGATCACCGCCGTCAGTGCTAAATATAGCGCTCATTCATTCATTCATTCAGTAGTATGTCCTTTGCAGAACCTCGCTCCCGTAACAACCTTCCGGAAAGCCTCTCGATCATAAGCAAGATGTCCCGCATCTGATACACCCATCTGGAGATCATCCGCCACATCCTGCACCCATCTTCTCTTTGGCCTTCGTTTTCCTCTCTTCCCAGGCACATGCCTTTCCATTATTGTTCTCTCCAAACTTTCGTGACGTTTCAAGTGACCAAAATATTTCAATTTTCTTTGTTTTATCGTCTTTAATAGCCAACCTTCTTCAATATTCAACTCTTGAAGTATGGATGCATTTGTTCTTTTCTTTACCCAAGATATTCCTAGAACTCGTCTATAACATTTATATTCAAAGGCGTTTATGCGCTGTTCAGCTTGTTTAGTAAGTGTCCATGTCTCACAGGCGTATGTTGCAATGGGAAAGATGCATACTCTTAAAAATCTAATTTTTGTAGTTCTGTCTGTCCCACTCCATAATTTATTCAGCTGTTTTAGTCTTGAAGAGTTATGGATAGTCGCCGTTTAATTTCTTTTATTGTGTCACCGTTGTTGGTATATATATATATATATATATATATATATAGCTGGTGACCCTAAATATAGCTGGTGACGTTTGTTTGGGGTGAAATTAAGGCAAAAGTACCTTGTTTTTCCCTCCACACTTTACATGTCTGTACTTCCCGCTCTGAAATTTGTTTTATAACGTAAGTAGACCTGCAAATCACGTTTTATGTAGACGTCTAGACTTGTTCTAGTATGTGTTATTAATTTAGCTTCCATTTTTACGTATACTGTGTAGGAGCGGGGGAATTTATAGAGAGGGAATACGAGGGCGGGGGTGGATGGCATTCTGAACACATGGTGAAGGGCTGCATGGGTGAAAAAAGGTTGAGAACCACTGCTCTAGACCATGATAGTCTAAAGTCTATCCCAGAGGTTCCCAAACCACGGCCCGCGGGCCACTTGTGGCCCGCCAGATGTCAGAAAGTGGCACGCGAGGCCTCGTTGTGTAATATAACTCTTTAAAAGCGAGGATCCAGGGAAAAAACAAACTATTCACAAATTTGTGCGATGAAATTTTTTTTCCATCTAAAATGAGACTACGACTGTTTATCGGACAGCTGACTGAAGGGACATTAGAGGCGTTTCCAACTCAGATGACGCGTGTGGTGGAAAAGAATTGTTAGAGTACAAAGTAAAAGTTGAAAATCTCCTGGATATCTTTCAGTCGAGATTTCAAGAGTTCACAATAGTGATAATGTTGCAGTCTTCATAAATCCGTTCGTATTTCCTGATGCCAAGCTCTGTCAATTACAGCAAAACCTTCCGCACGGAGTAATTGATTTGAAATGCAATTCTGCACTGAGATGTAAATTTCTGGAGCTGCCAGCTTCACCTTCAGCTGATCATATGATTTCATTCTGGAGACTATTGCCTGTCGAACAATTTGAACACTTCCGTTTATTCGCCCAGAGATACATTTGTCGTTTTGGATCGACTTACAGATGCGAGCAGTCATTTTCTGCAATGATCGTAAAAAAAAAAAAAAACATGCAACGTTCCTGACTCACCGACAGTAACCTAGCTGCGCCAATGACTTTGGGCACGACATATGTGTGCCCAGACATTGATAAACTGACATCTGAACTTAAGTAACTGGTTATGAAGAACAGTTACAATTGTAAATTATTCCATTAATAGTGATTCTCGAAACTGATTTAAATGTATTGTTAAATGAACTTTTGATTTTAACCCCCCCAAACAAACAAAAAAAAAAAAAAAAAAAGAAGAACGCAGTGTAGTACTGACACTGACTACCGTTAACGTTTTAGAATTGCATTTTTTTGACGAAAGTTAACAAAGGTGAAGAATGATATTGCACAACTGTTATAATTTTATAACGCCGTGGCCCGCTTAACTACCGAAAATAGTAGATATGGCCCCCTACTTTAAAAGCTTGGGAACCACTGGTCTATTTCATCTGATCTTCTGCATTATTCACGCGCTCCCAGAGGGCATTCACCACATCTGCCTTATCATGCATAAAATCACCCCTCAATGATGCGGCTCCAGCCAATCTGTCTGCCTGCTCATTTCCAATCATATCAGAGTGTCCTGGAGAAAAAATCCAGCGAATGCTCGCAAACTGCCCTTTGTATTGATGCATGCAATTCTGTACGAAGCATGTCAGTCTTCACCTTTGTCAGCATGCTTTGTCAATCAATCACAATCACAACATGCATGTACAGTTTGTTCTCCAACCAGTGGAATGCTGCAGTAACCGCCTCCATTCTCAGACTTGAGGTTGTGGTGTCATATGCCAAGCTCTCCTGTACTAAACATTGTCCATTGGCTTTTTCAATGAATCTCCAGGCACCTTTTTTTGTCTTTTTAACACAGAGCCATCGGTATAGATCAGTGGTTCTAAACCGGTGGGGGGGGGGGGGGGGAAATTTAGGGTTTCCAAAAAGGGGGGGGGGGGAAATTATGATTATTTCAAGATCGCGTTAATACAAGAATCGATTTCTTGATATTTGTTTTTCCCTTCATAATGTACGGTTCTTCTTCTTCTTCTTCTTCTTCGTTCATCCGGAGTTTTTTTTCCGGATGTGATTGCGTTGTGTCTGTTTACAGCAGAGCTGTGTTCTTGCGCCGTTAGGCCGACACATCCGACTTCTGCGGGCATTTGTTGACCGGGTTAACCTTCCCGGGATGTACGGTTCTGTACGTCTCACCCTTCTAAAATTTAATTTATAGAGTAAGTAGACCCACAAATCATGTTTTTTTGTGGACTTCTAGACTTGTTTTAGTATGTGCTATTAAATTTAGCTTCCAATTATTACGTATACTGTATAGGGGCGGGGCGGGATTTTTAGGTAGGAAATACGAAAGGTGGGGGGGGGGGGGGGAGAATGACGTTCTGAAAATGTGGTTAAGGGGGGGGGGGGCATGGGCCAAATTTTTAGGTAGGAAATACGAAAAGGGCGGGGGGGAATGACGTTCTGAAAATATGGCGAAAGGAGCACGGGCCAAAAAAGGTTGAGAACCACTGGTATAGATAATCACATCGTCAGGACCAGAGTAGCAGAGTAGTCATGAACTGATTGACGAATTCCTACTTCCGTGGCACCTGATGGCCACTCCCTATACACACGGTCAAATGAGTATGGAACTGTATTTTGTGAGAGAATGTATGTATATATTTGTGTGCATGTAATATTTCCGTTGCGCGCGCTCGCGCGAGGGAGTGCGTAGGTAAAAGATCACTTTCACTGCAAACTCAGATAACTCCAACAGTTCAACCTCCTGTCGTAAATCACAGAAAATAATTCACAGTGCACGAACTCTCTTGTACTGGCGACCATTTGTGGATATCAAAACCATTAGAAGAACCAATTAATATGTGCGAGTGTGTGTGTGTGTGTGTGTGTGTGTGTGTGTGTGTGTGTGTGTGTGTGTGTGTGTGTGAAGCGCGGCAAACAGCATCCTGTGGATCGTGTCACGAGAAGAGAGGCACTGAAAAACATCTTGACGACTTAAGGCTTGAAAGACCCACTGTAGAAGAGGCAGGAGTAATCGCAGCTCCCACAGTTCTGTGCTCATTGGCCGGCAGAAGAACAGATAGATCATCACAGCATGGAGAGAATGGTGCTGCAGGGAGTGACCAGAGGATCTGGCCGACACTCAGGACTTTGAGGAAAGGCCAGACGGAAACATAATCAGACTACTACTAGTGCCATTAGTATTGGGAATCTGGTTGTTGCAGATGAGGACAGAGCTCCTTTAACACAGTTTAAGACATTTCATGCATGTTTATTTCAGGCATTTCTTCAGCTTCCTGAAATTTTGTTTCATTTGGTTTTGCTTAATTGTTAGTACAGTACAAAACTAATAAGGCGAATTCACCTGAGACCCAAGAAATAGTTATTCTTATCAGACATTCCTCTTATAAGAGACACGAGACAAAGAAGAAAAATTTGCCGGGGATAAATCAATTGTTCTTCACAACAGAAATTCGCCACATCCGAGATTGCCTTAAGCGGTTTGCACTCGATGACTCTCATTGCCGGCTTCTGTGGCTCCTGGGCAGTAACCGTGGTTTCACAATCCAGCATCCCAGGTTCGATACCAGCTGTACAGGGTCTGGAAGCTGACAGCCTTGCGTTGATTTTCCCAATGGTATAGGGACTGGTCGTTCAGAAAGCAATGTCAAACAAAGCCTTGCGTGCATTGGGAATATGGTGCTAGCCCCGTATTTGTATCGACCGACCGGCAATGGTGAGTGATGTGGACAGTACAGGGTGTGTTTTTAATGATTGTGCAGTGTTTGAAAATATTGCTGATCCACGTTTTGTATTCACCTTCTGTAAAGTTCATGCAACATAATAGGTAAATATAAAACTTGGACCGGCAATACTTTCAAACACTGCACTGTCATTAACAACACACCCTGTGTTACGCCAAACCGCCTTCACTTCCAAAAATTCCTGGTACTAATTTGTACTGATAAACCTGGAGGTGATAGTTACATTTTAGACTGGATGCTTGATCGATTGATTGATCCTTATTTTATAAGGGTTTACAAATTGGACCCGCATTACAAATTAAATTAAATTAGACACGCTACATTCGGCCTTTCAGCACTCATATTTCGTTCAAAATAGTACATGTTTCATTTAAAAGGAAATAAACTTGTCAAATGAATGTTGTAAACAAAAACATGCATATCTATTTTATGGGGACATATCCCCACCCACCCAACATCCCCACCCACCACACATCCACCCCCCACACATCCCCCAACCACACACACCCCCACGCATGCATATATATATATATTTTATATATAATATATAAAATTAATATAAATATATATATTATATATAAATATATATATACCCCCACCCACCCACAACCCCCACATACAACATCTCCCTTACCATACACCCCCCCCCCCCAAAACAACACACAACACACTCACCCACCCACACATCCTACCCCACATGGAGGTGGTAGTAACATTTTAGACTGGACACACCTGAAGTAGTAGTACATTAAGACTGGATAAAAAAAAGGCGGTAGTAGTCACATTTTAGACTGGATAAACCCCGGGGGTATAGTCACATTTTAGAAAGGGTAAAACCCGGAGGTGGTAGTAACATTTTAGATGGATAACCTGGCGGTAGTAGTCACATTTTAGACTGGATAAACCAGGCGGTAGTAGTAACATTTTAGACTGTATAAAACCCGGCGGTAGTAGTAACATTTTAGACTGGATAAACCTGGAGGTGGTAGTAACATTTTAGACTGGATAAATCTGGAGGTTGGGAGTAACATTTTAGACTGGATAATCTGGAGGTGGTAGCACATTTTAGACTGGATAACCCGGCGGTAGTAGTAAAATTTTAGACTGGAAAATGGAGGTGTAGTAACATTTTAGACTGGATAAACCTGGCGGAGTAGTAACATTTAGACTGGACACCAGGGGGAAATAGTAGTAAGAATTTTAGACTGGAAAACTGGCGTTAGTAGTAACTTTTAGTGGATAAAACCCGGCGGTAGTTTTACATTTTAGACTGGATAAACTGGAGGGGGGTAGTAACAATTTTTAGACTGGATAAACCTTGAGGTAGTAGTAACATTTTAGACTGGACACACGGAAGTAGTAGTAACATTTTAGACTGGATAAACCTGGCGGTAGTAGTAACATTTTAGACTGGATAAACCTGTGCGGTAGTAAGTAACATTTTAGACTGGATAAACCTGGCGGTAGTAGTAACATTTTAGACTGGATAAACCAGGCGGTAGTAGTAACATTTTAGACTGGATAAACCAGCGGTAGTAGTAACATTTTAGACTGGATAAACCTGGCGGTAGTAGTAACATTTTAGACTGGATAAACCAGGCGGTAGTAGTAACATTTAAGACTGGATAAACCTGGCGGTAGTAGTCACATTTTAGACTGGATAAACCTGGAGGTGGTAGTCACATTTTAGTCTGGATAAACCTGGCGGTAGTAGTAACATTTTAGACTGGATAAACCAGGCGGTAGTAGTCACATTTTAGACTGGATAAACCAGGCGGTAGTAGTAACATTTAAGACTGGATAAACCTGGAGGTAGTAGTAACATTTTAGACTGGATAAACCTGGAGGTAGTAGTAACATTTTAGACTGGATAAATCTGGAGGTGGTAGTAACATTTTAGACTGGATAAATCTGGAGGTGGTAGTCACATTTTAGACTGGATAAACCTGGCGGTAGTAGTAACATTTTAGACTGGACACACATGGAAGTAGTAGTAAAATTTTAGACTGGATAAACCTGGCGGTAGTAGTAACATTTTAGACTGGATAAACCAGGCGGTAGTAGTAACATTTAGAGTGGATAAACCTGGAGGTGGTAGTAACATTTAGACTGGATAAACCTGGCGGTAGTAGTAACATTTTAGACTGGACACACATGGAAGTAGTAGTAAAATTTTAGACTGGATAAACCTGGCGGTAGTAGTAACATTTTAGACTGGACACACCTGGAAGTAGTAGTAAAAGTTTAGACTGGATAAACCTGGCGGTAGTAGTAACATTTTAGACTGGATAAACCTGGCGGTAGTAGTAACATTTTAGACTGGATAAACCTGGCGGTAGTAGTAACATTTTAGACTGGATAAACCAGGCGGTAGTAGTAACATTTTAGACTGGATAAACCAGGCGGTAGTAGTAACATTTTAGACTGGATAAACCTGGCGGTTGTAGTAACATTTTAGACTGGATAAACCAGGCGGTAGTAGTAACATTTAAGACTGGATAAACCTGGCGGTAGTAGTCACAATTTAGACTGGATAAACCTGGAGGTGGTAGTCACATTTTAGTCTGGATAAACCTGGCGGTAGTAGTAACATTTTAGACTGGATAAACCAGGCGGTAGTAGTCACATTTTAGACTGGATAACCAGGCGGTAGTAGTAACATTTTAGACTGGATAAACCTGGAGGTAGTAGTAACATTTTAGACTGGATAAACCAGGCGGTAGTAGTAACATTTTAGACTGGATAAACCTGGAGGTGGTAGTAACATTTTAGACTGGATAAACCTGGCGGTAGTAGTAACATTTTAGACTGGATAAACCAGGCGGTAGTAGTAACATTTTAGACTGGATAAACCTGGAGGTGGTAGTCACATTTTAGACTGGATAAACCTGGCGGTAGTAGTAACATTTTAGACTGGACACAACCTGGAAGGTAGTAGTAAAATTTTAGACTGGATAAACCTGGCGGTATTAGTAACATTTTAGACTGGATAAACCTGGCGGTAGTAGTAACATTTTAGACTGGATAAACCCTGGCGGTAGTAGTAACATTTTAGACTGGATAAACCAGGCGGTAGTAGTAACATTTTAGACTGGATAAACCAGGCGGTAGTAGTAACATTTTAGACTGGATAAACCTGGCGGTTGTAGTAACATTTTAGACTGGATAAACCAGGCGGTAGTAGTAACATTTAAGACTGGATAAACCTGGCGGTAGTTGTCACATTTTAGACTGGATAAACCCTGGA
>JACEFZ010015302.1:0-62525 GCA_014155875.1 Cepaea nemoralis | reverse complement strand
GTAATAGTAGATCTATATATTGTTGTCCTGATATGTTAAATGTAGTAGATCTATATATTGTTGTCCTGATATGTTAAATGTAGTAGATCTATATATTGTTGTCCTGATATGTTAAATGTAGTAGATCTATATATTGTTGTCCTGATATGTTAAATGTAGTAGATCTATATATTGTTGTCCTGATATGTTAAATGTAGTAGATCTATAGATTGTTGTCCTGATATGTTAAAAGTAGTAGACATTATACATTGTTGCCATGGCAACTTTTTTCAAATATTAAGCAATACAGCTTCAGTATATTACCAGGAAGCATAAGCAAAGCACAGAATGACTTCCGGTTTCAAGATGGCGACGGACGGTCGTGTTGTTTTGTGTTCGTTAACTTTTTCGCGTAGGGGATGGATTTATTCATCTCTTGCGTGCAATTGGTGTGCCAGGATGTAAAACCAGGAGTTTCTACTCAAGATCTGCGCGGGTGCTACGGAGTTCGTGCATCGAGCGAAGCCATCCTTGAGTGAATTTTCAGCAGCGTGTGTGGTTCTCAGCAGTCTGTGTTTACGTTTTTTCAACATGGCGGAAGAACGTGTTTTTTCCGAGCGGTCAGCAGTCAACATAACGAAGCGGCGTGGTAGCCGCGCAGGGACAAAGAAGCAAGGTAAGCGCGGTGGTTTGAGGCGTTTTAGACTCAAGTGTCACCGTCTAGGACTCAGGAATATCCGTATTCTATATTGGAACTGTGCCAGTGTAAAACAACGGGGCTCTATTTTAGAAACCCTAGTTTACAGGAACGACATTGTAGCACTCCAGGAGACGAGACTGGGCGATCAGCTACTCCGAATTGCCGGCTTCAAATGTTTCTACAACAGACGACATCTGGGAACGGCGATTCTCGTTCGCGACAGCATGGTGGCGTCAGAGCTAGACATGTCCAGTTGGGACAGTGACGATATACAAATACAGGCGTTGAGAGTTCATTCCAGTATACCATTCGTGTTGGTTAATGTTTATGCCCGCAATGCGAGTATGGACGCCCAGAAGTGGCAGTGCTTAAGTGGCATATTAGGCCACGAGAGAAATGTTATTCAGAGCAGAGCATGGGGAAACACTTCCTCCAATACACAAGGGGAGGAGCTCGAGACTGCACTGGAAACCATCGACCTGGTTTGTATTAACAGTGGCTGTGTCACCAGGACAGCAAGCCGTCCAGGCGATGAGGACAGTGCTATTGATCTGGCGCTAGTTTCACCTTCACTCACTACAGTGTGTAGATGGGGTGTCCTAGGACACCATGGCAGCGACCACCACCCGTGCAGCATATTGGTGGAGAAAGACAGAACCAGGCAGCACAAGCTAAAGGTAAAGACGTTCCAGTATGACAGTACAGGGCAAGATGTGGTGAGTAAAATAAGACGTGACAAGCGCAGAACGTTTCAGGGCAGGAAAAAAAGCTGGGAGCAGCCACCGTGGTGGAGTTTCGAAGTGGAGAAGGCTTGGGTGGATAAGCGTAGTGCTGTAAGGAGATGGCAAAATGCCAAGAAGAACAGAGCTGGTCATCCTAGTCCCTGCTTGCACTTAGAAAGAGAGATGCACACAAAAGTAAGCTATTTCAAAAATACTGGTCAAGGTGGTTAAAAGCGAAAAATGGGCAGAGGTGTGTCAAAGAGTAAGCACAGACAAGTCACTGAAATTGTTCTGGTGACTACATAAAAGCATGAGTGGTGTAGTCAAGAATAAGAGCATTTCAGACTTCCAAGGTGCTGACCTCACCTGGCAGAGGACTGACGAGGACAAGGGCAAAGCCCTCTTTGAACGCTACCTTGAGCAGGGCAACCAGACAGACATGGGAGGCCGAAATCTGGCCAAGGAGGTCACCTCAGACAGATGCAAGGCCCAGAACACTTCGGAGGAAGACACAGTGACAGTGAAAGAAATCAAGGCTGTGCTTCGACGATCAAAAAACAGTGCTCCAGGTCCTGATGGCATAAGATACGACGACATAAATAGGTGTACCGACAATGAGCTAGAGAAACTAGCAGACATGTACAACAACAGTATAGGGAGTGCTAGCATCAAGGAGGAATGGTTACACAGCTATCTGATTCCCTTGCCGAAGCCTGACTAAAGACCACAAAAAAATTCAGGGATATCGAATTATAACCATACAGAATACAATAGGCAAGCTGCTGGAGAAGGTAATTGCCAGGAAAATATCAAGCCAACTAGAGAGGCAAGGTGTTTTCCCACCTACCCTGGGTGGGTACCGTCCAAAAAGAGAAACCTGGACCAATGCAGCAGTCTTTGCCCATGATGTCTATGAAGGTTTCCACTCAGGCACTGAAACCGTTGCTGCAGCGATTGATCTTGAGGACGCATACAACAGAGTACCACTGGATTTTTTAATGTTTCAGCTTCTTGAACTAAACGTAAGTCCATTCCTCCTTAGTTGGATCGCTGCAGCCCTCTACCAACGGAAAGTAGTCTTTAGATGTGGCAGTTGGACTTCGGAACCAACAACAATATATCCTGGCCTACCACAGGGATCACCATTATCTCCGGTACTGTTCAACGCCTACACAGTGAGAATCACCAGTGAGCAGATCACTGGACCTGGCAGGACATTGTCGTATGCCGATGATGTTTTAGTGTATCGTCAGGGTAAGGATAGAGAGGAGGTTGCTGTGGAACTACAAACCGAACTCAATCGCATAAGTACTTGGTGTGATGAAGCTGGGGCAATGGTCAACCCAACAAAGGCAACAGTGACTTGGTTCTCGTTGAATAATCATATTGTCAACAATCCAACACCAACTGTAATGCTGTGTTCAGAGACGGTGGAAAGAACGCAGGCAATGAATTACCTGGGGATACGGTTTGATCGAAGCCTTGCTTATAATGTGCACATAGACCAGGTGATAACAAAGGCCAAGCGGGGTTTGGCAGCGATGCGGGTGATGGCGGCAGCAAACTGTGAGCAGCGCCATCTATGTCTTCTGTACGAGGGGCTGGTCATGTCTGTTTTGGAGTATGCAATGGCAATCCTGACTCTCAGCCATAAGCAGATAGAAAGGATGGAAAGGATACAGAATGAAGCTATGCGCATTATTCTTGGATGTACAAGAGATACAGCATGCAGGGCGATGCGCTACCTTCTTGATTTTCCAACCATTGAAGAGAGAATACAAGTTTGCAGGGCACGCGCCTACCTCAGAATTAACGCAAACACACAACATCCACTGCATAGTGAAATTAGGAAGGTGAAGGGCAGCAGGTTAAAAAGAGGACGGTCGTGGATGGGTCAAGCCGAAGACATTCTTCAACAGGTGTGTTCACTTGAGGACTTAGAACCTGGCGAGGAGTGGGTGCAAGTGCCAACAGACTTCTGCACATCCTTTTCAGTTTGCATCCAACTAGATAGAAAATGCAGACAAGAAAATCCGGCTGCTGTTGAGGCTGAAGTACAAGCGTTGATTTTCGAGAATTCGCTAGACGGTGACGCGGTCATCTACACAGATGGGTCGGTCGTCCGACATGTGAGAAGCTCATGGGCCTTTACAGCTCGGGCCGGAGGGAGAATTGTGAAGGAGGACTCTGGTGCTTTCACTGAAACCACAAGTAGCCTGACCATGGAAGTCATGGCAGTAAGTAAAGCAATAACATGGCTCGAGACACAGACATTCACTAGGGCTTGTTTCCTTAGCGACTCAATGAACATGATCAAGAGGATAGAGGAGGGGTCGATCCGAAGAGAATGGTTGCTGCCTCTGAAGCGGTCTCGGCTGGCAAAGATTAGTTTCATCTTCATGCCAGGTCATGCGGGAGTACAAGGAAATGAGCGGGCTGACAAGCTCGCAGGTGAGGCTACTGTGGAGGGCGGACGCGCCATGGACCAGGCTGACATTCTGAATGCTCTACGAGAAGTGAGACTTTTGCGAGAACCAAGTGATGACTGTGAATCTACAACAATGGCCAGACTGCGGGAGCAGCAAATTAAAAGAGGGGTGGCCAAACAAGAACACTACGCAGGAAGCCAAAGAAGATTGATAAACCAACACAGAACTGGCGTCGTTAGCCGCTACACGCTGCGGGATTTGCTGAGGAGGGGATCCGAGCACTTATGGACTGAATGGTTCGATGTGCAACGAGGATGATCTGTCGACTAACTAACTAACTAACAGAATAACTATTGCTGCTTGTAGATTAAATATGTATATATTTAGTAATTTGTCTGATTAATATAAGTTGTACTGATTTCATAACTATTGTTACTTTCACATTAAATATGTATATATTTAGTAATTTGTCTGATTAATATAAGTTGTACTGATTTCATAACTATTGTTACTTTCACACTAAATATGTATATATTTATCTACAGTGATCAAGGTTTCTCATCAGCAAAAGTTAAACTATTTTCACAATTATTCATATATTTTCATCTCTACATCCAGGTATCTGTATTATTATAGTTTTGCAGTTCTTAGAAATGTTGTTTCTAAATTAATGATAATTTATCTCTACATCCCAGAGTGTCATCAATATTAAGCTCACTCACTATTATCAGAACAATTGTTCATTGTAAATTAAATTTACTTCAAGCATTTTTAAGAACTTAGTTTTAAATTCTGGAAAACATAACAAAACAAAGAAGACTTCTTAAAGAAATAAAATAAGCAAAGACTTGTCCAGCTTGGTCACAATTTACGACATGAAGAACTACAAGAGAGTTCTAGAGGCTACAATATGAGGAAATGAGGGAGGGGTACAGACAAGCATGCACAGATCTATCAATGCAGACATAAATGGAATAAAAGAGAGGGGCACAAGGCAAGCAACTATGGTACAGAATGATCTGAAAACTTCAGGATCAGCCTAAGGCCAGAATTATTTTCCAAGAAGTTTTGTAGCTCTTCTGACTATTTTTGTTTGTCTTGTTGAAGATAATTTTATTTCCATTTTTGTATCTATCTTTGTTAGTGTAAGTTCTATTTTCATAATGAATCTTACATTTAAATTACAGATAATTTAATGTCTGGTTTATTTTGTCACAGAATTTCTAATATTTTCATCACCTATTTTTGTTAATCTGCTAATTTCTTAGGCTGACTGGGTCATACATACCAAGCGACCACAGCCAAACTGGCCATCGAAGGGGACGGTGGAGTTTCACAATTTCAGTGTCAGATACAGAGATGGCTTGGATCTGGTTATTAGAAAAATGAATGTCATTGTCGAAGGAGGACAGAAGGTATGTATGTGTTTATGCTGTCTTATTTCCACAAACTTCACTGCCATCAATCATCATCTATACTTTCATGCTGTCTTATTTCCACAAACTTCACTCATGATCTATTGATTTAGGTGATGTTTTATGTTAGGGTGAATATTTTTACAAAAACTAAAAGTTCAATTTGGTAATGATGTATTATTTATCCAGGGTATTCTTCCCATGACATGTAGTTGTCTGACAATGACAATGACCTAAAGCAATAGTATGGCTGCAGATGGAGACTTTCACCCAGGCATGCTGTCTCAGTGACTCATTGAGAATACTCAGAAAGATTGAGATGGACTGAGTTGGAGGACAATGAATGGAGATCAAGTCTGACAAAAGTATCTTCATGTTTGTGCCAGGCTGATTGTGCCAGGCGTGTGAGTGTGGAGGAAATGTCATATGAACTGGTAGCTTGCAGGAGGGGCTACTATAGAAATCACACTTGCAGGAGGGGCTACTATAGAAATCACACTTGCAGGTGGGGCTACTGTAGAAATCACACTTGCAGGTGGGGCTAATGTATAAATCACACTTGCAGGTGGGGCTAATGTAGAAATCACACTTGCAGGTGGGGCTAATGTAGAAATCACACTTGCAGGTGGGGCTAATGTAGAAATCACACTTGCAGGTGGGGCTAATGTAGAAATCACACTTGTAGGTGGGGCTAATGTAGAAATCACACTTGCAGGTGGGGCTAATGTAGAAATCACACTTGCAGGTGGGGCTAATGTAGAAATCACACTTGTAGGCAGGGCTAATGTAGAAATCACACTTGTAGGCAGGGCTAATGTAGAAATCACACTTGTAGGCAGGGCTAATGTAGAAATCACACTTGCAGGTGGGGCTAATGTAGAAATCACACTTGTAGGCAGGGCTAATGTAGAAATCACACTTGCAGGCAGGGCTAATGTAGAAATCACACTTGTAGGCAGGGCTAATGTAGAAATCACACTTGCAGGTGGGGCTAATGTAGAAATCACACTTGTAGGCAGGGCTAATGTAGAAATCACACTTGCAGGTGGGGCTAATGTAGAAATCACACTTGCAGGTGGGGCTAATGTAGAAATCACACTTGTAGGCAGGGCTAATGTAGAAATCACACTTGCAGGTGGGGCTAATGTAGAAATCACACTTGCAGGTGGGGCTAATGTAGAAATCACACTTGTAGGTGGGGCTAATGTAGAAATCACACTTGCAGGTGGGGCTAATGTAGAAATCACACTTGCAGGTGGGGCTAATGTATAAATCACACTTGTAGGCAGGGCTAATGTAGAAATCACACTTGCAGGTGGGGCTAATGTAGAAATCACACTTGCAGGTGGGGCTAATGTAGAAATCACACTTGCAGGTGGGGCTAATGTAGAAATCACACTTGTAGGTGGGGCTAATGTAGAAATCACACTTGCAGGTGGGGCTAATGTAGAAATCACACTTGCAGGTGGGGCTAATGTAGAAATCACACTTGTAGGCAGGGCTAATGTAGAAATCACACTTGTAGGCAGGGCTAATGTAGAAATCACACTTGCAGGTGGGGCTAATGTAGAAATCACACTTGTAGGCAGGGCTAATGTAGAAATCACACTTGCAGGCAGGGCTAATGTAGAAATCACACTTGTAGGCAGGGCTAATGTAGAAATCACACTTGTAGGCAGGGCTAATGTAGAAATCATACTTGCAGGTGGGGCTAATGTAGAAATCACACTTGTAGGCAGGGCTAATGTAGAAATCACACTTGCAGGTGGGGCTAATGTAGAAATGGCACTTGCAAGTGGGGCTAATGTAGAAATCACACTTGCAGGTGGGGCTAATGTAGAAATCACACTTGCAGGTGGGGCTAATGTAGAAATCACACTTGCAGGTGGGGCTAATGTAGAAATCACACTTGCAGGTGGGGCTAATGTAGAAATCACACTTGCAGGTGGGGCTAATGTAGAAATCACACTTGCAGGTGGGGCTAATGTAGAAATCACACTTGTAGGCAGGGCTAATGTAGAAATCACACTTGCAGGTGGGGCTAATGTAGAAATGGCACTTGCAAGTGGGGCTAATGTAGAAATCACACTTGCAGGTGGGGCTAATGTAGAAATCACACTTGCAGGTGGGGCTAATGTAGAAATCACACTTGCAGGTGGGGCTAATGTAGAAATTGCACTTGCAGGTGGGGCTAATGTAGAAATTGCACATGTAGGTGGGGCTAATGTAGAAATTGCACTTGCAGGTGGGGCTAATGTAGAAATTGCACTTGCAGGTGGGGCTAATGTAGAAATTGCACATGTAGGTGGGGCTTATGTAGAAATAGCACTTGCAGGTGGGGCTAATGTAGAAATTGCATTTGCAGGTGGGGCTTATGTAGAAATTACACTTGCAGGTGGGGTTAATGTAGAATTCACACTTGCAGGTGGGGCTATTGTAGAAATCACACTAGCAGGCAGTACTGTAGAAAGCAGATTTGCGGGTGGAGTTACTGTGGAAAGTGAATGTACAGCTGGGGTTACTGTGGAAAGCAGATTTGCAGGTGGGGCTACTGTGGAAAGCGGACGAGCAATAGACCAGGATGATGTAGTTGATGCCCTCAGAGAGACAGGGCAATTGATGACTACGAATCTGCAACCTTGGCCAGATTTCAAGAACAGCAACTCAAAAAGCCAGTGCCTTGTAGGGAGTCCCAGAATAATCAGCCAACACAGATCTGGTGTCACCAACCGCTAAGGGGGATAGTGATGAGGGGATCTGAGAACTTATGGATTGAATAATTTCAAGTGCAGTGAGGGTAATCTGATGGTTAACTAATTTTCAAGCACAATAATGAAAGATACAGATCTGGGAATAACCAAGATGCTGGTGAATACGGGACACCAAAGACACCCTGGGTGTGAAAGTGCATGAGGCAGAGGAACCGGAAAAGGATGGAGAGTCTGTCTGGTGTGTTGTGATGAGAGTGACTTTCTATATTTGACTTGGTGAATGATGATGAGTGCTCTATAGTCTCCAGAACAGGATTCCCACTGATTGTGCTAGAATATTGCCATACTCCTGCTTTACTTCTAGGGCTCGTTGAGCAAGTAGTTGACAATTTCCATGAGAAACACAGACACGCAGCAATTGTAGTAGAAGGAACTCAACGTCTTAGAATTGCACAGTCTTTATTCTGAACATTGTTATCTCCAAACATACACCGTGTGACATCATGCTCCCGATACATAGGACAGGTGAATGCATCTTATAATAAACATGTAACGAATGGAATAACAGTTATTATTAATATGTGCAGATTGCTATCATTTTGAGCCCTACACCACCACTAACATGTAAACTTAAATGTCAGACCAACTCACTGTTTCGGCTACTGGCCATTTTTGGATGAGAGATCTGTCACCTTTGACACCGACAACGCAACTTATTCTTCGTTGATACAATATATCACGTTGACTGGAAACTCTATTCTGTCGATAGTCATGTTGATAACTGAAACTGACAGCCTTCAATGATCTGCGTGATGTTAAGAACCGCCTGGGTATGTTTTTACAACCAGCCCACACCGCAGCTCCAACCTGACTGACTGTTCACGCTTCTTAGCCATGACCTCACTTCTGTCCTCTCCAAATTCATGGAGTCTTGAGTGATCTCTCTTCTCTCGTGATAACATTACTATCACTCAACACGTTTTTGGGGTGATTGTCGATAAACTGTTGTTAACTCTACTCTACTCTTGTTGATCATTAGCTGTACCGTATACCCTCTGTTAGTACATAGTACTGGTACTTTATACCTGCTCATAGCTACATGGCAAACATGACAAGATCGTGTTTACCCCAGACATTTCCTTTAACTCTTTCTAGCCAGGGCAATCGTTACTTTCACTGTTCATTATTTTCACTGTTTGTTACTTTCACTGTTTGTAACTTTCACCATTTGTTACTTTCACTGTCTGTTATTTTCACTGTTCTTTGCTTTCACTGTTTGTTATTTTAACATTTGCTACTTTCACTATTTGTTACTTTCACTGTGTGTTACTTTCACTGTTCAATGCTTTCACCATTTGTTACTTTCACTGTTTGTTACTTTCACTGTTTTTTATTTTCACTTTTCATTGCTTTCACTATTTGTTACTTTCATATTTGTTACTTTCACTACATATTGTTTTCACTGTTTGTTACTTTCACCATTTGTTGCTTTCACTATTTGTTACTTTCACTATTTATGCCCCAAATGGTTGTTACTTTAACTCCTGTCTCAGTTATTTTAATTCTTTCTGAAATATCTTAGTACTACAACCAGTAAATTCCTAGACTACGCATTCAAAGATCAACCAATAATAATGTCTGAGCTCTACAAGCAATAATTCTGTTGCTCATCTACTCAATAGTACACTCATGTCTTTCAGGTAGGCATAGTTGGGCGAACTGGAGCTGGCAAATCGTCGCTGTCACTGTCTCTCTTCCGTCTGATGGAAGCAGCCGGTGGTAGTATTATAGTTGACGGCGTCAACATTGCAGACATTGGACTTCATGATCTGAGATCACGTTTGACTATTCTACCTCAGGTAACAGGCAGGCAGTTTCACATTGCAAACTCATTCATTCATTCAGTAGCATGTCCTTTTCAGAACCTTGCTCCCATAACAACCTTCTGGAAAACCTCTCGATCATAAGCAAGATGTCCCTTGTTGGATACACCCATCTGGAGATAATCCGCCACATCCTGCACCCATCTTCTCTTTGGCCTTCCTCTTCCTCTCTTCCCAGGCATATACCCCTCCAATATTGTTCTCTCCAAACTTTCGTGACGTTTCAAGTGACCGAAATATTTAAATTTTCTTTGTTTTATCGTCTTTAATAGCCAACCTTCTTCAATATTCAGCTCTTGAAGTATGGATGCATTTGTTCTTTTCTTTATCCAAGATATTCTTAGAACTCGACTATAACATTTATATTCAAAGGCATTTATGCGTATGTTGCAATGGGAAAGATGCATGCTCTGAAAAATTTAATTTTTGTAGTTCTGTCTGTCCCATTCCATAATTTATTCAGTTGTTTTAGTCTTCGAAGAGCAATTGATAGTCGTCGTGTAATTTTTTTCATGGCGTCACCGTTATTGGTAATCAATGACCCAAGATATTCAAAATTGTTCACCACCTCCAATTTTTCCTCATTAACGTATATTTCTTTCTCCATAGTAGTTTTATCTGTATGCATTATCTTTGTGTTTGCTATGTTAAGATATAAGTTGTGATTTTCACTATTCAATTGGGTTGAGGCTGTTAGGTTTTCTATACCAGTCTGTGTTGTGGATCATTGCAAACTCACAGATGATAATTACAGATTTGATGGTACAGCATGGGAAGTTAAAAAATAAAGCGATGACCCTGTTGTTTCTGCCATCAGACATAGTGGACATATGGTGTTAGTCTAATATATTTTACACATCAATAGGAACTTGAGGGGTGATGTGGTAAGTATCACATTGGAAGCCTTTCCTTCCCAAGATATACTTGGTGCTCATTTTAGACTGGTCATGTTAAAAAATCTGGCATAATAGGAATTGAACCTATGAATACAAGGCTATTGTATTTACCACTATTGGGAGTTGAACCAGCACCACTTATCTACATCTGCTGGGCGTTGAACCAGCACCACTGTCTTACAAGTAAAGAAACAATCCTTTTACATGCCTTGCCATGCACTGGGCATATGGTGCCAGGTCCATTCTGTATTGACCAACCTGCACTTGTGGCTGATGTGGTCAGTGTCAGACTGGCCACCTTTACTTCCTCAGACAATCCTAGAAAGCAGGTTAGGCTGGCTCAATCTGGGAGCCCAAGTTAGTTTAAAATGTGAATTCCCCTGACGGGGCTCAAACCATTGACCCCTGGGCTTGAAGGCCAGTTTCTAGCCACTACGCCACCATGTCTCCCTTAATAGTAAATAATATTTGTTTCTTTCTATTTACTAGTGCTTTTGTGCCAGCTCTGTGATGAAGGGGTTATGGACTTAGTTCATAATCTCACAGATTGAAACACAGCCGTGGGTGATTTGGCAGCAGACCATCTTTCGTTGGTTTTTTCCTGAAAATGGTATCGCCCAGCCATTTAGAAAGCAATGGCAAACTACTGAATGTAAACATGCCAAGAAATCATAAACAGCCAAAACATTCTGGGGGTTGACTGCGATGTCCTGTAAAGGATATGCAACTACCTTAATTGTGGCGAAGAGACTATGTACTCAGTTCAAAACTCCACAGAATGAGTTCGAAACAGCTGCGGGCAATTTGGCAGCAGACGGCCTCGCATTGAGTTTCCCATATAAAGGTATGAGTGCCGGTTAGTTCAGAAAGCAACGGGAAACTACTGACCATAAACTTGCCAAGAAATCACGAACAGCCAAAAAATGCTGGGGTTGACAGTGACGTCCTGTAAAGGATATGCAAACAAACATTTTTCTATTTTGGTTTCAGCATCATATTAGATATGCCACAGAGATAAAGTAAAGAATTGTTACATCCAAAGATAATTTTTAAGAGATTCAGTGCCAAACAAAATGGAGATTTGTACTTAATAAAAATGGATGGTGGAAAATGGGAAGTAGGGCTGTGTCAGTTATGACCTAACAGTTGTTAATATGGTAGCAGACATGTATTATATATTAAGTCAAGTTTTAATTTTTTTCGACAATTGATTCAACTCCAGGACCCAGTTTTATTTTCTGGTTCTCTCCGGTTGAATCTGGACCCCTTCAATGAGTTTGATGATGATGAAATTTGGACGGCCTTGGAAAGGGCCCATTTAAAACATTTTGTGAACCAAATGCCAGGAAAGCTTCTGTACGAGTGTGGAGAGGAAGGCCAAAATCTCAGGTCAGTGCAAGCGTTATTGAGTGGAGGCAGATAACGAAATAATAACACAGACTTTAACAACTGACTGAAATACAAAGCGTACATGTGACAATTATGGAATATGAAATAATAATAATAATAAATAACAAACACAGACTTTAACAACTGACTGACAGACAAAGCGTACATGTGACATGGAATATGAAATAATAATAATAAATGACAAGCACAGACTTTAACAACTGATAGACTGACAAAGTGTACATGTGACAATAATGGAGTAAACATAAGTGACAAACACAGACTTTAACAACTGATAGACTGACAGACAGACAAGTGTACATGCATGACAAAATTGGAATACATGGTGCTAATGCAATTAGTGTGTTTGCCTGCCCAGACCATGGTCTAAGTTCAGTCCCCAGCAGACGTAGGGTTTTTTCCCAACCAGGATGGCTCAAGGATCAATGACCTTCTAGTCTCATCAAAATGGCTACTAGACAATGTTTAGGGTCTTGTGAGTCTTGTCTGGCAAGGAGAGGTTGTGGACAGGAGCTGGCCCCCTCACTTCATATGCCATGGCCTAGAATATGTGAAGGCCTTGGCCTTACACTCCCCCCTTCCCCCAGTCAACAACATCAGCATCTGTTATGGGACTTCCTTTACCAATTTCTTTTAGACTGGAGATTTGTGTGTACACGTGACAACATTGGGAAATAGTCATTGACATCAGACTTTGGAAATGTGGAAGACAAATGTGACAGCAGTAGATTATAATGTCAGTGACATACACAGACTTTGGAAATGTGAAAGACAACTGTGATATCAGTGGAATATGTAATGATCTCATTCACAGACTTTGGAAATGTTGAAGACAACTGTGATATCAGTGGAATATGTAATGATGTCATTCACAGACTTTGGAAATGTGGAAGACAAATGTGAGAGCAGTGGAATATATCAAAGAGATCACACAGACTTTCGAACATTTCTTTATGCTCTGTTTATTTCCACACTGGAAACATCAGACTGTTTGTATTTTTTAAATCTAATGTAATAACTACACTTTCCTGCTTTCATCTATTGTGATACTTTTAAGAAATTAAATGTTTCACAAACTTAAATGATGTGACTAGTGTTCATATTTGACAAGAAATTCTGGTTTATTTCCCAGTGTCGGCCAAAGACAGCTACTCTGTCTGGCCAGAACTCTGCTGAGGAAGACAAAGATTCTGATCCTGGATGAAGCAACTGCTGCCGTGGATATGCAGACAGATAATCTCATACAGAACACCATCCGGTTTGCTTTCCAGCACTGTACTATCATAGCTATTGCACACCGACTGAACACCATTATGGATTATGACAAGTGAGTGGTATTTAGAATATAACCCACTATGAAAACATAACATGAAATTAATAATGGATTATGGAAACTATTTCAAAACATGGACATTTAATAACAGATGATGGCAGAAGCAAAACAGAAATAAAAAAGAGAATAGGAATGGGAACAAATGCTCTCAACATCATGAAATCAGTATTGACATCTTGAGGGATTAATAATACTTTAGAGAATTGCTAAATGTTACGTATATTAAACACTACTGTATGGCGCTGAAGCCTGGACAATGAACAAGCAGTTGGAAAGTCAGATAGAGGCCCTGGAGATGTGGATATACAAGAGAACATGTCATATTTCATCAAATCAATCAAAACACAATCAAATACAGAGGTTCTAGAAAAACTGGGAATGAAAAGAGAGTTGATGAAAACAATGAAAAGGAGGCAGGTGAAATATTTTGGCCACATTAAAAGACATGGTACTCTTATAAAAACCATACAGGAGGACAAGGTTGAGGGCAAGTGAGCAAGAGGTAGACAACGATACAAGTGGGAAGATAACATCAAGAGATGGACGAACATCAGCCTGACAGAATGAACAGTCAAGGCGAGAGACAAACAGTGTTGGAGATCATTGCAACCAACCTTCACCATGGAGATGGCACTTGATTGATTCAAAACATGATCATGCTAACACATTTACATATATTTAAAGAATGCTGAAATTCCTGTCACAATCAACATGACTAATCTGGACACTTTGAAAGAGGCTAAAACACAAAGATAACTTACCTCTAACATCAGAAAGAGGCTATGACACAAAGATAACTTACCTCAAACATCAGAAAGAGGCTAAAACACAAAGATAACTTACCTCTAACATCAGAAAGAGGCTATGACACAAAGATAACTTACCTCAAACATCAGAAAGAGGCTAAAACACAAAGATAACTTACCACAAACATCAGAAAGAGGCTATGACACAAAGATAACTTACTTCAAACATCAGAAAGAGGCTATGACACAAAGATAACTTACCACAAACATCAGAAAGAGGCTAAAACACAAAGATAACTTACCACAAACATCAGAAAGAGGCTATGACACAAAGATAACTTACCTCAAACATCAGAAAGAGGCTATGACACAAAGATAACTTACCACAAACATCAGAAAGAGGCTATGACACAAAGATAACTTACCACAAACATCAGAAAGAGGCTATGACACAAAGATAACTTACCTCAAACATCAGAAAGAGGCTAAAACACAAAGATAACTTACCTCAAACATCAGAAAGAGGCTATGACACAAAGATAACTTACCTCAAACATCAGAAAGAGGCTAAAACACAAAGATAACTTACCTCAAACATCAGAAAGAGGCTATGACACAAAGATAACTTACCTCAAACATCAGAAAGAGGCTAAAACACAAAGATAACTTACCTCAAACATCAGAAAAGAGGCTTATGACACAAAGATAACTTACCTCAAACATCAGAAAGAGGCTAAAACACAAAGATAACTTACCTCAAACATCAGAAAGAGGCTATGACACAAAGATAACTTACCTCAAACATCAGAAAGAGGCTAAACACAAAGATAACTTACCTCAAACATCAGAAAGAGGCTATGACACAAAGATAACTTACCTCAAACATCAGAAAGAGGCTATGAACACAAAGATAACTTACCTCAAACATCAGAAGAGGCTAGTGACACAAAGATAACTTACCTCAAACATCAGAAAGAGGCTAAACACAAAGATAACTTACCTCAAACATCAGAAAGAGGCTATGACACAAAGATAACTTACCACAAACATCAGAAAGAGGCTAAGATACAAAGATAACTTACCACAAACATCAGAAAGAGGCTATGACACAAAGATAACTTACCTCAAACATCAGAAAGAGGCTAAAACACAAAGATAACTTACCTCAATCATCAGAAAGAGGCTATGACACAAAGATAACTTACCTCAAACATCAGAAAGAGGCTATGACACAAAGATAACTTACCTCAATCATCAGAAAGAGGCTATGACACAAAGATAACTTACTTCAAACATCAGAAAGAGGCTATGACACAAAGATAACTTACCTCAAACATCAGAAAGAGGCTAAAACACAAAGATAACTTACCTCAAACATCAGAAAGAGGCTAACACACAAAGATAACTTACCTCAAACATCAGAAAGAGGCTATGACACAAAGATATCTTACCTCAAACATCAGAAAGAGGCTATGACACAAAGATAACTTACCTCAAACATCAGAAAGAGGCTATGACACAAAGATAACTTACCACAAACATCAGAAAGAGGCTAAGATACAAAGATAACTTACCACAAACATCAGAAAGAGGCTATGACACAAAGATAACTTACTTCAAACATCAGAAAGAGGCTATGACACAAAGATAACTTACCACAAACATCAGAAAGAGGCTAAAACACAAAGATAACTTACCTCAAACATCAGAAAGAGGCTATGACACAAAGATAACTTACCTCAAACATCAGAAAGAGGCTATGACACAAAGATAACTTACCTCAAACATCAGAAAGAGGCTATGACACAAAGATAACTTACCTCAAACATCAGAAAGATGCATCATTTTTAGGCTACTTTATCAGTAGACAATAATTTAAACATATGGTGACAACTGGAAAGATTTGAGTAAAGAAATTAGCATAAATTAAGTAACACAATTAGTATAAATTAAGTGACACAATTAGTATAAATTAAGTGACATCATTAGTATAAGTTTAGCAACACAATTAGTATAAGTTAATGGACATAATTAGTATAAGTTTTAAGTTGCATAATTAGTTTAAATTTTAAGTGACATAATTAGTATAAGTTAAGTGGCATAATTAATTTAAGTTTTAAACAACATAATTAGCATAAATTCAGTGACATAATTAGTATAAGTCAAGGGACATAATTAGTATAAATCAAGGGACATAATTAGTATAAGTCAAGGGACATAATTAGTATAAGTCAAGGGACATAATTGGTATTCATCAAGGGATATAATTAGTATACGTCAAGTGATGGGGATGTCTGAGCTGACAGGCACAAACTCTAATCACTGTGCTACTGCAGCTGGCAAGCAAAGTTGTTTATTCAATTAGAACATAAATGTTCACATTGTCATACCCAGGAAGATTTTGTTTGAAATCACTAAACATGCTTCTGATATGTTACTGTGCTGAGTGCTTCTGATATGTTACTGTGCTGAGTGCTTCTGATATGTTACTGTGCTGAGTGCTTATGATATGTTACTGTACTGAGTGCTTCTGATATGTTACTGTGCTGAGTGCTTCTGATATATTACTGTGTTGAGTACTTCTCACTGTTTTTATCTGCATGTTTACTACAGTGTTTCTATATGTTTATATATCTCTGTCTATCTAATCTATATGTCTGTCTATGTAATCTATATGTCTGTCTAATCTATATGTCTGTCTAGTCTATATGTCTGTCTAATCTATATGTCTGATTTTAAAAAAAAATCTAAATGCTTGTTTATCAGTCTGTCCATCTACCCAACCTCTATTCATCCATGCAGTCATCCAGTCTAACCATTCACCCATCTATGCACTCATTCATCCAACCATGCATCCATCCATCCTCCATTCATCCAGTCACTTATTCATCCAACTCTCCATCCACAGAGTCATGGTCTTGGATGCTGGAGTGGTGAAAGAATATGATGCCCCAAGCAGACTGCTAGAGGATCACAACTCCATGTTTTACTCCATGGCAGCAGACGCTAACCTAGTCTAGACAACTTCCTGCCTGAAAACTTTGATTACTTGAACAATACTGACCTCACTGAATGCCTCTTCTCCTTCGAGTATTTTGTCTGGTGATCATGACCCTTCACTTCCCTCTGTCTTTAAATATGTTAAGTTGTTGTCATTTATATTCTTCTGTGTTGCTTAGCAGTTTAAGCTTTCTATGTACATTTGTGTGCCTAATATCCCAGTTATATTATACACATTACATACGGCGAGAAAACATCATGAGCATAACAAACATTGTGGAACCAGACATACTTATTATTATTTCTCTTTTATTCTCCTTGTCACCTCTCAGCATTAGGATATCAATGAGTTCTGGAACATTCACTGGTGTGTATCTCTCAGCCTTACATTAGGATATCAATGAGTTCTGGACACAATCTCTGCTGTGTATCTCTGTCTTACATCAGGATATTGATATCAGAGTTCTGGACACAATCTCTGCTGTGTATCTGTCGGCTTTGTCTTAGATAAATTGAAATACTTTGGTCCTGTTAAATGACACATTGGCTTAAGAAAAGTAACGGAAGACATGGTTCCTGGAGCGTCCGGTTGAACAACACAAAGCTGAAGGCTGATACGAGACATTAAAGACACCCTAAACATGAAAATGCATCGGTGGGGAAACTGACAAAAGATCATTGTTTCTGGTATATCATGTCTGTTCTCTGATGTTGACATTGTAACAGAGTGAGTACCATCTCTGTTAATAGGTTTGATGTGCAAAGTTTAGGCACAGTTGAGCATCCTATAAGAACGTTACTAAGGATGCTCAAGCCGTGACGTAGGGTTTTTGGGGAAGTTAGTTACAGCCAAGGTCTGGAGAAGTGAACATCATACCATGTAATTTGTGTAATATTCTTCGGCTTATTATGTTCAATAAAACCTTTTAAGAAAACACCATCGGGACTCGTTTTATAATCGTCCCTGTACCTGTACTATAACAGTACAGATTTGACGCCGCACACCAGGATTTCGATGTTGAACTTGGATGTAGCAGACACATAACGAGAAGTACTGAAAAACAACATAGCACAGCAGAGAACTTTCATGGGAAATTTTTTATCAGCTTGCGACAAGAAGGTATGAGTAAATAAACTTTTACTAAATGTTTTGAATCAAAAGATCCAGACCGGACCACTTTTCTTGAAAGTTTCAACTTAAAATAGAATCAACATGAAGCATTTTTCGGGCTAGTTGATTGAAGCCATACGTATTAAGATTACTGGATGGAGCCATCATTGTAACCTGGTTGTCAGTAGAATGGGCTGTTTCTCATCATAACCACCTGAAATAACCTGATTGTTATCAAAATGCTGTGAATTTTAACCTGCCATTATTACAGCCGTTCATTGACCTTGCTTGTTTGAAGGTCACTTACCTACTAGAACTGCCCAAGATCAAAGACATTTTTTTCAAATCTCAAAATTAAAACAGCCACAAACAACTTGAAATTACATCGAGATGTCAGGAAGAATGCGATTTGGTTGCTTTGGTCTCTTTGGACGCGGGTGGGCATAATGGTTGCCGGCCTGCTGAAGAGGAGACCTAATTAAGTCGCTTCATCAAGCTAGAGCTGTTTTCAAGTCGTCCAGAAGAGCCCTGTTTAGGGTGAAAAGAAGGCGCAAGTCTGGTGTGCCCAACCATGGGTGAAAGTGGAAGCACTCACTCCTCGCGCTAGAGAAGACTGAGATGTCCGGGGAATGATGTAACTACCAGAAATTGTCGTCGTTTGGAGAAATATAAGCAGCTTCAAGTGATGGAGTAGCTTGTTTTATACGGGAAGCCTACACTTGGCAAACATAGTTCTCAGCTGACGTACGTGAATCTACTTTCCAGTTGGATCAAGGGACGATATATCTAATGGTAATTAATTAAGGTTTAACCAATATGAGACTTTTGACTGTTAGATACAATTGATTGATTAATTCAAACATTCAATATTTACAAGAGGAAAAAACAGTTGCTTACGTTTTTTATGTAATTTAAATACGATCATATATCTAGTGATATTTATTAACTAAATTGTTATAACTGTGAGTTTGCTTATATATAGTAAAATATTTCAGCATAGTTCAGCATGGCAGAAGAACAAGTTGCGTTAACACAAGTGTCAACTGGAGTAGGCACGGAAATAGCTAGACTCAACACAGCAATAAAACAGCAAGGATGTGGGCATGTATATAATTAATTGTTGTAGGATATTGAAGAATTGAAAACTTGATGCATGTTTTTAAAGATTTGTTCTTTGAATAACCTTTTTGCAGGGTATGGAATAGTGATAGGAAAGCTAAGTATTAAAAACAACATATCATAAAGGCGTGGTGAACTAATATGGTTATCTTTGATAGGAAGTTAGAACATGTGACGGAGTTAATGGACAATTTAAGGATGGATGTAGATAGAATTTCGTCCATAATAAAAGTAATAAAGAGACAGACGCTTGAACGAACGGAGCACAAGACAGGTATGAGACGTGTTGAGGTAGACAAGTCCAATAGATGGCAACCGATCAATAGAAACGATAACCGGTGTGGTTACAATTCTAAAGTTATCAACCATATACATATGAAAGCAGATAAGAGTGAGACACAGAGACATAGGAATTAGTAATGGTCAGAAAAGGAAACAGTGGTCGTGGCCTTCAAATAGTGAAAACGCAAGAGCCTTGCGAGAGAACTGGTTTCAGATCAGACAGTTGCGATATTCGGTAGCAAGGTTGAGTAACAGAGAAAGAAACACAGATAAGATTTTGGGTAGTCAGGAGGTGTCTTCAGTCTTTAGTGTCAGACAAGAAAGAGAGACACAGACGCAACCAGGCAGTAGTGTGGAAAAGAGTACTCAGACGTCGATTGATAAAGTGACAAAGAGAGACACTGGTACAGAGCTTGGACAACCCAAGACAGAAGACAGGCAGACAAGAACCAAAGATGTTAAAAGACAGGTGAGGAAAAGTATTAGAAAAAGAAATACAAATAGTATGATAGTTAATAGAGGTACGACGACAGGTATGTCAAGTTCCTCAGGTATAGACATTAATTTAATCCCTAAATGGTGTAGGAATGTTAGGTGTGGGAGTTCAGGTTATGGAGAGGATGTTTCCACCTCTACCGCATATTATAGTAAAAACCGGATTAGTGAGATAACTATAGATACTGATGATTCAGAGGACGAGTAGGACTATTAAGAAGAAGAAACGAAAGAGGGAGGTTAGAGAATATATGCTTTCCAGACCTGATTTATTTACGCTTACAGATATTGAAGAGGCTAAGTTTGATAGTTTGACCGATAAGTGACGTGACGAAATACGTTGAGAGAATCTGACTCGTTAATAGTGTGGGATGAAGTGATGAGGAGGTTAAGATAAAGTGAGTGAGTAGTTGACTGGCGAAGTGGTTTGACGTAGGAGAATTAAGTAGGACGGAGAGTAGTGGGATTATGATGATTGAGAATGAAGTAAGAAAGCAGTTGAATTGTGAAAGTCCTGTTGAGTAGTGAAGTAATTCGTCTGGTTATGCGTTGTCCGTACGTTAGTATAAGTGTAGACAAACAGGTGTTCGTCGCGCTGAGTGAAGCAGGAGTGAGGTTTTGAGACGCCGTCTAAGTGGAGTACATGGATAAAATGTTGTCAAGCGATTGGTAGTAGTTGCGCGTTTGATATATCTTGTGTCACTGTGTGTGGAAGTAATAGACACGATTAGGCTGTGGTGAGTAATTGCTAGAATGTTGAATTGGTGTCTAAATTGTTTGTGGTAGAAGTTATAGTATAGGCACGTCAGGTTGTCGTCGTGATACCGAGAATAATGGTGAGATGAGAACGAGCTTGTTTGTACATAATGGTCAATGCATATGAGAAGTATAAATACGAGCGCCGTGCGAATACGAGAAGAGTGGCTGATAAGTACGCTGATAAAACGTGGAGGATAGAGTAACTGAGTAGGCGGAAATTGGGAAGTGGAAAGAAGATGATTGGAAATTTGTGATGTCTTTTGTTTAGAATGTCTGACGTTAGACAGAATTAATGAAAATTTTATGACAGGCTGACAGAAAGAGAGTTAACATTTTGAATGACGTTTAGTATTGTTGGCAGAGACATGTTGAAGCAAGAATGCCTGATATAGAGAAATGAAAGAATGTGATTAGCCAAATGAATATCGGAGTATTATAAATAGAGCACTATAGACTGTGTGCCGATAAGTGTGACTGGTTTGACTATCATCGCGGTGTGAGAACGCTAGGAGAGACTTGAAGATAGTTTAGAGTTGGGTGTGGTGAGATGTTAGAAAGTACTGATACGTTGGTTAGTTGCGTCGGGTAGACGAGAGACTTAAAATTAGAATTGGTTATTGACAAATATAGTAGATAGATGTATTGGTGAGGTCTATAGTAAATAGACAAATTTTTTTGCTGGTTGTAGCATGGTGGAGATACCGTAGTAAACGGTAATGTTTAATAATTCTTGGTACAAATCCAAGGGAAACAACTAGATTAGTTACAATTTCCCTTACTGAGTAGATGAATTGGGGTGTGCTGGATTTAGTGCCCTGATGTAATGGAAATTACTGGTTTTTAGTAGATATGGGTAACACTTATAATAAGTGCTGCGCCAGACAGCGTGAAGACAATTAGTAAAACATGAATTGAATGCCATGTTTTACTCCAAAGAATAATTATATACTGTAGATATCAGTACAATAGTAAAGGGGTGTAAGTGTGTTAATGAGAAATGAACATTGTCAGTGTGGAGATAAAATGCCATGTGGTTTTGGGGGGTCCGTGATATGTGGACTGAAAGGGAATAACATTGATTACAAGCAGTGAGGGGTTAGAAGGTCACAGACATGAGTTCAGTGGCGGTATTTTATTGCTGTTGATAACGGCATAAATTGGAAGTGAAGGTTTTTGGTGAAATGCCCATAATAAATGGACATTACTGGGTTGCTGAAGTTTTTCGGCGAGATTAATAGGGAATTCTGAGTGAGGTATAGGAGAGGTTTGGTTATGTTAGGTGATGAGAAGGTCTTGAGTGATAGGGCCCATAATGGACCTTTTGATTTGTATACTGTCTGTAATAGATAGACAAATTAGATTGGATATAGAAAGGAAAAAATTAGCGGCTGATAGCAATAGACATACAGATGAAGAAGAAGGAATGGATGAAAAGTCAGAATCTAATAGAGATAGTAGCATGGAAGAAAATATTTCTTTACGAGAGGAAGAAGACATTGATGTGGAGATAGCACTTATTCAGAGAAATCTGGAGTTACTGAGGAAATGGAAACATGGTAGATAAATTGATAGAAAATGCTGCAGATAGCAGGATGTAAATTTTGTGATTTAAAGAGGAAAGGGATAGTTGATGAAATACGCTAGCTGTATATTACACGTGTTTTATAGAAAATGGTTTGATTGATACTTGTAATGAGTTGTCTTGAGGAGTAGACATGACACTATATATTTAGGTATTAAGATAGGTAATATGGATGTAAATTCGAGTGTGGTGTATTTTTATGGTAGTTTTATTGCCAATTGATTTTATGATTTGACTTGTTGAGTTTTCTTAATAGATAAATAAGTTATTGTTAGTCCGTAAAAGTGACTAACAATGGATAGGATGTATGTCATATTATTTTGAAATATGTTTTTCTTTGAATGAGTTGATTACCTTTATTTGATATGAGGGGAAAGAAAATGCGGTTTTAAAAACTTGGGGGGCATGATATCCTGTTTTGACTTCGTTTTGGTTGATTCATGATTTTGCTTGAATTATCTTGTGTATTGAATAGTATTTACCCTTGTTTAACAAATAAGTTGAAAATGTTGTTCACAAGTTTTGTTTAAAATAAAGACGAATAAGATGGGGCTTTATTTAGGACCCTTCGTTCAGAAAATGATTGACAAACGACGGAGGACTAGAAGAGAGACACATTCTCCTTATGAGTAATGGCTTAAAGGTAAATATGAGTACCTTGTGCTGGTAGGAAGACTGCTGTGCCAATCAGCATTAGTGTGTTAGAATAGGGAAGTTAATCATATAGTGGCTATGAAGTGTTGGAAACATATGCCATACTTAAGTGACGGGGTTCCTACACAAATAAGAGGGTTCTGGGGAGTTAAAATAGGAGCTGCATTAAGTCAGCGTGGATTAAAGGTATATGGATTGGATGCCATATTATACACGTGATTAACGTCTAAAGAGGCTGTGATAGTGAGCAAATATAAGAGGCTGGTTGATGGAGAGTAAATATTAAGGGGGCTGTGAATGGCAGTGCATATGGTTTGGTATAGGGTTAGATAAATGTATAAACAAGGATGCTTGTCATGGGATCTGAGGGGGTAAATATAGGAGCTGTGATAAACAGCGTTAATTAATTTAAAATGTTCATGGAATATGAACATTGTTATTGGTTTCATGATTGGACGTGAAATAGGTGAAATATGGGCATGGGTGTGGATGGCAGTACAAATATTGAGTATATAGAAGAAATTTTGGATCAACTTAATTTATAACAAACAGAGATGTAGCTTCATAAATCATAAGATGTGTTTTTGAAAAACTTTTATAAAAGTTTTTACGTTTGCAAGGGAGGTAAATGTGATTGTTTTTGACTATTGCTCTTCATAACTGGGTGCGCATCCCATCTTTTCTGTCTATCCTGTGTTGTGTTGTTAATGTTGGGAAAGAATGAGAAGTTTCATAATGCCAAGTGTATACCAACGATTTTTATGAACCATTATATATGAATTGGAATGTCCTTATGACCTATATTTTTGTAATGAAACCTTGAAGAGTCAGAAACGAAGAAGAAGTATAACTTCATAGCGATTTGCTATATGGGACAATGATAAGAGACAAGTGGAGAATTAGTAGAAGTGAAAGTAGTTACTTAAGATAGAGTTAGTTTGGGATGGCTTGGAGAAAAAAATATTGGGGGTTAAGGTGTTGATGAGGGAAAGAATGTTTAGAATAAGGGGGTTAGGGGTTAAGACTTTTGAAGAAAAGTCTTTTTAAAGAAAGGGAGGTCTGTAACAGAGTGAGTACCATCTCTGTTAATAGGTTTGATGTGCAAAGTTTAGGCACGGTTGAGCATCCTATAAGAACGTTACTAAGGATGCTCAAGCCGTGACGTAGGGATTTTGGGGAAGTTAGTTACAGCCAAGGTCTGGAGAAGTGAACATCATACCATGTAATTTGTGTAATATTCTTCGGCTTATTATGTTCAATAAAACCTTTTAAGAAAACACCATCGGGACTCGTTTTATAATCGTCCCTGTACCTGTACTATAACAACATCTGCCACGTCGGGCTGGCTGGTTTGTTGTGTCAGTGATCAGCACTGTCATTTACTGTCAATATAGTACCTTGCAGTGTATGGCAGGGGGATCTTTGAGCCTGAGAAATTAAGGCCGTCTGGCTAGTGCCCGAGTGGCTAGAACGCTGGATTCTCCTTCAGGAGACCCGGGCTCAAATCCTCGGTAAGGTTTGAGATTTTTTTCTGTCGGGGGCAAAAAGAAAATCCTAACCTGTACAGTTAGCGGGGACTGCACTAGCCAGGTGGCCTTAATTCCTCAGGCTCAAAGACCCCTCTGCCATACACCGCAAGGTACTGTATTGGCAGTAAATGACAGTGATCAGCACTGATATCTCAATCTGAGATTGTTCTTTTTAGGTATGTATTCTTTGGCTGTTGATTTTAAATTTTAACCTTTGTTATAATTTCTTTGTGTTTTTCATGACTTGTTTTTTTAACATTAACTGTCTTACTGTGATTTCTGCATCAGATATTAACTTAGTCTGTATTCTATTTATTGCTGTTATCAAATAACTTAATGTGAATTTTTTATTGTGTGAGTGAATATGGATATTATCATTTTTTAAAAGTTAGTAAGTTTCTGACCTATTCAGAACATTGCAATCAACCCCAGCATTTATTGAATGTCTGTGATTTGCTAGGCAATGTTAGTTTGTTTAAGCACAGAAGCCACAATCAATACATTGCATGATTTCTTGCCTAGCATATTTTGTTGCATCACACCAGGCGCATAGTGCAGAGTTATGTATTTTATGAAGTGAGTAAATTAATCATGTTGTTTTTTTTGCATATCCTTTACAGGACATCGCTGTCAACATCAGCATCTTTCAGCTGTATGTTGATTTCTTGGCAAGATTACGCTCAGTAGTTTGCCATTGCTTTCTGAGCGGCCGACTCAGTTATCCCGCAAGTCACCAGCGGGGGTTGAACCGCTCTCAGCTCTCGCCCTGCTACGAGACTCTGCATGATAAACGGGATTACGGAGAAAGTGTTGTAATCGCTCGGCAGAGAGCCGGCAAATTTAATCATACTTTGGCCAAAATACTAAATATATATATCACTGATATATTTTTAATGTGCAGTATGTTATCACCTTGGTACTGTTAAGATTTAAAAGGAAGTCCTTCTGTTTGCATAGCAATGGCTAGAATTGCCTAACTGATAATGCCTCAGTTTATTTGAACAGTCAATTTTTTGTTTGTCGAATAAAATATATGAAATTTGTTGTCTTCATTAATTGTATGATTGCTAATAATCAAATATTCTGTGATGGCCGACTTTTTATGACCTGTAGACTGCACAGGGATTCCTGAAGATTGACCGATTCTCTAAACCCACATTGGTATATGTTCAGTTACTAGATATGCTGTAGTCTGTTCTAGTTGGTATATGTTCAGTTACTAGATATGCTGTTGTCTCTCTGTTCTAGTTGGTATATGTTCAGTTAATAGATATGCTGTTGTCTCTCTGTTCTAGTTGGTATATGTTCAGTTACTAGATATGCTGTTGTCTCTGTGTTCTAGTTGGTATATGTTCAGTCACTAGATATGCTGTAGTCTGTTCTAGTTGGTAGATGTTCAGTTACTAGATATGCTGTTGTCTCTGTGTTCTAGTTGGTATATGTTCAGTTACTAGATATGCTGTTGTCTGTTCTAGTTTGTATATGTTCAGTTACTAGATATGCTGTTGTCTCTCTGTTCTAGTTGGTAAATGTTCAGTTACTAGATAGGCTGTTGTCTATTCTAGTTGGTATATGTTCAGTTACTAGATATGCTGTTGTCTCTGTGTTCTAGTTGGTATATGTTCAGTTACTAGATATGCTGTTGTCTCTGTGTTCTAGTTGGTATATGTTCAGTTACTAGATATGCTGTTGTCTCTCTGTTCTAGTTGGTATATGTTCAGTTACTAGATATGCTGTTGTCTCTGTGTTCTAGTTGGTATATGTTCAGTTACTAGATATGCTGTTGTCTCTCTGTTCTAGTAGCTATATGTTCAGTTACTAGATATGCTGTTGTCTGTTCTAGTTGGTATATGTTCAGTTACTAGATATGCTGTTGTCTATCTGTTCTAGTTGGTATATGTTCAGTTACTCAATATGCTGTTGTCTGTTCTAGTAGCTATATGTTCAGTTACTAGATATGCTGTTGTCTGTTCTAGTTGGTATATGTTCAGTTACTAGATATGCTGTTGTCTCTGTGTTCTAGTTGGTATTTGTTCAGTTACTAGATATGCTGTTGTCTCTCTGTTCTAGTAGCTATATGTTCAGTTACTAGATATGCTGTTGTCTGTTCTAGTTGGTATATGTTCAGTTACTAGATATGCTGTTGTCTCTGTGTTCTAGTTGGTATATGTTCAGTTACTAGATATGCTGTTGTCTATCTGTTCTAGTTGGTATATGTTCAGTTACTCAATATGCTGTTGTCTGTTCTAGTAGCTATATGTTCAGTTACTAGATATGCTGTTGTCTGTTCTAGTTGGTATATGTTCAGTTACTAGATATGCTGTTGTCTCTGTGTTCTAGTTGGTATATTTTTAGTTACTAGATATGCTGTTGTCTCTCTGTTCTAGTAGCTATATGTTCAGTTACTAGATATGCTGTTGTCTGTTCTAGTTGGTATATGTTCAGTTACTAGATATGCTGTAGTCTCTCTGTTCTAGTTGGTATATGTTCAGTTACTAGATATGCTGTTGTCTGTTCTAGTTGGTATATGTTCAGTTACTAGATATGCTGTTGTCTCTCTGTTCTAGTTGGTATATGTTCAGTTACTAGATATGCTGTTGTCTGTTCTAGTTGGTATATGTTCAGTTACTAGATATGCTGTTGTCTGTTCTAGTTGGCATATGTTCAGTTACTAGATATGCTGTTGTCTGTTCTAGTTGGTATATGTTCAGTTACTAGATATGCTGTTGTCTCTGTGTTCTAGTTGGCATTTGTTCAGTTACTAGATATGCTGTTGTCTCTGTGTTCTAGTTGGTATATGTTCAGTTACTAGATATGCTGTTGTCTATCTGTTCTAGTTGGTATATGTTCAGTTACTAGATATGCTGTTGTCTGTTCTAGTTGGTATATGTTCAGTTACTAGATATGCTGTTGATGTTCAGTTACTAGATATGCTGTTGTCTGTTCTAGTAGCTATATGTTCAGTTACTAGATATGCTGTTGTCTGTTCTAGTTGGTATATGTTCAGTTACTAGATATGCTGTTGTCTGTTCTAGTTGGTATATGTTCAGTTACTCGATATGCTGTTGTCTTTTTGTTCTACCTAAGTTGCTAATGCAGCCTAACTGAGGTCAGTGGGGCATGATAAGATTCTTGACAAAACAAAACACACAAACAGATGCAAATGAATGTGTAACCATAAAGCCTTAACAAAGAAACAAAAACACAATGTTTAGACTAGAATATTATCTATTCTAGCTATGTTTCTTTCTTTGGGGTGTACGTTGATAGACATGCCAGGTAGGCTACAGGGGTTACTGTTCTTTGCATCCCTCGTGAGTACCAGTAACACAAGGGTGTAATGGTAATTACGAGGGGGCTTCAAATTAAAACTTTAAAAGTGTGGCAGAAATTACAATAACTATGCCATTGTCTTGTAACCTGTCAATATTATTGCTAAGAATGTTAAAAATGTTAAACATGGTGACATCATAAGTAAATTTAAAGATGGCCGCCCCACTTCAATAGGAGCAGCGTTCTGTTATCCGTTTTTTGATCAGTGAATTGGTGAAACCTATAGAAATTCATCCGCGGATGAAGGTCCAGTGGTGATTCATGCCTGTCAGTCCAGCAAATGTATGAGTGGATTAGGAAGTTTCAATATCACTTGACTTCTGTGACAGACTATTCACGATCAGGTCAGGCACACAGAGTAGTGACCCTAGAGAATATTTTTCTACAAGCACTTTATCGGCACTGGAAGACTTGCATTACACACAGTGGTGGCTACATAAAAGAATCATACATTTGTTCTTTACTTTTTCAGAATACATTCACACCCAATAAAATACATTTGAGGTTTTCATTTGAAGCCCACTCGTATAAAGAAATGTCTTCCTAAATGCAATGACAAAAGTAAGTGGAACTAGTCTGAAGCTTCAGTTCTTAAGAGCTATTTGAAGCCAATCCAGATGTACGGAAGTGAACCATGGACAATTAGCAGACAAGTGAGGAGTTATGTGGAAGGCTGCAGCAATGTGGTTTAGTAGAAGAATAATACCATAGATGGACAATAGTGTAATTAAGGTATCTTAAAAGAAGTTGACTAATGAAGAGAACTGGTTACTAACATCAGAAGAAAACAATCAACATTCTTTGGGCATATGAGAAGGGAAAGCTGAAGTACACTGTGACAATAGGAAAGTTGGAGGGAAGGAGAGGCAGGGGAGACAGAGAAAATGCTGGACAGTTTAACATCATGACATGAAAAATGATTTTCAGCAAATTTTCTTTTTATATCGAATAAAGTTCTTACTATTACTATTTTTGGTATAGATTATATATATCAGTCCTACCCTCTAGGAGCTGTAATGGTTAGCACACACAGCTAATAACTCGGTTTAACTGGGTTCAGAACCCAGTAGCAACTGTGTTGCATATTTTCCAGTTTTTTTTTAAGGTTTACCCAGATTCCTAAAATAAATACCAGATTTCTGGAAAAGTCAAGCACCTGGCATATTAGAGGCCATATTCCCAGTCTAGTGTCATTTAGTCACAGTAGATATCACTGCCAGCCTTGTAGTCGTGGGTTCAAGTCCCTGTAGAGGCATTTGCAGTTTCTTAATTGTCCTCGGCTCCCAGGTTGACCTCACCCTAACATGAGTACCAGAAAATGACCTAGAAAGTCAAGTCAGCTGGGTTGACCACATCTCCCATCGAGTGTTGATTGGTGTGTTAAAAATATGGGGCTAATACAGGGTGTATTTTTAATGACTGTGGGGTTTTTGAAAATATTGCTGTTCCAAGTTTTGTATTTACCTATTATGTTGCATGAACTCCACAGAGGGTAAATACAAAACTTATAATGGCAATATTTTCGAAAACCCCAGTTATTAAAAATACACCCTGTACCATACATCCCAACATGCCTTAAGTTGTGTAAACAGGTTCATTATATCACCATATGCTTTGTTTTTTTTCCTACACCTGCATTTGGTTACAAATTATTTTTGTCTAACTACCACTTTGTTTTGTTATATAGTACTTTTTCTAACTACCACTGTTGTGAATTGTTTTATTTGTTTTGTTATATAGTACTTTTTCTAACTACCACTGTTGTGAATTGTTTTCTAACTACTGTATTTCATTATGAAATATTTTACTAGCACTGTATTTAGTTATAAAGTGTCTTACTGCTGCTACATTTGGCCATAAATTATTTATAACTATCATTTTGTTTGGTTTCTAATGTGCTTTACTACCATTTTGTTTGGTAATGTGTTTTACTACCATTTTGTTTGGTAATGTGACTTGCTACCATTTTGTTTGACCTTGTGTTTTACTAACATTTTGTTCAGTTATAAATTGTTGTGATACATAATATAAATTATATATAGTGCAATATAAATAATAGATATAATTGTAATAGAAAGTCAAAACAAAGGACTAAAAACATAACACATAAAGTAATGGTTATTAATAAAGAAAGATTTCATACCCGAGTGCAAGGAACCAATCTGAAACAACTCAATGTATTTAATTATTTGGCTACTTTAATAACAGCAGACGGGAGATGTATTAACGAAGTTAAATGCAGAATGAAGCTTAAGCAAAGGCATGATGAATATTCTCTGCAATTCGTCTTTACCAACTGGAGGTGAGGACAAGAGTTCTTAAGAGCTATATTGAGCCATTCCTGATATATAGAAGTGAATCATGGACAATGAAGAGTAACACTGTGGATGGATAGAAAGAGCAATGAAGATATCCTGAAAGAGGTTAACTCACAAAGATAACTGAACACTCACATCAGAAGAAGACAGTTCATATAGTTTGGGTGTGTCATGAGAAGAGGACAGCTGGAGTATGTCATCAACAGGGAAGTTGGAGGGGAGGAGAGACAAGGGAAGACCAAGAGAGAAGATGCTGGATGGTCTGACATTCATGCCATGGAGGAACGTTGGTATATGAATATTTTGCGTGTGTTCGCTCGCTGTGAACTCCAGCGTAGTCTATACACACCCTTCTACTTCTAGTTCGTGTGGATTCGCTTTCCCTATTACCAGTATCCCACGCCATCAGGTGAACCCACTCTTCATTCTGTCTTGTGTGCTGCCATATATATATATCCACATATATATTGCAGGGCACGCGCCTACCTCAGAATTAACGCAAACACACAACATCCACTGCATAGTGAAATTAGGAAGGTGAAGGGCAGCAGGTTAAAAAGAGGACGGACGTGGATGGGTCAAGCCGAAGACATTCTTCAACAGGTGTGTTCACTTGAGGACTTAGAACCTGGCGAGGAGTGGGTGCAAGTGCCAACAGACTTCTGCACATCCTTTTCAGTTTGCATCCAACTAGATAGAAAATGCAGACAAGAAAATCCGGCTGCTGTTGAGGCTGAAGTACAAGCGTTGATTTTCGAGAATTCGCTAGACGGTGACGCGGTCATCTACACAGATGGGTCGGTCGTCCGACATATGAGAAGCTCATGGGCCTTTACAGCTCGGGCCGGAGGGAGAATTGTGAAGGAGAACTCTGGTGCTTTCACTGAAACCACAAGTAGCCTGACCATGGAAGTCATGGCAGTAAGTAAAGCAATAACATAGCTCGAGACACAGACATTCACTAGGGCTTGTTTCCTTAGCAACTCAATGAACATGATCAAGAGGATAGAGGAGGGGTCGATCCGAAGAGAATGGTTGCTGCCTCTGAAGCGGTCTCGGCTGGCAAAGATTAGTTTCATCTTCGTGCCAGGTCATGCGGGAGTACAAGGAAATGAGCGGGCTGACAAGCTCGCAGGTGAGGCTACTGTGGAGGGCGGACGCGCCATGGACCATGCTGACATTCTGAATGCTCTACGAGAAGTGAGACTTTTGCGAGAACCAAGTGATGACTGTGAATCTACAACAATGGCCAGACTGCGGGAGCAGCAAATTAAAAGAGGGGTGGCCAAACAAGAACACTACGCAGGAAGCCAAAGAAGATTGATAAACCAACACAGAACTGGCGTCGTTAGCCGCTACACACTGCGGGATTTGCTGAGGAGGGGATCCGAGCACTTATGGACTGAATGGTTCGATGTGCAACGAGGATGATCTGTCGACTAACTAACTAACTGACTAACTAATATATATATCCACATTATGCCAATGGCTTTGGGTGGAGGCGTGCAATTGGGTGGGCACATCCTTACCTATTGAGAATGAATGCAAACTAAAGACTAAATGTCACAGCAGGGCAGACCAGGCCATAAGCCTTGGTCAGTAACTGTTCTAAGATGGAGGAAGCTCTGACAGGTGGACAGCAGATCCAGCAACTTGTCTTGTCCCAGAGGTATTGGTGTTAACCTTTCCTTTGGAGTAAACTAGGCAGGCCGAGAGTGATCATGCTGCATGGGCAACACATGGTCTCTAAAATCAGCCCAGGCTTTGTGTTATGAAGAGGTACAACTCCATTTTACAATTGACTGTGAAGATGGCAAAGTGCCAGTGAGGCAAAAATTAGATTTCACATCTGCTCGCAATTATTATGCACCTTTTAATTAAAATGCACCTTGTTCTGTAATCAGCATAGAAAAGGCAGACCGCAAGAAATGATACTGGGTTGTAGAATATCACTAAAGGGACTGACCCAGAACACCATGGACCTAGATTCTGTGGAAATGAATGCCTGGACATTTGATGATTATTTTTATCTAAAGGATGTCAAATGCGATTTCTTGCAATCTTCACAGTAATCTCTTATGTCTTATTTCTAATCAGCACTTCATGCAATACACACCACCAAAGATGAAAACAAACAAACCAACCAACCAACAAAATGTTAGGAAGAAATATTTTATAACAAACATTGTGATAGTACCAAATATATTTTGATAATGAATAACATACAGCATGGAGGGTCATAAGTTACAATTAATGGGGAACAGTACTCAGTGTGCTAGTCTGTCAGCACAATGGTCTGTCAGCAGAGGCAGGATGATTTGTCTCCCCCAGGAAAATTTGGTCAATTTTCAGAACTGTCTGGGAAGGAAAGATTAGAAAGGTAACTGGTCCCCTGACCTCACATACCTATAAATATATGAAGGCATTGCAATAGTCAGTATGGGATTACCTTTAACTGTAATTAATATTTCTGGTAATGACAAATGTCAACGATCACATTACATGATTTGCATGCACAAGGTAACAAGTCAGCCTAGACCAGGTTAGCATCTGTAGCCATGGAGTAAAACACGGAAGTCTTGTCCTCCAACAGTCTGGCTGGCACATCGTACTCTATGACCACTCCTGCATCTAAGACCATGACTCTGCGAACAGATAGACTATGCAGTTTAATGATAGACTATGCAGTTGAATAGACAGATAAATACTAAGACACTAGTACCTGCAGCTAGATCCATATTGTTAACAGGCCAAATGGTACTCAGTGGGTGTGGTAAGTATCATATGCTGGACACCTTTACTTTCCAAGATATTTCCTGGCACCAAATTGAAGCTGGATTAACCCAAAAAATTTTAAACTGGCCTGATGTGTATCGAACCTAAAACCACCAGTCTGGCTGTACACCCAACTATCTTGTATTCCTTATTGAGAGCTCTCACAGAACTACATTGACCACTTCCATTCCTTAGTTGTGCACATTAATTTTGTTCTGCAATGATCTTGACCTGTTCACACAGAAGAACAGACACAAAATGCATAGGTGCAAACAACAGACACAGGTGTATGCAAAACAGACAGGTGCATAGAATGGACAGGTGCACACAGAACAGACAAAAATGCACACAAAACAGACACCAAAATGCACACAGAACACACACAACAGACACAAAATATACAGGTACACAGAACACACAGGCCTATCAGAAACACATAGGCCTATCAGAAACACATAGACACACAAATACACACAGAACAGACACAAAATTCAGTCACACAAATTCACACAGAGCAGACATAAAATACACAGGCACACAGAACAGACACAAAACACAAATGCAAACAACAGACACAAAATACACAGGCACACATGCATACAGAGAAGACACAAAACACACAGAACAGACACAAGGCACAGAAATGCACACAGAACAGACAAAATACACAGGCACAGAAATGCACACAAAACACAGAACAGGCACAAATGCACACAGACACAGAACAGATACAAAACACAAATGCACACAGAACAGACACAAAACACACATAACAGACACAAAACACACAGAACAGACACATAACAGATACAAAACACACAGAATAGACAAAACAAAAATGCACAGAACAGGCACAGAACAGACAAAATACACAGGCACACAAACAGACACAAGGCAGACAAATGCACGCAGAACAGACACAAAATAGATTCACACAGAATAGACACAAAACACACAAATGCTCACAAAACTGACACAAAATACACAGGCACACAAATGCACACAGAACACACAAATGCAAATAGAACACACAAATGCAGATAGAACAGACACAGGCACACAGAATGCACACAAAACACACAGATGCACACAGAACATATACAACACACAGGCACACAGAACAGATACAACACACAGAATGCACAGAGCAGACACAAAAATAGATGCACACAGAACAGGCACACAATGTACAGATGCGCACAGAACAGGCACAAATATACAGATGCACACAGAACAGGCACACAGATGCACACAGAACAGGCACACAATATACAGATGCACACAGAACAGGCACACAATATACAGATGCACACAGAACAGGCACACAATAATACAGATGCACACAGAACAGGCACACAATAATACAGATGCACACAGAACAGGCACACAATAATACAGATACACACAGAACAGGCACAAATGCACACAAAATGGACATAAAATATACAGACACACAAATGCACACAGAACACACAAATAGAACAGACACAAAATACACAAGCACACAGAACATATACAACAATACAACACACAGAATGCACAGAGCAGACACAAAAATACAGATTCATACAGAACAGGCACACAATATACAGATGCACACAGAACAGGCACACAATATACAGATGCACACAGAACAGGCACACAATATAGGCACACAGAACAAGCACATAATATACAGATGCACACAAAAATACAGATGCACACAGAACAGGCACACAAATATACAGAGGCACACAGATCTACACAGGCACACAAATATACAGATGCACACAGAACAGGCACACAAATATACAGATGCACACAGAACAGGCACACAATATACAGATGCACACAGAACAGGCACACAAAAATACAGATGCACACAGAACAGGCACACAAAAATACAGATGCACACAGAACAGGCACACAATATACAGATGCACACAATATACATGCATGTGTCTCTCTCTCCTTCCTCTCCACTCTTCTCTTTTGCACACCACAGGGACATGTATAGAGACTATTATGGTCTCTTCCTCCTCCTCCTCTCCCCACCACCTCTCTCTTTCCACCTTCCCTCTCCCCCCACCTGCTCTCTTCCTCTCTCCCACCTCCCCTCTATTTGCTCTCCCTCACTTCCTTTCTCCACACCCCCCTCTCTTTGTTCTCTCTCCCCCACCTCCCCTCTCTTTGCTCTCTCCCCCACCTCCTCTTTGCTCTCTCTCTCTCCACCCCCCCCCCCCCTCTCTTTGCTCTCTCATCACCTCCTCTTTCTTTTTTTCCACCTCCCCTCTCTCTCTCTCTTTCTTCCCACCCTCCCTCTCCTCTTTATCTTTTTCTCCCCACCTCCCTTCTCTTTCTTTCTCCCCACCTCCACTCTCTTCTCTCTCGCTTTCTTTATCCCCACATCCCCTCTCTTCTCTCTCTATCTCCCCACCACCCCTTTCTATTTCTTTCATTCTCCCGACCTTCCCTCTCTTCTCTCTCTCTTTCACCCTACCTCCCCTCTTTCTTTCTATCCCCCTCTCTCTCCTCTCACCCCTCCCATCTCTCTTCTCTCAATCTCGGTCTCTCTCTTCTGTTCTCTCCTATCCCTCTCCTTCTCCCTCACTTTTCCCCCTTCTCCTTCCCTTCCCCTTTCTCTGTTTTCCCCTCCTTTATCTCTCCTCTCTCTGTATTATTCTCCTCCTTCTTTCTCTCCTCATCCTCTCTCTCTCCTCCCCTCTTTCCTTTTCTTCTTCTGTCTCCCCTTTCTCTCTCTTCTTCTCTCTACCCCCTTCTATTTCTTATTATCTCTCTCCTGTCTCTTTCCTTTCTCTCTATCTCTCTGCTCTCTCCCATTCTCTCTCATGCTTTCTCTCATCTCTTCAGCATACCCCCTTGTCTCTCTCTCTCCTCTTCTCTCTCTCTCTCTCTCTCTCTCATGAAATAGTTTCCATAATTCTAAATACCACTCACTTGTCATAATCCATAATGGTGTTCAGTCGGTGTGCAATGGCTATGATGGTACAGTGCTGGAAAGCCAACCGGATGGTGTTCTGTATGAGATTATCTGTCTGCATATCCACGGCGGCAGTTGCTTCATCCAGGATCAGAATCTTTGTCTTCCTCAACAGAGTCCTGGCCAGACAGAGTAGCTGTCTTTGGCCGACACTGGGGAAACCAAAGACATGGGCACGGTCACCTAGGTCAGTTAGTTTATGGAACAATATTCCTGCCAGCTGTGGTGGTGTTGAGCCTAACTGGCCTGCTGGCCATGGGATCCCCAGTGAACCCTGCCTAGAATGAGTGCCAGAAACAAAGGAAGTTGGCATGCCAAATCATCACTGTGTTCTGATTATCTATTTTAAAAAATATGGATCATTCTTATGAGCCATAAGGCGTGTAGAAGCATCCTTTAATTTTACCTTGTTTTACTACGAGGAGGCTTCAAATGAAAACCTTAAAAGTGTGATAGAAATTACAATAACCATGCAATTGATTTGTAACCTGTCATTATTGTTGTTAAGGATGTCAAGCATGTGACATCGCTGTGCAGATGAACACAATGACATCATAAGGTCAGTTTAAAGATGTCCACCCCACTTTTCACAAGCACCAAAGTGGAGCAGCTTTCTTTATCCATGTTTTTGATTAGTGAAGGGGTGAATGAAGGTCCAGTATGGTGATGCATGACTGACTGTCCAGCAAGTCTATGAGTGCAGTAGGAAGTTTCAAAATGGCGTGACTCTTCTGTGAAGAGTTCAGCAGGTGGCACATAGAGAATTAATTTTTCAATAGGCATCCAAGCATTATATCTGCACTGGAGAACTTGTATTGAACGCAGTGGTGACTACATTGAAAAATGAAACATTGAAGCCCCCTTATTTCTGAAAGTCTTAGATAAACAATGGACCTGGCATTGGCGGCAGATTTTCTTTTTAAAAAGTTATGTGTTTTCCTGCTGGACAGGTTTAGTCTAGTCTTTCCATCTGTTAGCGAGAGCATTATCTTTATTGGTATTTTAAAAAATATACATTTTCCAGTATGGATTATTTAGCGGCAGTTACATGTGAGTTTTACTGTCCTGTCTGCAGTAGCAGTTACATGTGAATTTTACTGTCCTCTGTCTGCAGTAGCAGTTACATGTGAGTTTTACTGTCCTGTCTGCAGTAGCAGTTACATGTGAGTTTTACTGTCCTGTCCACAGTAGCAGTTACATGTGAGTTTTACTGTCCTCTGTCTGCAGTAACATTTACATTTGAATCTTACTGTCCTGTCTGCAGTAATAGTTACATGTGAGTTTTACTGTCCTCTGTCTGTAGTAACAGTTACATGTGAGTTTTACTGTCCTCTGTCTGTACTAACAGTTACATGTGAGTTTTACTGTCCTCTGTCTGTACTAACAGTTACATGTGAGTTTTACTGTCCTCTGTCTGTAGTAGCAGTTACATGTGAGTTTTACTGCCCTTTGTCTGTAGCAGCAGTTTCATGTATTTTACTGTCCTCTGTCTGCAGTGGCAGTTACATGTATTTTACTGTCCTCTGTCTTCAATGGCAGTTACATGTATTTTACTGTCCTGTATTCAGTGGCAGCTATATGCATTTTACTGCCCTCTGTCTGCAGTAGCAGTTACATGTAGTTTACTGTCCTCTGTCTTCAATGGCAGTTACATGTATTTTACTGTACTCTGTCTTCAATGGCAGTTACATGTATTTTACTGTCCTGTCTGCAGTGGCAGCTGCATGCATTTTACTGTCCTCTGTAGTAGCAGTTACATGTAGTTTACTGTCCTCTGTCTACAATAGCAGTTACTTATTTACTGTCCTCCGCATAATTACCAGCGATCAGCCCAGCATGAAAAGTAATTGTCTTTTATCTCACCATCCATTCTTGCTAGCCCAGTTCTAGGTGGTGAATATTGATACCCAATACAGCCATTAGATTAACTCTCCTCAGCTTGGTAGATATGTGTGTCTGTAAGACACATTTGGTAAACGGTTGTTACTTTGGTAGATTACTTAAACACCTACCTACCACGTTGCATATTTTAATGATTCGAATCACCTTGCCCCACCTCATGCACCCACCGCCCCACACACACACTTTTTTAAATTTCCTATATCACAGTAGACGAGTTAATTAGATGGAGTTTGTCCTGGAATTGACCTAAATAACGTCCTTCAAGCGGGCCAAATTCAATGAGGGCATTTTATGTTGACTATTGAATATAGAAGGATTTACTAGCTGCTGCCCTCATAGACTGACATCATTTGAGACTCATATAGGGCATACAAGTTTTATTGTCCTCTGTCTGTGTCATCAGCTACAGATAAAGGCAAACAAGTTAAAGAAAAGTTTCAACACTTGCAGATCTATCAATTAAAGAATGTTTAATGTCAGCGATATTGTTAAATCATTGTTGTCACATGTGTAACTATGTCTGTCATCAACCAGTCGTTGAAGCCTGTGTTTGTTATATATTATTATTTCAGTATCCAAGCTCACAATAATGTTTGCACCAACCTGAGATTTTGACCTCCTTCTCCACACTCGTACAGAAGCTTTCCTGGCATTTGGTCCACAAACTGTTTTAAATGGGCTCTTTCCAAAGCCGTCCAGATTTCATCATCATTGAACTCATTGAAGGGGTCCAGATTTAACCGCAGTGATCCAGAAAACAACACTGGGTCCTAGATTAAATTAATGTCACAACAGAATGAACAGGATGATTATAAACTAAATGAAATATGATATGTCATAACTTCTGACTGCTGCTTGCTGGCTCTGTCCTTCATTCCTCCCTCATCAATTTCAGGTGCCTACAACATTATTATTCAACTATATTTTGCCAGCTCTGTGGCAAAGCAGTTATGGACACAGTTCGTAATCTCGCATATCGCGTTTAAAACACAGCTGCATGCAATTTGGCAGCAGACCAACCGCCCTTTGCGGTGGTTATTTTATAAAAGGGTGTGAGTGTCGATCATTTAGAAAGCAATGACAAACTACTGAACGTAGACTTGCCAAGAAATCATGAACAGCCAAAAATAAATGCTGGGGTTGACTGCAATGTCCTGCAAAGGCTATGCAACTAACTTAACACAACTCTTTGCTTGAGGCACAATCTATTATCCTGCTAATGTTCTTATTTTGTCGTCTACCTCCCAATAAGCCACAGTTCCTCAACCAACCCACCCCAAGCTCCCATGTCTTTAGCTATCCCATGCTGCTCTGGCCATGACCTTCCCATTTTGTTCATTTCTGTTTCTGCTTCTCTTCTCTGTGAGGTTTTTATGCCTTCCTCTATTTCCTTTACCCTGTGGATCCAGACTAAGGATTTTCTAGTCTTACTATTCTCAGGTTTTCTCAATGTGCAGCCAAACCTGCATCAGTGTCTTGTCTTCACCTGTTGGTTCATTAGTATCTGCCCAGTTCTCACTATGAGCTCCTCATTGGTGATTTTGTCATACCATTTTATTTCTTTTATTTTATGCACGCACCAATTAGTTAATGTAAATTTTTAATCGTTTTCATTGGTTTTCATGTTTCTGATACATATTGTAATACAGATTTAATGTTAGAATTGAGTATTCTAAGTTTTGTGCTCAGTTTAATTTATTTTGACTGCCACAAATTTCCTAGTGTTATAAAAGCTCCTGAAGCCTTCTGATATCTTTATCTGCTCCAACCCCTTTGTCTAGACTGCTACATGAGCATGTGTATGAATTTGTCTCTTGAAGTGAGGTTTCCCCAATGAGATTAGGTTATCATTGGCTTGATTTATTCTCTTTACCTGTGTCTTTCCTCAACGAATTTGTAAACCTAGTTGCTGTGACCTATCATCAAGTGTTGTCAGCTTAATATGCATCAGATTCCATGTGTGGGACATAGGCAATGTATGTCAATAAAGTCCGGATTGTTGAACAGCTTTGTTCAGTTATTCCATTGGATTCCATTTCTCACATTGCTTGTTGGTGTCTTCACAACTCAGTCTATAATCAGTCAGAACAGAAAGGGTGACGAGAGGTATCCATGATTCAGCCCTGTTCATATCTTGAATGCCTACATTAGTTACCCCTCATGGAGGTCTCCTCCCTCATGGAGAACCCTGTCCCTCATGGAGGACCCTGTCCCTCATGGAGAACCCTGTCCCTCATGGAGGACCCTGTCCCTCATGGAGGACCCTGTCCCTCATGGAGGACCCTGTCCCTCATGGAGAACCCTGTCCCTCATGGAGGACCCTGCCCTTCCTGCCACTAGATGATGCTTGCTAATGTTGCTGCAGTCTAAAATATTCACTTATTCAAAAACTGGTTTCATGCAGTCTTTGAAACCTTTCCCAGATACCCTCTTGCACCTGCATCTTGATTTTATTCATATTATCTTTCAGTGTATCTTCAATTTAACACAGTCATCAACACAGCTAAACAGCGTATCTTTCAGTGTATCTTCAATATAACACATTCATTGACACAGCTAAACAGTATATCTTTCAGTGTATCTTCAATATAACACATTCATTGACACAGCTAAACAGTGTATCTTTCAGTGTATCTTCAATTTAACACATTCATTGACGCAGCTAAACAGCGTATCTTTCAGTGTATCTTCAATTTAACACAGTCATTGACGCAGCTAAACAGCATATCTTTCAGTGTATCTTCAATTTAACACATTCATCCATGCAGCTAAACAGCATATCTTTCAGTGTATCTTCAATTTAACACATTCATCCATGCAGCTAAACAGCATATCTTTCAGTGTATCTTCAATTTAACACATTCATCCATGCAGCTAAACAGCATATCTTTCAGTGTATCTTCAATTTAACACATTCATCCATGCAGCTAAACAGCATATCTTTCAGTGTATCTTCAATTTAACACATTCATCCATGCAGCTAAACAGCATATCTTTCAGTGTATCTTCAATTTAACACATTCATCCATGCAGCTAAACAGCATATCTTTCAGTGTATCTTCAATTTAACACATTCATCCATGCAGCTAAACAGCATATCTTTCAGTGTATCTTCAATTTAACACATTCATCCATGCAGCTAAACAGCATATCTTTCAGTGTATCTTCAATTTAACACATTCATCCATGCAGCTAAACAGCATATCTTTCAGTGTATCTCAATTTAACACATTCATCCATGCAGCTAAACAGCATATCTTTCAGTGTATCTTCAATTTAAACACATTCATCCATGCAGCTAAACAGCATATCTTTCAGTGTATCTTCAATTTAACACATTCATCCATGCAGCTAAACAGCATATCTTTCAGTGTATCTTCAATTTAACACATTCATCCATGCAGCTAAACAGCATATCTTTCAGTGTATCTTCAATTTAACACATTCATCCATGCAGCTAAACAGCATATCTTTCAGTGTATCTTCAATTTAACACATTCATCCATGCAGCTAAACAGCATATCTTTCAGTGTATCTTCAATTTAACACATTCATCCATGCAGCTAAACAGCATATCTTTCAGTGTATCTTCAATTTAACACATTCATCCATGCAGCTAAACAGCATATCTTTCAGTGTATCTTCAATTTAACACATTCATCCATGCAGCTAAACAGCATATCTTTCAGTGTATCTTCAATTTAACACATTCATCCATGCAGCTTAAACAGCATATCTTTCAGTGTATCTTCAATTTTAACACATTCATCCATGCAGCTAAACAGCATATCTTTCAGTGTATCTTCAATTTAACACATTCATCCATGCAGCTAAACAGCATATCTTTCAGTGTATCTTCAATTTAACACATTCATCCATGCAGCTAAACAGCATATCTTTCAGTGTATCTTCAATTTAACACATTCATCCATGCAGCTAAACAGCATATCTTTCAGTGTATCTTCAATTTAACACATTCATCCATGCAGCTAAACAGCATATCTTTCAGTGTATCTTCAATTTAACACATTCATCCATGCAGCTAAACATGCATATCTTTCAGTGTATCTTCAATTTAACACAATTCATCCATGCAGCTAAACAGCATATCTTTCAGTGTATCTTCAATTTAACACATTCATCCATGCAGCTAAACAGCATAATCTTTCAGTGTATCTTCAATTTAACACATTCATCCATGCAGCTAAACAGCATATCTTTCAGTGTATCTTCAATTTAACACATTCATCCATGCAGCTAAACAGCAATATCTTTCAGTGTATCTTCAATTTAACACATTCATCCATGCAGCTAAACAGCATATCTTTCAGTGTATCTTCAATTTAACACATTCATCCATGCAGCTAAACAGCATATCTTTCAGTGTATCTTCAATTTAACACATTCATCCATGCAGCTAAACAGCATATCTTTCAGTGTATCTTCAATTTAACACATTCATCCATGCAGCTAAACAGCATATCTTTCAGTGTATCTTCAATTTAACACATTCATCCATGCAGCTAAACAGCATATCTTTCAGTGTATCTTCAATTTAACACATTCATCCATGCAGCTAAACAGCATATCTTTCAGTGTATCTTCAATTTAACACATTCATCCATGCAGCTAAACAGCATATCTTTCAGTGTATCTTCAATTTAACACATTCATCCATGCAGCTAAACAGCATATCTTTCAGTGTATCTTCAATTTAAACACATTCATCCATGCAGCTAAACAGCATATCTTTCAGTGTATCTTCAATTTAACACATTCATCCATGCAGCTAAACAGCATATCTTTCAGTGTATCTTCAATTTAACACATTCATCCATGCAGCTAAACAGCATATCTTTCAGTGTATCTTCAATTTAACACATTCATCCATGCAGCTAAACAGCATATCTTTCAGTGTATCTTCAATTAACACATTCATCCATGCAGCTAAACAGCATATCTTTCAGTGTATCTTCAATTTAACACATTATCCATGCCAGCTAAACAGCATATCTTTCAGTGTATCTTCAATTAACACATTCAATCCATGCAGCTAAACAGCATATCTTTCAGTGTATCTTCAATTTAACACATTCATCCATGCAGCTAAACAGCATATCTTTCAGTGTATCTTCAATTTAACACATTCATCCATGCAGCTAAACAGCATATCGTTTCAGTGTATCTTCAATTTGAACACAATTCATCCATGCAGCTAAACAGCATATCTTTCAGTGTATCTTCAATTTAACACATTCATCCATGCAGCTAAACAGCATATCTTTCAGTGTATCTTCAATTTAACACATTCACCCATGCAGCTAAACAGCATATCTTTCAGTGTATCTTCAATTATAACACATTCATTGATGCAGCTAAACAGTATATCTTTCAGTGTATCTTCAATTTAACACAGTCATCATCACAGCTAAACAGCGTATCTTTCAGTGTATCTTCAATTTAACACATTTATTGACACAGCTAAACAGCATATATTTCAGTGTATCTTCAATGTAACACATTCATCCATGCAGCTGAACAGCATATCTTTCAGTGTATCTTCAATATAACACATTCATTGACGTAGCTAAACAGCATATCTTTCAGTGTATCTTCAATTTAACACAGTCACCGATGCAGCTAAACAGTATATCTTTCAGTGTATCTTCAATATAACACATTCATTGACACAGCTAAACAGCATATCTTTCAGTGTATCTTCAATATAACACATTCATTGATGCAGCTAAACAGCATATCTTTCAGTGTATCTTCAATATAACACATTCATTGATGCAGCTAAACAGCATATCTTTCAGTGTATCTTCAATTTAACACATTCATCCATGCAGCTAAACAGCATATCTTTCAGTGTATCTTCAATTTAACACATTCATCCATGCAGCTAAACAGCATATCTTTCAGTGTATCTTCAATATAACACAGTCATTGATGCAGCTAAACAGCATATCTTTCAGTGTATCTTGAGTAGAACATATTAACCAACATGGCTAAATAATCTGAAACTGTTATTTTTGATTATCCTGATGCTGAATGTTTGCACATCTTATTAATTCTCCAACCCTTCTTCCGCCCTTGATCTCACATTGAGGCATTGACCCTCACCCACACAACGCCAAGCGTCCTATCTATTGCTGTCTCCTGCTGCTTCCTCCATGTCCTCTCAATATTATGCTTCTCTGTATGTTTTTAGATCTGCCGCCATTTTGTTTGCCTTGTGGGTTCCAGACAAGAGGGGGTCCAGTTGTATTGTTTTTGGTTTTCTCAGTGTGTGTCCTGTCCAGTATGTGTTACTATCTTCTAGTGGTCAAAATATTCTTCTCCACCACAGATCTAGAATTATAATTTGCCAGCTTCTAATCCCCAGTCTCCGGGACAAAGGGCTTATGGATGTGATTTGAAAGCCCACTTATCCACATTCAAAACACAGCTGCGACCGATTTGGCAGCAGACCACGTTGCACTGGGTATTAACGAATTGGTATGGGAGTCGGTCGTTCAGAAAGCAATGGCAAACTACTGAACATAAACTTGCTAAGACATCAACAACAGCAATAAAATGCTGGGTAAAAAGGATATTTAAAAAAAAATCATCTTATCTTCTTACTCAGATACAAAATCTAGAGTTATATTTTTATTCCACCACTAAATCTATAACGTTATATTTTTATTCCACCCCAAAATCTATAACCGTCCTTTTACTTCATTACTAAACACAGAATTGTCTTTTCGCTCCCTTAATAAACACAGAATTGTCTGTTTACTCCATTACTAGATATAGAACTGTCTTTTTATTCTGTAACTAAATCTAGAATTGTCTTATAACTTCATTACTAAATCTTTGATTTGCCAGCTTGTAATCAAATACTGTCGGTATCTAATCTTTGTACCCACCACTACATATATAATTATAATTTGCCAGCTTGCAATAAAAGAGCCATAATGGTGCAGTAGCAATGTACCCACATTCCAACAAGATGGTCCAGCATTAAAATTCTTATCTAAACTACCTATGCTGTAAATTCAAATCTATAATTATCATCTGCCAGTTTGCAATGTGAAACTGCCTGCCAGTTACCTGAGGTAGAATAGTCAAACGTGATCTCAGATCATGAAGTCCAATATCTGCAATGTTGACACCGTCAACTATAATACTACCACCGGCTGCTTCCATCAGACGGAAGAGAGACAGTGACAGCGAGGATTTGCCAGCTCCGGTCCGCCCAACTATGCCTACCTGAAAGACATGAATATGTAATTGTGTATATGTATAATGAATGAACAAACTTATTTATCAAAGCATCACAAATTGATCACACTGGCCCATCTTACATTTGGTCCTTCCACAGTAGCAGTAAGCCCATTTATATGAGGGGGTTTCAAAAGAAAACCTTAAATGTTTTTTTTTTTTCGTGTGTGAATATATTCTGAAAAAGTAAAGAACAAATGTATTATTTTTCGATGCAAATCCTCTTGCACTGATAAAGTGCTTGGATTCCTGTAGAAAACATTCTCTTGGCCGCTTGTGTAACCAACCACTCATGTTTGTCTGCACCATGATGTCATATGCTTAACACTCTAAACATCCTTAACTACAATATTGATTTATTATATCAATCCGCACACTACCTACATATATATTCCTCCACCCACCAATTCATCCACCCATCCATAAAGCAACAACATAAAAAACAGGTGACATAAAAATACAAAAATATAAACCATCTATTACATTTCCTGTAGTCAGAGATGATGATGATGATGATGATTACTGATAATAGTTTAAATAACAGTATGAAAGAACACCTTCTGTCCTCCCTCTATTGTGACATTCATTGTTCGAATAACCAAATCCAAGCCATCTCTGTATGTGACACTGAAATTGTGGAATTCCACCATCCCCTTCGATGGCCAGTTTGGCTGTGGTCGCCTGGTGGGTATGACCCAGTCAGCCTACATATTTAACAGTCAGAAAACAATGAATATTATTTGTGAGAATAGTATAAAACAATGAATATCACTTATGAGAATAGTGTAAAACAAGTAATACTTGTTGTGAGAAAAGTATAAACCAATTAATATTAATTGTGAGGATAATATAAAACAATGAATATTAATTGTGAGAATAGTATAAAACAATGAATATTAATTGTGAGAATAGTATAAAACAATGAATATTAATTGTGGGAATAGTATAAAACAGTTAATATTAATTGTGAGAATAGTATAAACAATGAATATTAATTGTGAGAATGGTATAAAACAGTTAATATTAATTGTGAGAATAGTATAAAACAATGAATATTAATTGTGAGAATAGTATAAAACAGTTAATCTTAATTGTGAGAATAGTATAAAACAGTTAATATGAATTGTCAGAATAGTATAAAACAATGAATAGTAATTGTTATAATAGTATAAAACAATGAATATTAATTGTTAGAATAGTATAAAACAATGAATATTAATTGTTAGAATAGTATAAAACAATGAATATTAATTGTGAGAATAGTATAAAACAGTTAATATTAATTGTGAGAATAGTATAAACAATGAATATTAATTGTGAGAATTGTATAAAACAGTTAATATTAATTGTGAGAATAGTATAAAACAATGAATATTAATTGTGAGAATAGTATAAAACAATGAATATTAATTGTTAGAAAGTATAAAACAATGAATATTAATTGTTAGAATAGTAGAACTTCAGTGCTTAAAGATACCAGAGATATGACAGATTGTGACATCATCATCATGTGCCATGCCGATAAGCATAGGCAATCATGTTTTGCCACTTCACATGATTACCAATCGTGGATCAGGTCTGCATTCTTGTTCTGATTATGCCACACAAACTATGAAGGTACTTATCTCTTTCCTCTCCTTGTTCTTTTCCCATCTAGTTTACTAGTTGTCACTAAGTTTTTAAAGCTCATTTCTCATCATAACAGGGTCTAAAAATTTTCACTGGTTTCATCTAATTTCTCTCATAAATTTACTGTCTTCATTTGTTTCATGAATAACTGTCCAATTCATTTTTCTGTCCATCCATGGCATTCTTTGCTGTTTCCTCAGAAACTACATTTCTACTTTCATTGTAAAAATATGAATAAAAGTCACGTATAAGTCACGTTTTGATGTAGTCACAGAAGATCTCCTTGACTATATGTTGTGTTTTCTGAATGTGTTTGCTGATGAAGGCTAATCACCGCAATGTCCTGTATGTGTCATAATTCTGTTATATAAATCTGCACTACTTTGTGTCATTTAATATTGTTCTACTTTCATTAAATGTTTTTTATAGCACAGTAACACTCTTTTTCTTATCACAATTGACAGCTTTTTATTTGTATGTGTTTTAGCTTGCAAAAGGCTACTTTTTCCTTGGCATTTCTTGTTCTAATCTCTGCAAGCCATCTTCAAATGATTATTTCATGATAAGTACACCGCATCACTTGTTTAAGAATCTCTCCAATTTATTTGGATGTCACATTGTGGTAATTCTTTTTCCTTGGAGACAACCATAATCTTAATTTTTTTTACAATTCTAACCCTAGTTTATCACTGTGTGCAATAACTGCATAATTCCTACAGGCAGATTAAAGCTTAAAATCAATATGAGGGAGACCTATAGTCTCATTTGTAGCAGTAGCAAGTGTCATCACAAGCAAAGACAACAAAAGGACATGCCTAATCAGTTTAGTATGGAAGCAACTGGCATACCTACACTTTAACGACAGTTGAGAGAGACAGAGCACATATGGTTGTGTACTGAGTGATATAACAACAATTATAATTAATCAAGCAATTAACCAATCAATCAATCAAACCAGAAAGCATACATTATTATTAAACAAGTAAGACAAACTGAAATCATTAGCCATCACAATAACTAAGAAACTGAATGGTGGATAGGAAATTATAAATTTATTATAAATAAATTACAAAAGGGAACAAACTTATAACTCTAACAAGAATTTAATATTATAAATAAATTACAAAAGGGAATAAACAGATAACTCTAACAAGAATTTAATATTATAAATAAATTACAAAAGGGAACAAACGGATCACTGCAACAAGAATTTAATATTATAAATAAATTACAAAAGGGAACAAACGTATGACTCCAACAAGAATTTAATATTATGAACAAATTACAAAAGAGAACAAATGGATCACAAAGATTGGTTACTATTAAAATAAATAAGATAGAGGAAAATAAAATAGTATTGGTATCTAAAGACAAAAGAATGTCCAGAAAATATAATTATGTAGGGAGTCATACCAGGGAAGTGGAAAAGAGAAGACTATGCCATATATGGATTCAAGATGTGATAATTTACACATGACCACAACAAAGACATGACATCTGGCTTATGACAGAGGGGAATTTACACATGACAGCAATGTAAAGAAACCAGCCAAACAGAGACTGCAAGAACACTGCATGACGAGAACACAGAAGAAGAACCATCTGCAAATCTAACCATTAGAGAACTCCTGTTTGCTGATGGCCAAGCACTAATAGCAAAATCAGAAGCTGAACTACAAGACCACATGAATAGTCTAAACGAAATGTGTAGGGAGTATAACATGAAAATTAGCACAAGTAAAACAGAGGTAATGACTATAACTTAAGAAGAAAAAGCAACAATCATTCACTTAAACGAACTTCCCTTGAAACAAGTAAAGAGTTTAAAGTACCTAGGAAGTATAATATCATCAAATGACAAATCAGAAGATCGAAAATAGATACAATAAGGCAAACCAACTCATTGGACAAATGGCACCAATACTAAAGAATAAACATGTATCAATAACTACTAAGAAAGCACTTTACAACACAATCTTCCTACCAACTCTATGCTACCAATGCCAAACCTGGACAGTGACAGGAAAAGAGAAAAAAAATCATAACAACAGAAATGAGATTCCTGAGAAGAATACTCAATGTATCAAGAAGAGATAAGATGAGAAATGAAAAAATCAGGACAAACGTGGGGGTTATAGCTGCACTAGATTTTATTAGAAAGCAGCAAGTCAAATGGTTTGACCATGCAAGTAGATTACCAACTAACAGTATGCCACAACAAGCAATGATGTACAGACCAGATGGAAGCAGAGGAAGAGGCCAACCACGTAAACGATGGACACAGGGAATAACAGAGTCCATGGGAATATAGATACACAAAGCCCATAAGCGGGCATTCTCCCGCTATTTATATTTTACCTCAACACTGCAAGGTACAAGAGGAACATGATGAGATGAGCAATGTAGGCGAGATATCTGGCTTATGATAGAGGGGAATTTCTGAAGCCTGTTATGGGGTTCATGTTCTATTCTGGACAACCCATTGGCTGATGATGATGAGGATGAGGATGATGATGATGATGTTATTATAAATTCAGATACAAATAATAACTGCTATGAGACCAAACAAATTCAGTGATTAACATCTCTTTGATTTTTTTTGGTTTTGTTTATTCTTGCTCGCTTTGAACTCAAGCATAGTCTATACACACTACTTCTAGTAGTGCTGGACTGAATTTTGCATGTAGATTAGCTTTCCCTATTAACTGTGTCCCTTGTCATCAGATGAACCCACTCTAGCTTCAGAGGTACTTGTAATTTACGTCTTCAAGTCAAGGACGAGAGGTCAACATTTTAGTCCAACTGTCCGGTATAGGGGTTGAACCCATTAACTTGGCATCAGCACACAGGATGTTGAAAAACAAGCATTCTTATCCATTTGGTCATGCTGGCCTCTATCTTTGATATGAGAATGTAGTTTTTCAATTTACAACCATGAGACAGCCATCCTGGCAATATTAGGACATGCAGTATTAAAAAATTATGAAGTACCGTCACTCAAAAGTATCTTTTAAAGTAACAACAGTTGTGGAAATAGTGAAAACAGGAACATTTGTGTGATAAGATATGTTCATGAATTAAACACATATCTCTTGTTTTACATCTCTCTGTGTTCTTTAATTTTTTTCAAGTTTCAAGTGAGACAATGTTGGTTTCATGACACAAAAACACATTTATCTATTGTTTTACTACTGTACAATTCTTTCACAGAAACAATGTTGGTTTCATGAAACAAACACTAATTCTTTCAAGCAAGACAATGTTAGTTCCATGACACAGACACATTTAACTCTTGTTTTACCACTGTATAATTCTTTCACCGAAACAATGTTGGTTTCATGACACAAACACACTAATTCTTTCAAGCGAGACAATGTTGGTTTCACGAAAAAAAAAAAAAACTTTTACCTCTTGTTCCACCTCTGTGTATTCTTTAATTCTTTCAACCGAGACAATGTTGGTCTCAAAATCGCCCAAACTTCGGACCATTGTTCCTAAGCTGGTTGAGATCTGTGGAGAGTGAACTAATGTAAACATTAGCATTATCACAGCCAGTCCAGCCCAAGATTTCTCAAAGGCACCGAGACTTCTAGTCAACTATTACTGTTCAAACTGAAATGGTATCATGGTTAGTGCCTCTGCCTGCCATGACAGTGGGTTCTTTCAAACCCCAGCAGACGCAGGATGATTTGCCCAATTAGTACTGCTCAGGGATCCGACCCAGTCTTACAAACATGGGTAACAGACACTTTTCTATGACAGGGCCACCATCTTGTTTTGTTTAATTGAATGCATGGAGGACTAGGTGGCCAGTCTTTTATTCTGCTGACAGACAATGAATACAGGCATTAAATCCTCATTCATCCATGCTTGTGACATTATCAGCTTTACCAACAAGAAGAGAAAGTGACAAGATAATATTAAGAGAAAGTGAGAAGATGACATCAAGAGAAAGAAAGAAGATAACATTAAGACAAGAGAGAAGATATCAAGAGAAAAAGAGAAATAACATCAAGAGAAAGCATGAAGATAATATCAAGAGAAAATTAAATGATAAAATCAAGAGAAAGTGAAAGGATAACATCAAAAGAAAGTGAGAAAGTAAAATCAAAAGAAAATGAGATGATAAAATCAAGAGAATGTGACGGAAAAATATCAATAGAAAGTGACAAGATAAAATCAAGAGAAAATTAGATGATAAAATCAAAAGAAAGTGAGCAGATCACATTAAAAGATGGACAAACCACAGTTAATTAGAATGTACCACCGGAATGAGATACAGAAAGTGTTGAAGATTATTTGCAAGCCACCTTCATTGTGGAGATGCTGCCAACGGTCTTCTCCACTAAAATTGTTATGACAGAATCACTAATGAAAACAAGAGGTAATGAAAATCCTGGAAATGAAGCACACTAAATAATAGTACAACTAGAAATTCCTTCTCTGGAATGCACAGAGCAAACAAAATACAGGAAAACCTAAAAGCACACAGAGAAGAGAATTAGATCAGAAATTATAAAATATTTGGAGCTGTAGGAGACAAGGATAGGATGGCCTGGCATGAGTTTGTTCAGGAGCCATGCTCCGTGGAAGGAAGACTGGATATGGCAATTAATTGATTCATTGAGTTAATACGGAGGGTGAAAAACCAACATGACCACACTAAGTGCAGACCTGTTTGTTCATTAACTCTACCAGACTGCAGTACCAAATTTTTCGGTAATTTCCTAATCTTCCACTATACCGCTGTTTCTAATTTTCGGTACTTTGCCTAGTATGTGAAAAAAATGCGTCACAAACTAAAAATAACCAACCAATCGTGGTCAAACCTCATAGTTAGCTATTGCAAATGTCTGCCCCCATGTGTTTGAATTGACTTTGTGTGGTTTAATGTGAAAAAATTCTGAAAATTCACAATGAAACGAGCGGCTGATGAACCAAGCACTTCAACAAGAAAGCGAAGTAGGCCTAGGCTTTTCACAGTCCAACATGTGATCGATACTTTGGTTGATTCAGACTCCGAGGCGTCAGAATTTCATCAAGAATACATTTCCAGTTCAAGGTGGAATATTGGTGCTAGATGAAAGATAGACCTATTTTCTACAATGTCTCCAAGTTCCATCTTATTCTACCCACTTGTTTGCATATAACTAATATTTTTCTATATCATGTTGTTTTTTTCTCTTTAATGATCAGGAGCCCAGGTATAGGGGACAGTTAGGTTTAGGGCCTCAGGTCTGGTAGGGTTAACAGACATGCCCATGTGCCAGTACAGCAAATGCCTGTATATCACTCAAACATTATTTACATATCTGCCACACACAACACAAAACCTGCAAGGCATATGAAACTGTCAGGCCAGCGTCTCCAGAACTGCTGTCTGCCACCACTTGAAGAAGTCCAGATAAAAACACAATCATACTGGCCAAAGTCAACAAGTTGGTTTGAAGCCACCTGAAACAAAAGTAACGGAAACAAGAAACATGAGCACTTAATCTTTATTGTGTACCAACAATAGAGAATTTAATCTTTAGTGTGTACCTGCAATAGAGAATTTAATCTTTAGTGTGTACCAGCAATAGAGAATTTAATCTTTAGTGTGTACCAGCAATAGAGAATTTAATCTTTAGTGTGTACCAACAATAGAGAAGTTAATCTTTAGTGTGTACCTGCAATAGTGAATTTAATCTTTAGTGTGTTCCAACAATAGAGAATTTAATCTTTAGTGTGTACCAACAATAGAGAACTTAATATTTAGTGTGTACCAGCAATAGAGAACTTAATCTTTAGTGTGTACCAACAATAGAGAATTTAATCTTTAGTGTGTACCAACATTAGAGAATTTAATCTTTAGTGTGTACCAACAATAGAGAACTTAATGTTTAGTGTGTACCAACAATAGAGAACTTAATCTATAGTGTGTACCAACAACAGAGCATTTAATTTTTAGTGTGTACCAACAACAGAAAACTTAATCTTTAGTGTATAACAACAATAGAGAACTTAAACTATAGTATGTACCAACAATAGAGAACTTAATCTTTAGTGCATACCAGCAATAGAGAATTTAATCTTTAGTCGCTTAAAAGTCGACAGGGTTGACTTCATTGCACCGGTTTTTATCGTATATGGCTTGGTCTTATTCCGCAGTGCCGAAAGCGTCACACAAAGCACAAACTCTGTAGCTCTAGCGACGACCCATAGGAGTTTCTGAAAAATTTCATTCGTGAACCAAAGGACGAGGCCCGGAATCGAACCCACAACCTTCAGAGCCCGAGTCAAACGGCTTGACCACTTCGCCACGGAGACTCCCGTGGATTTAATCTTTAGTGTGTACCAGCATCTCATCTCATCGCATCATGTTCCTCTTGTACCTTGTGGTGTTGAGGTGAAGTATAAACAGCGGGAGAGTGCCCGCTTATGGGCTTCACGTATTGATATTCCTATGGACTCTGTTATTCCCTCCGTCCAACGTTTACGTGGTCGGGCTCTTCCTCTGTTTCCATCTGGTCTGTACATCATTGCTTGTTGTGGTATACTGTAGAATGGTAACCTACTTGCAAGGCCAAACCATTTGACTTGCTGCTTTCTAATAAAATCTAGTGCTGCTATAACCCCCACTTTAGTCCTGATTTCTTCATTTTGGATCTTATCTCTTCTTGCTACGCTGAGTATTCTTCTCAGGAATCTAATTTCTGTTGTTGTGATTTGTTTTTCTTCTCTTTTCTGTCATTGTTCAAGTTTTGCATTGGTAGCATAGAGTTGGTAGGAAGATTGTGTACCAGCAATAGAGAATTTAATCTTTAGTGTGTACCAGCAATAGAGCATTTAATTTTTAGTGTGCACCAGCAACAGAGAACTTAATCTTTAGTGAGTACCAGCAATATAACATTTAATCTTTAGTGTGTACCAACAATAGAGGACTTTAGTATGTACCAACAATAGAGAAATTAATCTTTAGTGTGTACCAGCAATAGAGAACTTAATATTTAGCATGTACCAACAATAGAGAACCTAATCTTTAGTGTGTACCAACAATAGAGAAATTAATCTTTAGTGTGTACCAACAATAGAGAACTTAATCTTTACTATGTACCAACAATACAGAACTTAATTGTTAGTGTGTACCAGCAATAGAGAACTTAATATTTAGCATGTACCAACAACATAGCATTTAATCTTTTGTATGCACCAACAATAGAGAATTTAATCTTTAGTGTGTACCAACAATAGAGAACTTAATCTTTAGTGTGTACCAACAACAGAGCAATTAATCTTTAGTGTGTACCGGCAATAGAGAACTTAATCTTTAGTGTGTACCAGCAAAAGAGATCTTATTGTTTAGTATGTACCAACAATAGATCATTTAATCATTAGTATGCATCAACAGAGCACTTAATCTTTAGTATGCACCAACAATAGAGAACTTGATCTGTAGAGTGTGTGTCAGCAATAGAGCACTTAATCTGTAGTGTGCTGCTGCACAATCCAATCAATGATGAACAAGTGTACAAAGGGCTCGGGGCCTATGTTCCATGGAGAGATGAATGACAGAAGAAAAAAATGAATAGCATAACCAGATAAAAGATGAAGATGACTGCTATTTGAGTTTGTGAAACAATAAAAATGTGGTGAAGATACTCTCTGTGTAAAGTAAAATACCAAAGAGTGAGTATGACTGTCGTTTGTGGAGGTTGTGATTGTAAACCTACCTGAGAGCTCCAGTGGACGCGAAAAAGAAGACAGTGTTGTAGTCGACCTTCTTCTTGGACTCCGCAATAAACCTGTCCATCTGTCCATAGGCTCTGATTACTGACACTCCTGACACGGACTCGCTGAAGAACACAAGATTGCAGTTATATTCTGATCACCCGTACACCTGTCTGCACATTTGTAACATCCCACTGCTTTACACAAGTTAGTCTAGCGAGTCTCCGTGGTGAAGTGGGCAAGCCGTCTGACTCAAGGTTGCAGGTTTGATTCTGGGCCGCGTCCTTTGGTTCACGAGTGCATTTCTCCGGAGACTGAGAGGATCGTCACTGGAGCTATGGAGTTCATGCTTTGTGCAATTCTTTCCACATTGTGGAAAGAGACTGAGCCATATGGGATAAAACCCAGTGCAATAAAGTCGACCCTGTCAACTTTTAAGCAACTTTTTTTTTCCCAAGTCAGACTAGCCTTTGGTGATCACATGAAAACAACATTTGCAGTCAACGTGTGATTGTAACATTGATTTCCTACAGTTAGACTTCATCAAGTGGTGAGGATTCGGCTTGGTTTGTCAAGGATCATATTCATTGCATATAGAAACCTCTATGAGTGACCCAGTTTCCTTCCACATATCACATAAAGAGCATCTCAGCACAGTGAAAGAAAGCCACAGCACAGACAGGGATCCAAATGTGCTATACCAGAATCACAAACGCTAACTATTCTTCTGTGGCTAGATCTTCACATTTGAAATGTAGACTGGGTAGTGGCCTAGAATCCAAACATGTGTATAAAATAATCATTCATTTATTCAGTAGCATATCCTTTGCAGAACCTCGCTCCCATAACAACCCTCCAGAAAACTTCTCAGTCATTAGCAAAATGTCCCGCCTCCAATACACCAATCTGGAAATCATCAGCGACATCCTGCACCCATCTTCTCTTTGGCCTTCCTCTTCCACTCTTCCCAGGCATATACCCCTCCATTATTGTTCTCTAGAAACTTTGTGACGTTTCGAGTGACCGAAATATTTCAATTTTCTTTGTTTTATCGTCTTTAATAGCCAACCTTCTTCAATATTCAGCTCTTGAAGTATGGATGTATTTGTTTTTTTCTTTATTCAAGATATTCTTAGAACCCATCTGTAACATTTATATTCAAAGGCATTTTTGCACTGTTCAGCTTGTTTAGTAAGTGTTCAGGTCTCACAGGCGTATGTTGCAATCATTAGCCAGGAATGATGCATGCTCATGAAAATCTAATTTTTTGAAGTTCTTTCTGTCCCTCTCCACAATTGAAGAGCAATAGATATTCGTCTTTTAATGTCTCTCATTGTATCACCTTTTGTTGGTAATCAATGACCCAAGATAATCGGCCACCACCTCCAATCTTTCCTCATTAACATATATATCTTTCTCCATCGTAGCTTTATGTATTTGCTTTATGTTTGTCTTGACAATGTTAAAATATAAGTTGTAATTTTCACTATTCCTTTGGTTTGAGGTTATTAGTTGTTCTATACCAGATGTGGCAAAAGCCTGGCTGCACCCTCCTATCTTGCTTAGTACTCAGTATATTATAAAGATTCTTTACCATATGTTTACATTAAGGTTACAGTTATTTTGTATTTATAGTAATGGGATAATTTAATTTGGCTTACTTATCCTGGCCAACTACAACCAACAGACAACGGGGCCGGAAACGGCCACTTGCTGGTGCTAGTTCCATGTCCGGTCTCACTCTTCTGCTAGACATTGCAGGCAACGGTCGGGGCAATTTGGTGTTCAAAAAGCAATGTTTTTTAAATAGTAAATTACTTAAACAAGTAATAAGTCAATAGTAAATTACTGAAATAAGTAATAAGCCTAACCAAAATTTTATATTGAACAAGTGCCCCGATCCGTAGTGAGAATCTGATTCTGGAACTAGGTAAGGCAAAACGATTATTATTTCTGTATTTTTTATGTGCATAACCTGGTTGTCTGTCAAAGCCACATTGCGGCAAATGGATAGAAAACAAACACGTAATATTCTCCGTCAGGAGGACTAGTAAAGAATAGCACTCTGTATAAATTCATTTCCCAACAGGCGGAAATTCATTTAATATATTTGGCCTAAATATTGAACAGGCGTGATCATTTCTACTTTACGACATTGATGGGTTCGGTCAACTACTTGCCAAGCAAGCATGGTTATCATTCTAAGTCACGTAGGATAATTATTATTTTAGATTGAGCGAATCCAGTAGCAGATAGAGATCGAAATGCTCAAGATTCTTTGTCAGCTAATGTCCTGTTTTCTAGAAGTGATTTAGTAATGATTGGAGTTGTTAGAAGACGTCAGGCTAGAATCACCACGCGCTTCGCGTGACCTTTCATTCACAGTGACGGTCGACGGCAGACCTAGTGAATATATTAGTGGTTCTGTTCTCTGGTCTTGATGATGGATAGTTCACTGTCTTACAGTATAAGCAACTGCATTCTTGATTCTCATTGTTCAGCAACTTAGTTTTATTTTCAGAAAGATTCTGGATTTTAACATAGAAATGTTTTGCATATTGGTATGTCGCTACAGAGTCGCGCAGGCATTGTTTCTTGAATAGTAACATTACACTGCTCTACAGTATATCCTGGTGTGTTCTGGAATATTAGTATTGGTTACCTGCTCAGAAGCATATTCTTTTGCCTTCTTGTCAGGAGTATTTCAATTACATGTCAATGCCTCTTTGCGTCTCTTGTACACTTTGGAGTATCAGTTTGGGTTATTGAGTTAGCGATCCATTTCCTTTCCTCACTACACTTTGCACACTTTGTAGAGTCAGTTTGGGTGTTAAGTTAGTGATCCAGTTACTTTCCCCAATACACATCTGCGTCTCTTGTACACTTAGGAGCGTCAGCTGTGGTTAGGGTTGGAACCCATTTCCTTTCCTATCACATCACCAGTACAGTCACAGTTAGGGATTGGTTCTATAGCAAGATTCAGAATGAAGACAGAGGGTAGTCACAGGCTAGGACAGACATATGAGATTGTGACAAAACGGCTTTCATCTGTCTAGGGTCATTTGGTTACCGCACTATTTGGCGTGTCATTAGGGACTTTCCCAGCTATAAATAGACTGAGGAAAGCCGCTAGGTATTTTCCATCTAGAATCATCTCGAATAACCGGCGTTTGAATGAACCAGGGTTGCCGGGTGCTGCATTGAATTCCCGTGCAGAGAGAAATCTAGAAATCCTAGGAGGAAATGAATGTTTCCCGTGAAAGTGTTTTTCCCCAAGAAGCACTCACTTCTCAGGCGCAGGAATTGGCACGAGGGGATAAATGCGGCTAGAGTGTTCATTCACTTCGTACATTCTGAAGAGAGAAGACGCTGGCCGGTTTGAGCCATTTTGTTTGCGTCTAATAACCACCATATATCGGCTGACTGTTGGCTTAAGGAGGCTGATGTGCCCTTAAACAGTTCTGAAGCTGGCTGGAGTCTGGTTCATGAATCCAGGAGTTGCCTGTTGAGGAACCAGTCAACTAGATTTGTTGTTGGCCGGAAACCACTTCGTATGCTACAGCGAAGGGTTGAACCATATACTTACCTCGCCTGACTTAACCACACCATATGCCAGGGTGACCCATTATGTATGAAGGTGCATCCAGAGATTCAAGTGCCCTGACGGTGCACGTGTGGGACACGATGGTTTGTTGTTGAGTTTATACTTGTGAAGATATAGTATTTCAGAAGGAGCTTTCAGTAAATTGAGCAATCATGCTCTATGACAGGAGACACCTGACCGTATACAAATGCGGTGGTTCTGCCTAAAAGCGGACAAATGTTTATTCCTACACTTAGGAGGTTCCTACGACAGTTTGAGTGGAAGGTCATGATGAGACCTACACCAGCTTCCGTATAAGAGACCCAAAGAAAGTGATAAGGTGTCAAGGGACTAGGGAATCTAGTTCAACCTGAATATTGTCTCCAAAAGAAATATGTATCAGATTCTACTATTATATTGAAACAGTGTGCAGACTTTGAACTATGTTACATTATCTGATGCGCCGAGCAGTGAACTGTGTTATCAGTAAGGGACCATTGAATTGGTCAAAGAATTGAATCGAAACCCTGTGTTACTGTGCTATCAGTTAGGGACCATTGGATTGGTCATGAACATAGACAAAACTCAGTGCTAATGTGTTTGAAGTGTGAGACCGTTAAATTGGTCAGTGACAGATTCATCACTCATGAGTAATGTGCTGCAGATCGACCATTAGATTGGTCATAGGTTATTGACATTCATTAAGTTTAGATTAGTTGGAGGTAAATCCAGGAGGATGGTAGTCCAGCTAGTGATTACAGATACCTGTGCAGTACTTTATTCGCAGTGACTTAGTACTGTATGAGGAAGATGCAGTTGGTCCAGTTGAGTAAGGTCCAGCAGTAATTCTATTGTTGTTGATCCACGCTTGGGAGACGGAGTGGTCACCAAGGTCCAAGTCATCTCACTGGAAGGAGGCCGGGTGAGTGGCGGACCGACTGGACGGGACATCTGCATCCACTCTACTTCTCAACTTAATGATGACCACTAGATCTCTGATTCTGTCTCTACCCTATCTACTATTTATGTAAATAGATTCTTCTCTCAGGATATTCATTTCAGTTCTATATTCTCAAGGGGTAGAATAAAGTTGATATATGTTGACTGGCTCTTTGTATACTTATTGAATGTGGTCTCGGACGATGCCTAAGTGTTCATTGTTCCACAGGAGTAGGTAGTTAGTGGGGGTCTAGAATCTGGAGGGGCTTGTGTTCATTGTTCCACAGGAGTAGGTAGTTAGTGGGGGTCTAGAATCTGGAGGGGCTTGTAGACTGATATAACTAATTTGAGATCAACCACAGGGAAAAATTGTGTATCGGCCTGTCCAACCCCTGGGGCTAGAATACACGGGAGTGGTAGAGACACCTAGGGGGTGGTTCACTCTCACTACCCAAGGCGAACTCGTTACACTCCCGTCTCTTGTACACTTAGGAGCGTCAGCTGTGGTTAGGGTTGGAACCCATTTCCTTTCCTATCACATCACCAGTACAGTCACAGTTAGGGATTGGTTCTATAGCGAGATTCAGAATGAAGACAGAGGGTAGTCACAGGCTAGGACAGACATATGAGATCACAACCCAGGCCACAACTGACCAGTCGTTTATTTTGGTTTGACTTTCAGAAGTGTTGTGGTATATTAGAGCAACTCACCAGCAGCATCAACTAAGATAACTCATCAGCAGCATAAGATTCAGTTTGCGCATCCGCGACTCTGAAAGAACTGATTGTGGGCCACTGGCGAAGAGGGTGACCTGAAGAGGAACGCTGGAGAGACTACCATCTTCACCGGTGGAAACACCATTTGCAGCTGAGTGCCTAAACACCTTCCTGGAGTCACGGCCATACTTTGCTTGACTTACCACCATCCCGTCTTATGATTAAGACCTCGCTCCGAGAACATTGTTTGATTTACATATTGTTTTTTTTTATACCTATCATCAATTATTTGCCTTTTACGTTCCTTGTGGGAACTTATATTTCTATTTGTTCAGAATTAAACTTGTGATAAGCGGTGTTGTCGCTTATTGCTAAATAAGAATTCCTAGTTGTCATCCTCATATCTAACATTTAATTAGATCACACAAGTGTGAGAGTAGGACGAAAGTTGAATCTTTCATCTTTATCGACTTCTTTGTGCTGTATAGTTCAAGTCAAGTCTGGGGGCTAAATTCTTTTCCACAGGATCATCGTGTCGCTGCTAACTAAGTTTGCTGTCATCTTTGTGTGTATAGCTGTACAACTTTATCTGCAGTCCTGTGCCACTGTAAGAATAGTAGACTTATTTTTCTGGGACAATTTGTCATACTCCCTTTGTTTTTCACGAGCCACTCATCTGCTATTTCTTCAGTGGGGAGTCTTTCCTAGTGGTTAGGCTCATTGTCTTCTACCATACCTGTGAGACTTCTCTCAACAGTAGTGGACCACGCGACAGATTGGTGTCTCGTTTCCGGGATCTTAATTTTAAACCAATCCTACACATTGGTAACAGTCCGAGAGCTAATACCATATATTAGTGTCTTCGTGTGCTGTATAAGGATCAACTTTCTTAGTCTCTTTTACTCGATAGGTCTATTAGTGTTGGATAACCTGCTAGGAGTGGTTTTCTTACTAGGTTTAGTATCATATATTATTGGTCAGATACTACTTGGTTATAGTTTAAATTCGTGCATATACACCGAGGTATATTCCCATAAAATATTCCCTAGTGATAAATTGATTGTTAAGCAAAGTGGCGCTGATGAAAGGAAAGGTAAATGTTTGTGTCTTAATTAAGTTAATTACATCAAAGATTTATTGAGTTATTGAGAGAGATATTGATAGTAATTAAGAAAAAAAAGTTGATTGCTAGATAGTGCGTGAGTATTGTAAGGTTTCAGGTATCTCCAAGTGCTCAAGTATGTCTTTCGAAACGCAACCCACTACCCAGGAGTTGACTGAGGAAGGGACATTGATGGGATATGAGGGAGATGAGTTGAGGAAGTATATCAGAGAGGCGGAAAGAGAATGGAGGCAAGAACAAAGGGAAGAAAGAATCCGGATGGCGGAAATAGAATCCGAAAAACAGATGAAACAGGCTGAACTGGAGAAGGACAAGGAGTTAAAATTAGCCAAACAGGCGAGGCAGCACGAGATAGAATTAAGAAGACTGGAATTACAACACCCAGATGCTTCAAGATTCAGTAGTGCGAGTTCTCCAGTCTATAGTATAGATACTCCTCCAGCACAGAATGGTTCTCTGGGATCCATGAGTTTTCCTCTGCTGCCATTTGATGAAAAGACTGAGCAGATGGACAACTGGATTGACAAATTTGTTTTGATGGCCGAAGCATATAGCCTGCCCAAGGACAAATGGAATTTAAAAATTTCACAAGGACTCCGCGGCGCAGTGTATGACATATTTTCTAAACTACCTCCTGGACAGGAACGGGACTTCGACTCTCTGAAAATTGCTCTACTCAAGAGGTATGAGTTGACTTCATCTGCCTACCGAATGAAGTTCCGAAATGCCAAGCGGTTACATGGAGAATCGTATTCCCAGTTTGCCTCACGGCTACATACTTATTTCACCAAGTGGGTTGGACTGAGTGAATACGAGGCAACCTACGCAGGGCTAGAGGAGATGATTTTGGCAGAGCAGATGAGGGAGACAATGCCAAAGCCGATGCAGACTTTTGTGGCAGAAAATGGGGGGGGGGGGGGGGGCTCAGTTAGCGGAGATAACCTCTCTGGCTGAAAGATACCTACGGCACACGGCGAAGCGAATACCACAAAAGCTGGGAGTAGTTCTCACGTTGAAAACCACAACTCTCTAAGAATTCAAATAACTCCGGTAAGGACAGCAGAGGACAATTGGGAAAAAATGTTGGTCTCATCAACATCATGGGTTTTCAACAATCAGCACAAAACCCACCCACAAACCATAGTGGATGGGGTAAACCACACTGCAAAAATTGCAAAAACCATGATCACCACACACGGTTCTGCAAGAATAAGCCCAAAACCCACTATGCGGCGTGCCTAGCAATGGGAACCGGAGACCACACCAACAAGAACTCTGGGAGCAATGCTAGACCCCCTGTGGTCGAAACTATTATGGTAAATGGGAGTCAGGTGCGATGTCTATATGATACGGGACTCCAGTATGATTCAGTTATCGCAAAATACCTAGTCAAACCCGGGCCAGCTAACAGAACAGACCGTTACAATAAAGGGGGCCACCATGAGCTCTGAGACAATAAGGTGCTGATTGCAAAGGGGTTTGAAAATTAATT
>JACEFZ010015301.1:0-60114 GCA_014155875.1 Cepaea nemoralis | reverse complement strand
TATGTTATAGCTTGGGACAGTTTAGTTTAGGGGGTTTATAGCTTGGGACAGTTTATGTTATAGCTTGGGACGGTTTATGTTATAGCTTGGTACGGTTTATGTTATAGCTTGGGACGGTTTATGTTATAGCTTGGGACGCTTTATGTTATAGCTTGGGACAGTTTATGTTATAGCTTGGGACGGTTTATGTTATAGCTTGGGACAGTTTATGTTATAGCTTGGGATGGTTTATGTTATAGCTTGGTACGGTTTATGTCATAGCTTGGGATGGTTTTTGTTATAGCTTGGGATGGTTTTTGTTATAGGTTGGGATGGTTTTTGTTATAGCTAGGGATGGTTGTTGTTATAGCTTGGGATGGTTGTTGTTATAGCTTGGGAAGGTTGTTGTTATAGCTTGGGATGGTTGTTGTTATAGCTTGGGATGGCTTTTGTTATAGCTTGGGATGGTTTATATTATAGCTTGGGACGGTTTATATTATAGCTTGGGACGGTTTATATTATAGCTTGGGATGGTTGTTGTTATAGCTAGGGATGGTTGTTGTTATAGCTTGGGATGGTTGTTGTTATAGCTTGGGACGGTTGTTGTTATAGCTTGGGATGGTTGTTGTTATAGCTTGGGACGGTTGTTGTTATAGCTTGGGATGGTTGTTGTTATAGCTTGCGATGGTTGTTGTTATAGCTTGGGATGGCTTTTGTTATAGCTTGGGACGGTTTATATTATAGCTTGGGACGGTTTATATTATAGCTTGGGACGGTTTATATTATAGCTTGGGACGGTTTATGTTATAGATTGGGATGGTTTGTGTTATAGCTTGGGAAGGTTATTGTTATAGCTTGGGATGGTTTTTGTTATAGCTTGGGACTGTTGTTGTTATAGCTTGGGATGATTGTTGTTATAGCTTGGGACGATTGTTGTTATAGCTTGGGATGGTTTTTGTTATAGCTTGGGACGGTTGTTGTTATAGCTTGCGACGGTTGTTGTTATAGCTTGTGAAGGTTGTTGGTATAGCTTGGGAAGGTTTTTGTTATAGCTTGGGACGGTTGTTGTTATAGCTTGGGATGGTTTTTGTTATAGCTTGGGACGGTTGTTGTTATAGCTTGGGATAGTTGTTGTTATAGCTTGTGACGGTTGTTGTTATAGCTTGGGATGGTTTTTGTTATAGCCTGGGGCGGTTGTTGTTATAGCTTGGGATGGTTGTTGTTATAGCTTGGGACGGTTGTTGTTATAGCTTGGGACAGTTGTTGTTATAGCTTGGGACGGTTGTTGTTATAGCTTGGGATTTTTATTGTTATAGCTTGGGACGGTTGTTGTCATAGCTTGTGACGGTTGTTCGGACGAGATGGGTTCCACGTTTACTGAGATGGGTTCCACGTTTCCTGAGATGAGTTCCACGTTTACTGAGATGAGGTCCACGTTTATTGAGATGAGTTCCACGTTTACTGAGATGGGTTCCGCGTTTACTAAGATGGGTTCCACGTTTACTGAGATGAGTTCCGCGTTTACTGAGATGAGTTTCACGTTTACTGAGATGAGTTCCACGTTTACTGAGATGAGTTCCACGTTTACTGAGATGAGTTCCACGTTTGCAGAGTTGAGTTCCACGTTTACTGAGATGGGAACCACGTTTACAGAGATGAGTTCCACGTTTACTGAGATGAGTTCCACGTTTACAGAGATGAGTTCCACGTTTACTGAGATGAGTTCCGCGTTTACTGAGATGAGTTTCACGTTTACTGAGATGAGTTCCACGTTTACTGAGATGAGTTCCACGTTTACTGAAATGAGTTCCACGTTTACTGAGATGAGTTCCACGTTTATTGAGATGAGTTCCACGTTTACTGAGATAGGTTCCACCTTTACTGAGATCCTGGATTGTCTCAAATGTTATTGTTTGAGCGTTCACTGACGTTGAACTCAAGCGTAGTCCGTGAACTTGTTGCTACATCTACTGCACTGGGCTGATGGTTGCGTGCGGATTTGTTTTCCCTTTTACCAGTGTCCCTCTCCATCAGGTGAACCCATGCCGACTTATGAGGTGCGTATAATTTATATTCCCAAGTCAAGGTCGAGAAGTAAAACACTTTAGTCCAACTGACCTCGTGTAGGGGTTGAACCCGCTACCTCGGCATCAGCACACCGGGTGTTTAAGAATGGGGGATGTTATCCATTCGCCCATGTCACATCTCTACTGTCTCACTGTCATCTTAGTTTCTGTGGTCCTTTATGACCTGTTCGTCCTAGAAACGTTGTATATGAATTTACAGTTTCTAACACACTGTGTGTGGCTGAGAGTAACTGGCATTTCTGTTGAGTAAATAATGAGCACAATAAAACAACATTCCAATCAAAAATCACATTTAGGAACCAAGAAATCAAAAGAGCCTCAAAATTTGAATATTTTAACTCCACAATCAACAACAATGGCAACTGATGGAAAGAAATTAGACGCAGGTTGGCCATAGCCATAGAGAGATTACACAGCATGAAGAACTTGTAGCAGGTTGGCCATGGCCATACAGAGATTATACAGCATGAAGAATTTGTGGCAGGTTGTTCCATACAGAGATTCCACAGCATGAAGAACTTGTAGCGGGTTGGCCATGGCCATACAGAGATTCCACAGCATGAAGAACTTGTAGCAGGCTGGCCATGGCCATACAGAGATTCCACAGCATGAAGAACTTGTAGCACAACACAAGCAAATCAGTCAAAGTAACATTTGGAAAACCCACATCTTTCAAGAAGAAGCAATATACAGAAATTCTACAAGATCTGAACATGGAAGAAACCTGGCTCATAAACAGTGTCGTGTCTCGGAGACTGGAATACTTTGGTCATAATAAATATCACACCGTGTCTTTTATGTTGACGGTTCACCCCTTCTGTGACGTCACAACGTGCCTTGTATATATACAGCTCACACATCTGTGACGTCACAACGTGTCTTTTATGTTAGCAGCTGACATATATGTGTCCTCACAACGTGTCTTTTATGTTAGCAGTTCACATACCTATGTTCTCACAACGTGTCTTTTATGTTGACAGCTCATCTATCTGTGATATCATAACGTGTCTTTTATGTTGACAGCTCATATATCTGTGACGTCACAACGTGTCTTTTATGCTGACAGCTCATCTGTCTGTGACGTCACAACGTGTCTTTTATGTTGACAGGTTACATTCCTGCCACTGGTTAGCTCTCTTAGTTGCAAATGTTAGTTAAAATACCATTATACAACTGCACAGTTCTGTGGTGTAAAATTGCGTTGGTATCAAACAGCATTTAAAGGCTCTCTGTAATTACTTGTAGAATTGGTAAGCAATCAACACAATTAAGTATTTGCTGTGTGTGGGTGTAATTGTGTTCGGGGGCCTATATTAGCGTTATATATAGACTTTGTCCTCTGACCGGTGGGATCAGGTTTTATTTTCCAATTATTTTAACTTTCGCTGCTTGAATACTTACTAGCTTTATCACAGTCACTTTCGCTTTTGATTTCAAAAGTGGAAATTTACAGTCTAAAAAATCACGGCTGTCTAACTGTCGCAAAGACTAAATACGTGCAGCTTGTATAAAACATACACGGAAGTAGTCACTGGACAGGCCAAATTGTTGTAGTATACTATGGCTAAATCTTTAAAAATAAGTAAAAATTAAAACAACAGAACACTTGATACCAAGGCTGAGAATAATGCGAAAGAGCGAATGACACCTCACGCGTTGCATGGGACTGAAAGGGTATAAAGATAACAGTGTTAGCTTCTCAAAAAAAAAAAAAAACGCACACAACAAAGGTCAATCCCCCATCTCCCAGATCAGCAGGTCCTTGTTGCGTTGTGATATGAAAATCCACGACCAGGTGTTTACAGGTGGAGAGGATTATAACAAACAATAATCTTCAAACAGCAGAGATGGATACCACAGAAGGAGATGACATGCCTGCAAATCTCTGGATGAATGAGCCACTAGCCAGCAGATGGAACACTTCACCCCACAAATAACCCAATGCTCGAGGAGCGTAATATGTCTGCACCCACAGGCTGACCTACTGCTGACATTACATATCGACTTCATTGCACCGGGTTTAACCCATATGACTTGGCTTCTGTCCGCATGGCGACTCCGTGAAAGCGTCGCACGAAACACGAACATTGTAGCTGCAGTGACGACCCCATAGGAGAATCTGAAAACATTGCACTAGTTGTCATATATTGCGAAGGGACTGGGGATCACTGTTGTGCATAACCCATATTATAACCAAAGAAGTTGGGCCCCATCCTCTTCTAATCTTTAATAATCAAGAATATTGAGTTATTGCAAGCTTGGTTTCATTTTCTGTCTAGGGGATTTTGGTCCTTTTGGGAATGTTTAATACCAAATGAGAGTCTGCCCCTTCACCAAGGATTCTATTAGCTCTTGAACCCCTTGTAGATATTCTGAGAAAAGTCTGAAAGATTTCTTCAGCATGAATTAGGTGAAGAAAAGCATGGTTTTGAGAAGTCATGAGATATAGAGTTTTCTCTCTCCCATCTGTTATTTCATTGAGTTTATTGAGTTTAGTAATTTGGTAAATGATTTCCTAAATTACTTATACACAAAGACATCTTGTTTTCACAAATACAACAGTGGTTTAACAGTGTTTTAACAGTGTGTTAACAGTGTTTCAACAGAGTGTCAACAGTGTTTCAACAGAGTGTCAACAGTGTTTCAACAGAGTGTCAACAGTGTTTCAACAGAGTGTCAACAGTGTTTCAACAGAGTGTCAACAGTGTTTCAACAGACAAACTGAACTGGAATTAAATCATGAGATCATGTTACTGTTTGTGTAGTTTTATTGATTGGGCCTGTATTTTTTGGCTTTTTTGATCAAGACATTTCACATTTTTCTCATTTGATACATGGTTTGTTTATCATGACAATAACCAATGTGTAAATGCATATCAGACCCATCAATGTTCCCAATCAATAAATAATAGCAACAACAATCATAGTAATGGTGGTAGTGTGATTTAAGATCTTTTTCCTGTAATAAGAAACATTAAAACTTATGTGGCCCTATCATGGTTTGGGCTGTCCTGTCCTATGTTTCCATCTTAGGGATTAGGTGTGTTGGCAATAGAAATGTCACCTCTGAGTGGTTGATTGGGTTGAGCCTGGGTCCATAGACTTGATGGATCTCAAGTGTGGGGATCATCTTCTTTGCCTCCCTCTTCTGGTCACCACCAAGAACATCACTGTGTAAAATTCACATGTTTTTAAAATCCTATCAATGTAATAGTCCATAATGCTAGTAAGAATAACCAAGACACATCAGGAAGGATAAGGTCGGAAGAATTCTAATATCCTGAAAGTAGGAACTAGTTCCCCCTCCTCTCTGGTCTAGTGTTCGGTTAATTTGTGGGTGGTCAGAGATTATCACACTGTATGCACCTGCTATCATCTGTTCCCTGCTGTATGCATGTTCTCATTGCACCTGGGTTCATTGAGATGTGTACAGTCAGACATTGATAAGAGTGATGATGTGTTGTTCCTTTGAGCATTTAAGTCAAGCTGATAGTGCAAGACCATGACAAGGATAAGATGCATTTTAATAAATGGCATACCAATATAACATCTTCATCAACTCATTGTGGTTATGCATAATGTAGATAACTGTTCTTCTGCACCTTCCAAATCAACTAACTTGTCTTCTTCTTCTTATAAATCATTTCACATTACCTGCTGTTGTTGTGGTTGAGTGGTGTGCTGTGTTGTGTAGTGTGTTGAGTTAACTGCTGTTGATTGGGGTTCTCATAGTATGTACCACTTCCCCCCCCCCCCCCCATCTTCATCAGTTAATATGAGTATAACTCATCAAGTAGTCATTGTTCATCATGGCCATCATACATAACTTCTGATGTGTATTTGTTACAAAATGTAATCAATACAAAATCATGACAACAATACTATACTTTAGTAAGAGGTTGTTACAAATGTACCTCTCCTAATCCACTCTCCTCCTCTACTCATTCTTTTATTCTTCTTCTTCTGTTGTCATTGCGCATCATGTCCATTCTGTTGGCTACCAACAGATGGATATAGAACGAGGTTTTATTTACCTGTTGGTCTGGACAGATTATCTAGGCCGTCTGTCACAAATGGCGTCTGTGAAGCGTAACCTGTCTTAGGCAATGCAGCTCATGAGTACCTTGTCTAAGTGAAAATCTGACATAAATACAACTATTTGTTCCATCAAACCCTATTATTTCAATTCATGAAGAGGAAAGGAAAGATATAATCTCTCTATCAGCTCTTTAGATTGCGAATAAGCAGAAATAAGTTTCAAGCGAGGCAGTGGTTCTTGTGGACAAGCTGTCTTGTGGTTAGCAGATAGCAATTTAAGCAGTTTTTGATGAAATGCATAAGAGTGAGTTTGAATTCTCACCTCGTACATTTTTCTATGATAGAATGTAGCAGTATGCACACATTAAAGGTAACAGATATCTTGAAGAACTTCAGAGTTTGCAGTTTTGAGAACGTATGAGATTGTCAGTTTGCCGGGGGAAACGGCTCTGTGTAGTCAGAAGCTAGCAGTCGACAATTTTACACTTCAGAGGTTTTATTTTATCAGTAATATATTTAAATTGACGCACAAACACTGGATACCTCTACTGTAACTTCTGGGCATCAGATAGATCTGAGGATTCACATGCTTACCTCGGAGTTCGGATCAAACTGCCGTCTTTTTCATGAAAAACACAAGTCACACAGCAATAGACCGTTCGTCAGGCCAATTGAAGGAAAAGTGCGCGATTTGAATATTGACCGCTAACGGCAGGTCAGCGTCGTCATCACGTGACCGGCCCCGTCCAATGATCTCCCTAAGTGTAGACGCTGTAAGTTTCTAAATTTAGACGACACCCGTCCATCTCCGGTGTCATGTTGGTGTCCGTTCGCGTTAGTGTTGTCAATTGTATCACTCCCTCTGTTTTGGTGTGCAAATTTTGACGTACTGTATAATGATGGTGGTTCATTATGTCACCCTAGTGAACCGAATAACAGAGTCTGGATTCGAACCCACAAACATCGGAGCACGAGACCCCCACCCAGAGGCTGACTGTAAAGAATGGCATGCTTCAAGTACACAACCAAAGATATGCTGTATCTATTGGACATGCTGGTGTGTTGGGAAACGATCAGTCAGACAGATTGGCTGGGTCTGTCCCACTGGCTGAGGTATTGGTGCACGATGGGGCAGATGTGTTAGGACTCTGTGGGATCATGTGTATAGTGCGGAAGAACATGGATAGCCTTGGCCTGGAGAGAATGATGGGGAAGGGAGTGGTCCGAGGATCTGGCCGACACAGAGTAGGCTGAGGAAAGGCCAGACGGACACATAATCAGACTGAAACTAATATGGTTAGTATTGGGTCTCCTCGTTGCTTTCTTTTAGAATGAGCACGGGTCGCGATTGGGAATGTTTCAATTCCTGCCTCAAGTCATCTTTGCTAACTGTAAGACTACAGCTGAAATATAGATTTTGTATTGCAAGACTATCTGTCTAGCGCTAGTGCCACTGCGAGGAAACTAAGGGAACTCAGAGGGAACTCAGCGATTGCGAAATGGCCCATTCCTCACTCCTGGGAATGATGTATATGTTCAAACTGTTATTTGAACTAGCTTGCTGGTGTTGTGCTACAGGTTCTTCATACTGTGTAATCTCTGCATGGCTGGGGTCAGCTTGTGTTTGACTTCTATAGGTCAGTTGCCAATGTTGTTGATAGTGGAGCCACGATATTTAAGGTTTCTACCATTTTCAATTTCTTCATTGCTGATTGCCTTCTTCGGTTTGTATGCTGTTTTGTCCATAGAGATTACTGTTGTTTTGTTTAAGTTCAACAAAAGACTTGTATTGCTTGTCTATTTGACAGACATGACCAACAACACAGTAGATATGAGAGGGAATAAAGGGAGGGGGGATGCCCACACTGTAAACATAGTGTGTCACTTGTGGAGTACTCTTACATCTGTCCGTGGTTGTTCATGTCGAGAATTGCATGTTCGGAAAAATGGCGGCAGCCGGTTGCTGATGTTTTAGTGACTGCCGCTTCCATCGACGATGAACTGTATTTGTCGTGGCCGACATCTGTGGTAGCATTATGGCAGCGGCATTATGCATAGTATATCTGTGCGGGTTGTTGGTTTGTCGATACTCCTGTCTGTTAACCTTTTTCACAAGGGGCAGTGAGGAGAATTTTGTGTGATATTCACTGGCACAGGAATGGAGCAATATGGGGCAACCCTTTGCAGGGAAGTTGGAACCGCGACTAACTAACTAACTAACTAACTAATTAACTAACTAACTAAACAACTAACTAGCTGACTGGCTGACTGACTGGCTGACTGACTGACTGACTTACTGACTAACTAACTAAGTGTGTCACAATATCAGATATATGCTACATAAAGGCAATAAGATGACACAAGACTGTAAACATGAAAAACAGCGAACTCAAGACCACGCGCTTCGAATCAGATAACCGGATGTTGTCTCCACAACAAAGAGCCAAACACAACACGCCCTGTACTGTATGGAATTAAAGTTGTCAAGAATATAACAGGGTGTGTTGTAGCTAGAACAATTCACAGTAGACGCCCTTATAAAACAAATAGAAACTGAAAGAGAAAATCATGATTCTTCGAAAGACACATCGGTTAGTATATACACTGAATCAGTGTGGAAGAATCAACAGAGCCCAGAAAGCTGCTGTCAGAACAAGATCCTATCTTTAGTTATTTCAGCTTTCATGTGGGAGTAATCTACTTTCTCATTGGAGAAACAACAGGAGCACTTAAAGGACAGCCGACTATTCTTCGTAGGTCAACGATTAACGTGATCGTACCTGGAGATCAGTATTGGAGGTCGGTAATTGTTTTTAGACATTTTGTTTATGCCTATCCTATTTACATTCTAGTCATCATCAACATCATCATTACCATAATCATCACGTGTCTTGATAACTGACGAAGTCGTACATGTCTCTCCACAAATCTCAGTCCTGAGTGTTCTAAACCAACACTGATGAAGATATTCCTCCATGTCACTGTCTCAGTCCATCCAGCATCATTTCACTCTGTCTGTCTCTACCTATTTTCCCACTGCCATTTCCAGTTGTCAGGAAGTTCTCCAATGCCTCTCTCTCTCTCTCTCTCTCTCTCTCTCTCTCTCTCTCTCTCTCTCTCTCTCTCTCTCTCTGTCTAACACACACACACACACACACACATATATATATAATGTTAAACATTTATTAGCCGCTTCCATGTAATCGTTGTTAGTTTTGTTAGTTGCAGTCCAAGGTTTCCGCAACATTCGCCTCAAGAACAATATCCCCGTTGCTTCTAAGCTCTTCTTAATTTGTTCATTCACGATCTACGATTGACCTACCATACGACAAAATATTATATATATATATATATATATATATATATATATATATATATATATATATATATATATATATATATATATATATATAACATCTCAGTAATTTCTTATTTTCTAAGTGCATTTGATAAATATTCTCTGTATAGCAATGCTTAATAACAGAATATGTTTTGAATTTAAAAAAAAAAACAAAAAAACTCACATATTAATTGCTGCTGACCTCCTGAGGCAATTGAAATAGCACGAGTAATAAGGTCTTAATCGGAACCCAAATGTTTATGTTATCTTGCATTTACACCATTGTATTCCTGTCTGATCTGTTCTACCATTGCATGCCTGTCTGATCTGTTCAGTCTGTCTTTTTATGTTAACCGTCTATTTATATCAATAACTTCATGTCTAAACTTGTCAATCCATCTGTTCATGTTCTCTTCCGATTTATATCATTGTTTTCCAGTCTTTGGGTGGCGGGATAGGGGTATTCCCTATCAAAGGAGAGGTAAGATGCCTCCTTCCCTCCGCTAGCCTACGGGACACCCTTGGGCAAGGTGGAGTACCCGTTTGGCCTCCCGATCAGGGTAACGTGAAGCCATGGGTGCAGTAGGTGGATGAAGTTGAAGAGCAGCCGACAGATAGTTGTAGGTTATGGTCTCCACCTTCACGACGGTAGGCAGAGGATCTCCTTTTTGGGAGACAATGGCTACGGTCATCGACCAGTATGGTCACTGCTAGGAAGGAAAGCAATGGCAAGCTACCTTCTTTACAGATGCCAAGAATAACATGTACTGCAGTCTTATCGATAATCAGAGAAACGGCGTACATGTGTGCTCCATAGGAGTAGCCTCGCCCGGTAGGGGTAGTCATGTGCACCAGGTGATTCCAGACCGTTATCAGGTGACTGAGTGCAAAAGAATATCAACATTGAAAGTAGGAACTTGGAATGTAAGAACTATGAGTGGGGATGGGAAATTTGATAACATTAAGAATGAAGTGAGAAGATTAAATATTAACCTGTTAGGTGTATGTGAGAACCGATGGACAGGAATGGGCATTATGACATCTGAGGAATATAGAATAATCTATTCTGGTGGAGAGAAACAACAGCGAGGAGTAGCAATTATAATGGATACAGAGAGAGCAAAATAGATCAAAGGAAATTGGACTGTATCAGACAGAGTGTTACTGGTGAAGTTGAGTGGAAGACCTTTTGATGTCAACGTCATACAAGTTTATGCACCAACAGCTGACAGTAGTGATGACAGCATCGATGAATTTTATAGTGATTTATAGAAAGCCTTCAAAAAATGCAAGAATTCTGAAGTAACTATCATAATGGGTGACTTGAATGCCAAAGTTGGAAACCAACAGGACGGATGCATAGTAGGCAACTATTGGCTAGGGGAACAGAATAAAAGAGGTTGCAGACTAGTACAGTGGGCAAAAGAGTAAGATGTGATTATTGGAAACACCTGGTTTCAACAGCACCCAAGGAGATTATGGACATGGAGGAGTCCTGATCATAAGATAAGAAATCAGATTGATTACGTCCCCATCAACAGAAGATTTCGAAATGCCTTAAAAGTCGCAAAAGCTATACCAAGCGCAGACTGCTACAGCGACCAAAGATTAATCTTAAACAATTTACATATAAAAGTAAAGAAAGTCAAATATTCACCAAGAAACACACAATTTGATCTGCAAGCACTGAAGAGTGAGGATATAAAAGATAAATTCAACGTAGAGGTTAAAAACAGATTTGATGCATTGTCCGATATGGAAATATTATTTCAAGATGTCAATGACCAATGGGAAATGTTAAAGAAATCAGTCAACCAAGCTGCAAAAACAACCATTCCAAAAGTAAAGATAATAGGACGCAAGAAATGGATGACGGAAGACATCTTAAAACTCATGGAAGTAAGAAGAAATAACAAAAATAACAAGGACAAATATGAAGAGATTCATTGGAAAATTAGGAAGCTATACAAAGAGGCAAAAGAAACATGGCTTGAGGAAATTTGCAAGGAAATTGAACACCAACACAATACCCGGGATACCAAATTAATGCACAAAAGAATTAATGACATCACTAACAAAAGAACACACACATCAACGGGTTGCCTAAAAACCAAAGATGGCAAAATCATAATAGAAAAAGATCAGATTTTACATGCGTGGTCAGATTATGTGAAAGACCTTTATGATGATACAAGAGAAGAACAATATGATCATCGGAATAATAATGAAGGACCATCAATTTTGAAGATAGAGGTTCAGAATGCTCTTAACCATATGAAAACTGGCAAGACCCGGGTACAGATAACATCACAGTAGAAATGATCAATGCCTTAGAAGAATATGGAATTGACCAAATCACCAGGCTGCTGAACGCAATATACGATACTGGGGATATACCTCCTGAATTATGTAATTCTATATTTATTGCAATCCCGAAGAAATCAGGAGCCATGGAATGTGATCAACATAGAACAATTAGTATAATGAGCCACATCACGAAGATTCTGCTGAGAATTATCATGCAAAGAGTTAGGAAGAAAATACAACCAGAAATAGGAGAAGAACAATGTGGGTTTGTAGAAGGCAAGGGCACAGTAAATGCTGTGTATATACTGAGAACAGTAATTGAGCGTTCTATAGAAGTAAACAAGGATCTATAGCTTTGCTTTATTGACTACACAAAGGCTTTCGATAAAGTGAGACATGTTGACATGATAAGGATGCTTGAAGATCTACAAATTGATGGAAAGGACCTTAGACTTGTAAAAAACATATATTGGAAACAACAAGCTGCCATAAGAATTGATAACGATGTAGGTCAATTTCAGCCTATTAAAAGAGGTGTGAGACAGGGATGTGTAATGTCTCCAGATCTTTTTTTCCCTGTACAGTGAATATATATTCAGAAATATAGAAGATATGGAAGGAATCAACATCGGGAGATGATACATCAATAACATTAGATATGCAGATGATGCAGTCTTGATTGCAGACAATGAACAGGACCTGCAAAATTTGCACACAGTGAACAACTAGGGTTAGAATTAAATTGTAAAAAGACACAGATTATGATCGTCACTAGGAAGAAGGAAATACCACAAAGTGATATACAAGTAGATGGACATATTCTTAAACAAATTAATCGATACTGTTATCTCGGCACAGTCATAACAAACGAACGAACGAACAAACTCGCAGGCCCGTCTAACATTCTGCCCTTCTATCAATCGCTTTCATACATTATTTCATTCACACATCATTCAAGGCTAACAGAGAACAACAACAATATAAAAGATATGCATTATAAAGGCATGGGCAAAATGCGAACATCAAAACTACACGACACAGTAATATTAGATAATGGTCTGACACTTGTTATTAGCTATGTGGAATATACTGGCCTACCAAAAGAGGACTGGCTGTTATACTAGGGTTTTTATTATTATTATCTCTATTATTAAGGGGGAAGGTAATCGTATTGAGATAGTGTTCGAATAATTCGCGATTATATGAATAGGGATCGGTGATGTCTTTGATTTCCTGTTGAAGATTGTTCCACAGCTGAGCTGCAGAGTACGTTAAGCTTGTTTTGTATACGTCAGTCCTAGGCTTCAGAATGTGTAATATATTTAAACGTTTACAGTGTCTAGCATTATATTTAAACAATGGCCAAAGGTAATTTGGGGCATTCCGATGCAGGATTTTGTGAATTAGTTTAGCTTTATTGAAATTTTTATTAACATCTGATGGGAGATGCCTTGAAGAGATTAGAACAAGAATTGCCATTGCGAAGGTAGCCTTTAGCAAGATGAAAAACATACTGACCAATAAAAAGATGTCAATTGAAACGAGAAAAAGAGTGTTGAGATGCTACATAGAACCTGTACTTTTATATGGATGTGAAGCGTGGACAATGAGCAGTCAAGCTGAAAAAAACATCTGATGGCTGTAGAAATGTGGTTTCTGAGGAAAATGCAAAGAATACCATGGACAGCCAGAAAGACCAATGAACAAGTCCTTCAAGAAACAAATGAAGATCGTAAACTGATTAGAGACATTAGACGTAGACAGTCACAATTTTTTGGGCATGTTATGAGAAGAAATGATTTGGAGAACTTGGTGACAACTGGTAAGATCGAGGGGAACAGACCCAGGGGAAGACCTAGAAGCAAGTACCTGGATGGCTTGGCCTTGTGGCATGGTCGAGACAGAAACACTGAACTGATCCACGACTCTGTTGATAGAGTGAGATGGCATAACATGACCGCCCACGCTTACCGGCATGGCACATGATGGATGGATGGATTTAGATAGAATAGTTAGCATACTTAGGATTCCCGTAAGCAATCCATTAAACATGTAAATACTGTAGATAATATGGATAGTACTAATATACAGTACTACTATTCGGCTCTATGAATGTTTAGAATGAGCCAAAAGTTTCTCTTTTTTCCCATGTTATTTTATTTTCTTATTTTAATGACATAAATATTTTTAAACTTGTGATGTTTGAATGCAGTGAGCAAAAGACGAATGAAAGAGAGAATAAATGTATTAAATATTGTATGAGTGTATAATGGTGCATTTTTTCCGCACCCATGAGTTTTATAAATTGTCTGCGTCTTATGTGTTACACATATGCTTGTCTAGTGTTTGTGTGTTGTTGCCACTATTACATGACAGCAATGAGAATATTTTCCAGCATCCCAGTTCAGCGGCGCATATCACAAATTAAGCATACGCATTCAGTTGTGACCTGCATAAACCAACCTGCGATGCTTGAAATCTTAACTCACATAAATTATAAACACACACCTGTGTTTCTGATTTAAGCATACACTAAAAATAAAGAAACACGCAAACAACCAGATACACAAACAGATAAAAATGCAGACAGCAGTATTATGAAAAGGGGGGGGGGGGGAAACTCATGTGCAGGGGACACTACAGACTTAGTAAATTTTGAAAACACATTGAAAGATTTATCTACAAACGGAAGTTAGATAGGTGGACATCAGCAAACACACAACATGTAATAGGTGTTGGAGGAACATTACACCGGAGCCATGAATTTTGTTCATGTATTGTTCCCGTAATAGGAACAATTTGTTCGGGATGTCGATTCATCGAAATTTTGAAAAGCAGTGTGATAAACATATTGGCTTTGGCTCGATACAGCTTCCACATGTGTAATGTAATTGAGTGTTGACTCTTGCCAACCTTACAGTTGTGCGACACTGATTATAAGCCAGTGGATGAATACAACAGTGTGACATCAGACTTTTATAGGTCAGTGGTTGTCCCAAGGACATGACGAGTTAACCCTAGCCTGCACTTTGACAAAATTAGACCCGACTAATTTTTTTTTATATATGTTACGACAATAATGCGTCACACCTAGTGACTTGAAGTTGGTGACGCAATACGGGGGGGGGGCGGGGGGAACGAGAGCGTGTCAAAGTGCGGGATATGAATAAGGAGGACTAAAGACAGAAGTAAAGTAAGGACAGAGACAGGACGTAGATAAGGACCTTTAGAAGAGAATAGATAGAGAGGGACAGGACAAGGAGGTATAACTTAAAGCAGTTATAAGACAGGACATAGACTAGGACACAGACGTGTCATAGCTAGGACACAACAGGGACCTACCACCAGGATAGGACAGGGGATGTTAACCACGGGAAACTACCCGTAAACAGTAGTACGACCCCAGGTTAGCGAATTCTGGACGACTGGACTACGTGACAGTTGACGCAGCACATAGCGCTGCTGACCGCACGAGGACTGTAGCACCAGCAAGCCAAGTGAACCCGTAAACTTACTCAGACCGGACTGGACAGTCAGAGCGACCAGACGTGTGCGACGTTCCTAGCCACTGTGTAGTTTAGAAAGGACACAGTTAGACATAGCTAGTGCGAAGAATGTATTTGAGTTATGAGTGCGATTAATGTATGCTCTAGAAGCTAACAGTGAATAATTGTGTGGGCATTATCGCCGACAGCAAATGTATGAGCTGAACCGTACAGAATAAATATTGATTCGTTTTGCCATTTGTACAATCGTGTTTGTGATCGTGAGGTACGAATGAAGTGGCCCGCATGCCTGTATAGAATCTAGGTTGTTGACACCTGCCTTTATATGTTGCTATATTATAAGTATCTTCTATGCATAGTCTGGACATGTTGATTAACATGATATAAATGGGAAGAAAATATAACAGATAGACTAGAAAGATAGTGGTAGTCTAGAAAAGATTGGTAGTCAACAACAACAGTTGTTGACAACGGAGTCCTAATTTATCCTTCAGTGAGATGATGGCACCTGATCTGACAGGGATACAGACTGGTTTGGGGTAGGACAGTTTTCAGCCTAACTGTAGTCTTAACCCAGCTTAATTCTTAAAGTACTTGTGGGTTTATCTATCTTTAGTTTTGGATGTTTTCTCTCTTAGACTTATCCTATAATGTTACATCAGTTGGCCATTGGCTTCTGAGGTTAGCTTCAGAGAGGCGCTGTCGTTATTTGGAAGCTGCTGGTTCGAATCCTGGTTAGGTTTTATTGTTATCAATTTGTTATTGTTTAGTATTTCCTCTACTTTATACTTATTTAATATACTTCTGTAAGTGTCCATCAACAGCAATATAGTTATTTTACGTAGTATTTCAATGCCTTCCGAGATTTCCCAACAATTGATGTCCTAGTTATTTGAAAACGTATTTTCTAATTATGCTGTGGAATGTAGATTTCATACATTAGAATATTTGCTTAGTTTGTCTAGGGGATCTCAGATGGGATGTATTTAGATTCTCACTCACTTCTTACAAGTTGAGGTGATCATGGAATTCTACCACAGACACAAGGGGGAAAATACTTCACTCCTTTAAATAACTGTGTCTATGTGTAAGTCTCCACTCCCAATAAATCACCTTTTAAATTTGATATAGTGTCAGAGAACATTGATTATTTACAACATATAGACCAACCACTGTTGAACAAACATCAACAAGAAATTAACATAAACATCAATCTTGGACAAACAGTTCACCAGGAATCAAATCAAGCTCTGAGTATACATGTAAGGGTAATGACCACAATGAGTTTTTGGAATATGCATGGGAGGAAATATGACATATGTACACATTCACATGCGATAACCCCATTGTCCCAAAAATCAATGCCCTCAAAACCAAAACAATAACCACTATTTGGTTCTAACACCATTAACAATTCTACAGATTTTTAAACCAATGACATTTAAGCAAACAAATAATAATCCAAATTCAGAACACAATAATTTACTAATTAGACTAATTACTCTGTCCTATTCTTTCATTCCTTTGTTTTCTTCTGATGGTAGTTATTTATCTCCAATGTCCAGCAGATAATGTCCATATTATCCGGGGATCGAATTGATGCACTCAATTGTGTTCCACACACCAAATATTAACTGGAAATTGGCTGGCGAATATCATAATCCCTAATATCCGGGGATAGAAATATAACATAATCCCCATCCTCCAGGGGCTGAATTCAAGATAACTCTTTTGCAAGTCGGCTGTGTCTCCTAGTGAAATTGAGGCTTGGGTCAGTCAATCTTTCAGGAGGTCAGCTTCAGACTGGCCGAAGGTAATTCCCAACATCATTGTAGATAATGAAAAAGATGCCGACAGTCCAGCAGCTCTGCTTATTAACTCTTTCAGTGCCAAACAAAAATTGGTTCCTGGCTAAACAGAAATTCATGGCAGAAAATTGGAAGTAGGGGCGTGTCACAATAATGCTTTTAAAATGGTTAAAATGGTAGCAGATATATTGTATTACATAAAAAGAAATTAAAGATGATAGCTCAAGGAACAATAAAGTATTAATAATTAATTTATAGGTTTCAAATGTTATGACAATAATGAGATGTTTAATAATAACAATTGAAATTAAAGAGGTAAAAATTATTTTACAATTGAACTTATCAAGGTGTTTTCTATACTCATCTACTGCTAAGCCTGTTGAATTTACTGAAAAATGAAACAAACACCACCACTTGTCTTCAACAATATAAACAGAATCGCTCATTAAAACTACACAAAAAGAAGTTGTGCTGTATATTTTGAACCATGTCTTTTTCACACAAAATTTAGAAAATTCATGGCAGAAAATTGGAAGTAGGGGGTGTGTCACAATAATGTTGTGTAAATAGTTAAAACTGTAGCAGATATGTTTTATTATATATCAAAATAAAGGGAATTGCACAAGTAACATGTTAGTAATATTACTATTGCTATTGGTTAGAAATGTAATAAAAATAATAATATAATTTGTAAAGTAATTTGTAAAAATATGTACAAATTATTTAAAAATTGCACTTACTAAGGAACTTTGTTATCCTCATCAGCTGCTAATCCTGTTGAATTTACTAAACTAACACCACTTTTCGACAATATAAACACAATTGATCCTAATCAATAACCCGAAAAGAAGTTTTGCCGCAGATTCTGAAGCATGTCTTTTTCAGAAAAATATCAGGGAAACACTTGGCAGATTTACATTTAATTACAATTAATATTTACACGAGTCTGTTTATTTTATTTACAATATGTGGCAGTCTATATGTGATAGGCTGCAAAGCAAACTTTGGGGCACAAGTGTGGTCTGTTAGTGCAGCCGGAGCAAACAAAAGATTATATTTGTCGTTTAGTTTGAGTGCTGCACACAACACAGTTTCTGTTGACGCCGACATATTCTATTAAATGCTTGGCTTCTGTCACTCTTTCAACATAATATCCTGCAACATACTTTTTATAATTCTTTGGCAGGCAGAGTGCGACACTTCTAGGACTAATCTGAGCTACTTCGCGATGTGCACCTTCAAGTAAACTTTTCTTGAAATCCTTCAATGACAGTTTTCTCCTCCTTTCTCTGTTTGGCATATGGAATGTAGGATGTGTGCATTGATCTGTGCAATTTCAAAGATGCAGTAGTAGATCTTCTTCCACCACTTAATGGTTTTCCTATCATGGATATTGTAATATCCAACCATTTGGTCCATTCTGTTGCAGCCATTCATAGCCATGTTATATTCATGGATCATCTTCGGCTTGCTGAACGGTTTACTCATTCCGGTCTCAACAGTTCCAACTACAGTCTTGGTAGAGAGAACAATGAATGTTTTTTTTAGCTGTTTTATCTCTTCATGCCACACATAATAGTCTATCTCCTTCAAGAAACCACTTTATCTCTTGATGCTGAAGTCACAAACACTTCAACTCTGGATGAAAGCCTACACATTTGACATTCAGTGTCCCTGTATAATTTAAATTGTTGGAATGCAGATAATCAATCAGAGCTTTAGAATTGTAGAATATGTCAGCAAAGATGTGATGGCCACCTCCGAGAACATTCAGTAGTGTGGCAAACACTTTCACTTCATGAGCAGTTGTGGGATCTAAATCCGGATTGTATTCGGTTTTTCTTCCATAGTAAATTTTTAAATTCACTACGTAGCCAGTCGCAGAATCACAAACGCCAAATGTTTTGATGTGGTACTTGTGATGCTTTGTTGCATTTTATTGTCTGTGCTGAAATCTGCCCTTCCACCCAATAATCATTTCATCAATGGACACAATTTCAAATGGATAAAATGCTTCCTGGAGTTTCTTCAGAATCATTACAACAAGAGGATCAATTTTTGTTGCACCTCTGCGTCTGGTTCACATACGTGAAGCACGGTGTGATAAATAGATTCAAATCGATTCCTGGGAAATATAGTAGCATACCAAGAAGTATATAAATATGCAGCAGTACTCCAATAGTCCTTGATCCATGGTCTTGGATCGAACCCCATAGAAATAATGACAGACGTAAACTTCAGCCATTCGTGCTTCGTGAGTGGGGTCCAGGATAACAGACGACAATGTTTTCTTGTAGGAGTGTTCTGCATCAACATCATTTCTGCGTATCTATTTATGCTTTTAATTAAACAATCCAAGTTCCAATGTGGAAATTATAGAGGAATATCACTACTGTCCACAAGCTATAAGATACTATCCGCAGTATTACTAAATAGACTAAAACCATATTCAGAAGACATATTAGGTGACTACCGGGCGGGTTTTAGACAAAACAGATCACCAACAGATCAGATATTTATCTTACGACAAATAGCCGAGAAACATTGGGAATATAAAAGAGATCTCCATAACATTTTTGTGGATTTTAAAAAGGCTTATGATAGTGTCCATAGGAATAGTCTATGGAATGCTATGCAGGAATTTGGAATACCAAGGAAGTTAATCAACATGACCAGACTATGCATGGAAGATACTTATAATATAGTAACATATAAAGGCGGGAAATCAGACCCCTTCCAAATAACATCTGGCTTGAAACAGGGTGATGCACTATCGCCGCTACTCTTCAATCTGGCTCTAGAGAAAGTTGTAAGGAAGGTAAATGAGGAATGTGATATTGGAGGAACATCCAAGCTGCTTGGTTATGCAGATGATATAGATATTATAGGGCAAAGTGAACAAAAGACATTGGAAATATTGACTCACTTAAAGGAAAAAGCCCAACAGATGGGGCTGGTTATCAACCAAGATAAGACAGAATATATGGTAATTTCAAGAGACGGAATGACTAAAAACTCTGGCCACATACAAATAGATAATATGACCATTAAAAGAACGGAAACATACAAATACCTGGGTACAATCTTCAACTGCTCCAACATCATAAGGGAAGAAATACAAACTAGAATCAACTCTGGAAATAAGATATACTATGCACTACAACATCTACTAAAATCAAAGGCGCTATCTCGTAACACCAAAATCACAATATACAAAACACTGATCAGACCAGTTGTGCTGTATGGCTCTGAAACCTGGAGTACAACGGAAAGAGACGAAGCCTTGTTACAAACCTTTGAGAACACAATTTTAAGACGCATCTTTGGACCCATTAGGGATACACAATAGTGGAGAGTGGAAAAGAAGAAGTAACAAAGACATTTATGATCTGTTTAAGTCCCCGCTAATCACTGGTATCATGAAGGCTAATAGACTACAATGGCTGGGGCATATAGAAAGAATGGAAGATAATAGGGAAACAAAACTCGCTTACACTCAGGAATTAAATGACCACAGACCCCGAGGTAGACCAAGAAGGCGGTGGAGAGATAATACATGTACAGACCTACAAGCACTTGGAAACAACGACTGGCAAGAGAAGGTCCACCAGAGAGACGAATGGAGACGATTGTATTTGCAGCAAAGAACCTCAATGGCTCGGAACGCTGAAGAAGAAGAGAATTAAACAATTCATTATGTCATCATAAAAAAACACTGTGAGATAATCCATAGGTGTTTGAAGTTGATAAAGTACAGGGTTGACGTGAAACCTTCGAAGACGAAACTCAAACTTCGGTTTTGTTTCCCCTTCTGACAAATCTTGCCATGTCGATGCTGTTGAAGATGATGGGAGAGGTGCATCACACTCTACAGAAGCTTGTAAAATCGAGTTTTTACCTCCAGTTTTATCCTTATGTTGTACTGTTTGCTTTCTTTTGCACTGAGTAGTAATTGTGACATCCTGACATTCATTGTCAGACACCTCAGCTGATGAATAACTTTCACTGTCATTGTAGGTTTCTCTATCACCACGTGCTGACTCACTACTAACACTACTATCTACATCTTCGTTCAAATCGGAATCACTATTGTCCAAAAACTTACAAACAACAATCTAGCTTTATCTGATGTAAGTCTACGAGGCCGCATACTCGAGGGCGTTGCATTTGTGAAAAACCAAAACAAACTACTTAATACACGTAAAACTCAAAGTCTAAAAAAAACAAAAAAATGGATGCAAACGTTTTGCCTTACAATGCCGAAAGACAAATATTCCGGGTGCGTGAATTTTCAATTTACTGTCACTTAAAATTGCAGAAGGTAGCATTAATGTATCAAATAAACCACTGTTTTATACTGGGCCTTTTAAAGGGCACATTGGCGTCAAAGTCGGGTTACTGTGCCTATATAAAAGCACTTGGCAGAGAAAGAGTTAATATCAGATCTCAACTCTATACACGAGTATATTACACACACCCAGTCTCAGGTTGATAGGCCATCCCACACTTGGTGATAATACAACTAGGCCTACCTGGGACCAGCATAGAGTCATATTTCAATATATTCATTCCGGTGTAGGTGTCACAGAATGATGATAGTTTAGTGATTCCCAGATAAAATTGGATGTACCATTAATGGCAATATAGGAGAAGGGTTAACAATCGAGTCGTTCAATCTGAGAGAAGGATAAATGGAAGGTTATTGACCGATTATCAGGGACAGGTACTCGCCGAGGTCAGTGGCTGCCGCTCGTATCGGCCGACGGGAAAACGAACGGACAGAAGAACGGGGAACAGAAAGACGGTGATCAAAGAATAGATCTCTTTGAAGTGCGACGAGCGATGAACGGAGGAACAGCGTAACAACGGAGGAAACGAGCAAATAGTCACTACGTGATTTTACCGCCTTTTGATGGGCAGGATACGGCAAATTTGATTGTAGATCAAACAATCAACGGAGGATTGGACACTCAATATAAATAGTAGAAAAGTGGTTTTATATTTAGTGTGTGTTCCAAACTGGGCTGAATGAGATATGCATCCTGAGTGGGGAAAGAAATACACGTCCCTAATGGTTGAAAGAATATGGGATATTAGTGTGTTATTCGCCAGTGTATTTCGATTCCAGGATGATAAGTGAATATATAAGGTATTATAATCTTTAGAGTAATATTTTTAGCATAGGAAAATAGATGTGTGTGCATAGCGTTTACCATTGCTTTCTATTAGTGAATAGTTTAGACTTTGGTGAATTCATATGTCTTATGTGGGTGTTTACTTCGGAAGCCTTGTCATTATGGCTGGAGAAGGACACTTGCATAAGTAGTATTAAGTGGCAGACGCTTATCACTGGATCTGTTATACTTCTCACAGGTTCAACCTCCCATCCGGATATATCAGAGAAGATAGACACATACTTCTTGTGTGCAGGAAAAGCTTTGTTGATAAACTCAAGGCATTTCATTTATGGGGAGAGCAAATACCCCAATAAACCACGGAATAACTAAGACCGGGTAAAATACGAAAGAAACTATACTTTTAAAGGAACTTTGAAATAGAAGATTAGAACATCAAGATAACCAAAGTAATAATGGAAAAAGAAAGATAAAGTTGCAGAAAGCAAAGCAAACTAAAACTACATACGTCTTGTATGCATAGTGAAGAAACAATAGACAAGTCAAAACAGTGCTAGTAATTAGAGACAATATGCAGAACTGTGGTGATGTGGTTTTTCCGGTGTTGGATAAGTACTTTCATGAAACAGACTCGGGCGAAGTCATAAACTTACTGGAATATTATTACGTTACCGTGATCCAGTGGTGAACAGTTTTGTTTCGTTCAATAACGGATTTACCTTCACTCAAGCATACGGAACATCCAGGGTGAGACCTGTCCTGTTTGATGTGCTGTCCTGTGGTTTTGCAGAATGATTGGGCGAGATGTGATACCGCTGATAGACATTACAATTCTATCTTGCACCAACAATAGAATACACTATCAACTACGCTTACACAGTCCATACATACACCAGACATAGTTTTATTAATAAATATTTTATTAATCGTTGAAAGGAACTGTTGTCGGAGTATGTGTTGAGGGTATAATAGAGAGAGAGAGAAAGGAATAGATATATGGAAGGGAAGACAGAAGGGAGGAGTGTAGACAGAAGTCAGTCAATAATCCCAAAAGATAATAAACTTGAAGATGTGCTTGTTGATTCCACTTTCCTCCCGGGAAAATAAGCGACAGTAGGAACATTCAATTCTGTGAATCATTCATTGGTAGCATCTGGGACTATGTGGAGAACTGGTCTGTACATGCATGTAATAGAAGAAGAAATGCCAGCACACAAACTGGGAGTCGCAAGTCAGTCGGAGGATTCCTTCTGCTGCATGTGTGTAAACATTTGACTCCTCTAGTTTTTTTTTTTTTTCATAGTGTCTTTCCGATGGTGTTCATATCTAGGACATTGTTTTGAGCTAGTCTGCATATGACTTGTGTCGAAGAATAATACTTTTGAGTATTCATTAAACTTGGGAATCCAACAGGCAGATGGAGGGTTCTCACTTTTGTTAGTTTTGTTAAAACTGTGACTGTCCCTTCGTTGCTTTGACCTTGCTGATTAATGGTGCGTCAGGCGGTACCTCCCAGAAGTAAAAGTGGATTATACTCTGGTATCTGTGTACTATGTATATTTGTTTGTCTTGGTAGATATTTTGATAAGGAAGGTCGTCCTGGAGTATCCCGACAGATGTCGGAATACATCAGTCGCGTTTCGTCAATCATCTTCGTCCATGTCTGTTATTGAGAGGGTCAGCGAATAAATGCGGCTGTCAAAATTTTCTTATAAGCCCAGAATGTATGTGTTGGACATTCTTTCATGTATCAACTCCAACTGGCTTTTGACCCAGGATCCTGTTTGGTGATAAAGTCCGAACCACCACCTGCCTCTCCACAACTGGAAATGACAAAAGAACACAATCCCATGCATTAATACAAACTCCTGTTGTGCTAACATTTTCACAAAACAAATACAAGAAACAAAGGGGAAGAAGAAAGGAGTGTTTCCAATTTTTCCATCACTCTTTGCTGATTGTAGAGTTATTCCAACTCCAAATGTGAGTAGGGTATCTCCTTACTCAATATTCCGTGCCTATATTGCCACTGGGATTTTCTGATGAGTTAGAGACGTTGTAACCATCACAAAATCTTATAATACACCTGTCCTACCATGACAAGAATCCCTGAGACGTAGGCCTTTTGTCCAGAATTCCTCATCTCTTACTCATATAGCTGTAATCAGCACTAGACCAAAGGCCATCGACCATACCAGTCAACATTCTCTTTTAGATATACAAACGTTCACAAACTTCTTTCCTCACCATCGTCATGATCATCATCATCATCATCATCATCATGTGTCCCCACTGAGTAAAACTAGAATGTATACTTCAGCAGTGAAAGTAACAATCACGAAAAGAATATTTAAATCTCATTATAGAGAAAGCATGTGAATCCTTCTTATAACAATATAAATATTATTAATAATTCAGGGGCCATTATTGGGATTTCCTCCCATTCTGGAAACCATAAGACCTGAAAAGATGGTCCTCTCCTCCATGCCCATATAAACATGGGGTTAATGAACGCTGTTATATATCTCACAAACTACTGCGAGTGTAAGAAGTGTCCGGAATTATGGAACACTTCTGTAACATGGTAAGCATTCTGAACGTTGTTGGCAAATTCTGAACATAATTATTCATTCAGGCACCGACAATCATGATGCTATGCGGACTGAAGGCACGTCCTGCTAGACATACATACATACAAACGTACGTACATACTACGTACGTACGTACGCACGCACGCACGCAGGCAGGCAGGCAGGCAGGCAGGCAGGCAGACAGACAGACAGGCAATCAGGCAGACAGACAGACAGACAGACAGACAGGCAGGCAGGCAGGCAGGCAGGCAGGCAGGCAGACAGACAGACAGACAGACAGACAGACAGACAGACAGACAGACATACATACATACATAATGCTTTTTCTTTCTTTCTTGAGATTTTACTCATCCCACATGGAATTTCCCTTGCATATTTATAAAAGGATTAAATGTCAATCACAAAAGTTGTGTGCTTACTAAGATGTAAACAAAAGATGTGCCGCAAAGAGAAAAGTTTAATGAAATGAACTTAGAGTTACTACTCTACAGCACATAGAATATTTGTAGATTGATATGCATTGATGGTGATATAGTTTAACAACACATGTAAGAAGATACACATAGGAATAGAAACTGTATGCACAGGGAAATCGGCAGTGAGACAAACATGGCCGCTCAGTAGAAAGCAATCACTCAGGCCATCGTTCACATGGAGTGTTTTTCATTTTAACAATTCTTATTTTAATCACAATGATACATGTACCTTATCAAAAGACATGGTTACCCTTTCACAATAAGTCTACAAACGTGCCTAGGCATCAGAGAGTAAATTGTTTGGGCTAATTTGCCCTCCCAATTCTGGAGGCGATATGTTCGTTCCACTTCTGGCTGACAAGTGTCTACTAACGCTTTATTACTTCTAGCGCCAATGTCTTGGCCGAGTGCTCGACCAATCACTGGGCTAGAATTCAAACCTGGGTTACATAAATTATGTGTCACATAGGTAAAGTCTAACGCCTTTTCTCCCCCCCCCCCCCCCACTAAGATATGGCACTTATCAGGGTGACCATTTTGGCTTCTTAAAGCCAAATTTGACAAATTTGGCTTTTTAAAAACAGGTTTGGGGTCAGAAAATCAGTTTGGTCTTTTTGTTTTTTTTCTTGGCTTTTTTACAATTTGTAATGGCATATGCCTCTTTTTGAATTTTTCAAGTTAATTGTTGTCTTGTTTTAGTTAGCTAAAACAAATGCAAAACGATAAGCTTAGAGTATGGCTGTCGTACTGTACTTGTACCTGGTCATGTTCTATGCGCACTGACGTACTGCGCAGCTTTCTGTTTAGTTCAGTTTTCAAATTCATTATACCTTCATCTCAAGTATTTCTTCTTATTGAGCCTATTATTATTATCATGCCAAAGTGGAAACCATCTTATGATACTAATCGGAAATATAATGATCAATGGGAAAAGACATTTGTGTGGCTCAAGAAATCCACTGACGGTTCTGAACAGGCATATTGCAAATTGTGCCATTGATATATTATTCCAAGATTTTCAAATCTCGCAAATCACGCAACAGAAAAACACAAGCGGAGCGCGCCATCTTCTTCACACAAATCACTTTCAGTGGTGACAATAAGCAAGAAAATTGATGAGAAAGTCAAATTAGCAGAGTTACAAATTGCTGTTAGCATGGCCTGTCATAGTGCCATACGCACCATCGATTACTTAGGTGAAATAATGGTAGCCCATGGATGTGGCAGCACTCTTGGTCAGGTAAAATTGCACCGAACGAAGTGCATATCACTAATAAAAAATGTTATTTCACCGTCTTTAAGATCTGATCTAATTCTAGATCTGCAAAACAAGAAGTATGCACTCATCATTGATGAGTCCACTGATGTCTCGACCCAAAAGTATTTGTGCATTTTAGTTAGATACCTCAGCGATAAAATAAATGAAATTACTACTAGTTTTCTAGGTTTGATTTCAGTTCAGGAGGCTACAGGAGAGAATATATTTAATTTGATTAACACTGAAATTGAAAAATATAATCAATCATTAAAAAATTGCATTGGTTTTGCATCCGATGGTGCTTCCAGTATGGTTGGATGCAACAATTCAGTTTGGTCCAGAATGACAGATGTATCTCCTTCATGTGTTCAGTATAAGTGTGTTTGCCATTCATTAGCATTGTGCATCAAATATGCAGTGTCAAAACTACCTTCAAACATTGCATTTTTGCTGACAGAAATACCAAATTGGTTTAGACATTAGCAATCTTAGACGAGAAGCATTTAGAGATTTATTCAAAATTATGAACTCATCGACAGAATTTCAGCAAGCTAGAACTGCATCACTTCCTTTTGAGAAAATTTCTTCTACTCGCTGGCTTGTTCGGGGAAAAGTAATGTTCAACATTCTAATGAATTGGGAAGAACTCTAGGCTTATTTTATTTCTGCTGAATTAGCAAATTATGACACTAAATTTAAGTCACGACTTATAAAGGAGATGCTTCTAGATCAAAGAAACTACCTTTATTTTCATTTTGCAACCCCTATTGTGCAGGAATTCGAAAGGTTAAATAGCCTTTTTCAGAAAAGTAAGGCAGATCCTCACGAATTACATGAAGAACTATTTTTGCATTATAAGAGTCTTAATAGTAGGATTTATGATACCAATATTAAGAAAAAAGATATTTCTAATGTTGATTTTGGCATCAAGAGTGTGATAACTACATTCAGAAAAGTTCTGATACGAAAATTAACTGCCAACAAGAGGTCTTAGATCTCAAAGAAAGATGCTTATCCATGCTAGAAGAAGCATTCGATCAAGTTAGAAAGCGGCTTCCTTCAGCAAGAAATATATTTAAAGATCTAACCAATTTTAGCCCTGGAATAATCTTAAACCAGGCTTCTAGACCACTATTTTCGAAGTTGCCCTTTCTGAATTTGGCTGAAGAAAACCACCGCACTATTATTGAAGAACAATACAGAAAATTGCCTTTTATATATTGGAAGGAAGAAGAACAATTTAAAGAAAATGGACTGCCTAAAAATGCAGAGCAGTTCTGGCAAGGAGTCATGAAACATCCCCAAATTAAAGAGCTTGCTTCTTTTGCTCTTACTTGCTTAATAACACTTATTAGCAATGCTGTAGTGGAGAGGATGTTCTCTCTTTTAACATGCATAAAAACCAAAGCAAGGAATAGACTTCAGCTGTCTCTCTTAGAAGCAATTATTAGAATTAGAGCAGAACTATTATCTTCAAACAAGTGCTGTAATGAATTTGTTCCTTTATCCAAAATGTTGAATGATTCCAAAGCTGGAATTGTATATTCTAATGAATCCTGTACTGAATTTCTCAACAATGAAGAGGAATACTTATTTGAAGAAGAGGTCTTCGTGTGATGTAAGTATATTTTTAATATATCTTTTTACTGGGCGATGTTTGGCTTTTTCTTTGGCTTTTTCATTTTTACTGTGCAATGTTTGGCTTTATTTTGTTTTGTTTTTTTATTTCGTGACTTGGCTTCTTTTGATTACGGCGATCTGGTCACCCTGGTACTTATTCATTCATTCAGTAGCATGTCCTTTGCAGAACCTCGCTCCCATAACACCCTTCCGGAAAACATCTCAATCATAAGCAAGATATCCAACGTCCGATACACCCATCTGGAGATCATCCGCCACATCCTGCACCCATCTTCTCTTTGGCCTTCCTCTTCCTCTCTTCCCAGGCATATACACCTCCATTATTGTTCTCTCCGAACTTTCATGACGTTTCAAGTGACCAAAATATTTCAATTTTCTTTGTTTTATCGTCTTTAAAAGCCAACCTTCTTCAATATTCAGCTCTTGAAGTATGAATGCATTTGTTCTTTTCTTTACCCAAGATATTCTTAGAAATCGTCTATAACATTTATATTCAAAGGCATTTATGCGCTGTTCAGTTTGTTTAGTACGTGTCCAGGTCTCACAGGCGTATGTTGCAATGGGAAAGATGCATGCTCTTAAAAATATAATTTTTGTAGTTTTGTCTGTCCCATTCCATAATTTATTCAGTTGTTTTAGTCTTTGAAGAGCAATTGATAGTCATGGTTTAATTTCTTTCATTGTGTTGCCGTTGTTGGTAATCAATGACCCAAGATATTCAAAATTTTCCACCACCTCCAATTTTTCCTCGTTTATAAATATTTCTTTCTCCATAGTGGTTTTATATGTATGCATTATCATTGTTTTTGCTATGTTAAGATATAAGTTGTGATTTTCACTATTTAATTGAGTTGAGGCTATTAGGTTTTCTATACCAGACTGTGTTGTGGATAGCAATACTGTATCATCAGCATACCGAATCTCTGGTATGTCATGACCACCGATATTTAGGGCATCATATAGCTCCCTGTTTATAACATCTCTTACATTTCTCATTATATTTTCGGCGTACGGGTTAAACAAATATGGGGACAGCACACATCCCTGACGGACTCCTTGCTTGATGTCAAACCAATCTGAAAGTTTCGCCATCTATTCTAACCGCTGCTTTTGGTCTAGATAGAGCATTCTTATGAGTTGTATTACATGTGGTGGATAGCCCATATTCCTCATGATTTCCCAAAGTTTCTGATGGTGTACACAGTCAAATGCCTTTGAATAGTCCACAAAACATGAGAATATGTTTACATTAAATTCTCTGCATTTCTCTATTATTAAACGCATAGTGAGAATGTGATCTCTTGTTCCTATTCCTTGTGTTGCCACATTTATGTGACCCAGCTTGAACCACGTTAATTTATATTTCCATTATCTTACGAAGTCTTCCCATTATCATGTTTAGTAGAATTTTACTTGCATGACTGATCAGGGCAACAGTTCTATAGTTGATGCATAATTTCAGGTTGCCCTTTTTCATATTGGAATGAAGATAGTTCTCTTCCAATCTTTTTGCCATATACCATATTTCCATATCTTTTTACATAATGCGTTATAGATTTGTATGCTTTCTTCTCATCCCGCTTTAATTAGCTCAGCTGGTATCCCATCACATCCAGGTGATTTACCATTCTTCAGGTTCTTTATTGCCCATGCAATTTCATCTAATGAGGGTTCAGGTTCTGTCTCTGCTGTCGTTTGCTCATGTATCTCGTTCATATCCTCACTGTCACTCATATGTCATGGTACTTAAGGAGTCAATAATGGGGAATTGTAACGACGCTATAGTTATATTACATATGCATAGCTATACAGATAATATTTACAGGGTGACATTGGAAGAACAATAAGCAACATGGCTGGCTGTCACCAACTTACGACATGTGGCAGGATAACAAAATTAAGTCATTCTCAGCGACTAACTCTTGCAGTGGTTGAAGTGGGGGAAATAACTTATTTTAAGTAAATGTCACTTGTGGTCTAGTGGAGACATTAACCCATTGGTAAAACTAACACTTTTTGAAGAGTGATGAAATTAACTCATTCTAAATTACTAACACTTGTGATAAGGTCAAGACATTAACTCATTCTAAGTGACAAACACATGAAGTAGAGAAGATACATTAACTCATTCTGACTAGCAAATATCACACGATGGAGAAGAAATAGATAATGCTGGTATTTGGGGATGGTCTTAGAGACAGAAATGGGAGAGGGGAAAAACTGGTTAAATGGGCAAGGGCACATATTATAATCGGATACACCATCTCTCTGTAACTTCCTAGACGCCTTTGGGCATGGACGAGTCAATGAAACAATTGGACGGACGTGATCACCAACCCACACGAAATGGTCTTCTTCGTTTAATCCGTACCATTGTCCACAGACTTCTGTCTCTTGTGTTGCCAGTCTTTTCTAATGCCTGTTCTACCATGCTATGATGTAAATCTGTCTAACTATCTTATCTCTTGGTCTCTCCCCGCCTCTCCCCTCTTACATCTTTCCCGTCGTGATTACGTACTCAAGGTTCTATACTGGCCAAGACCTACTAACACGTCCTAGCCATGCGTCCTGGACAACAGGTCCCTTTGGGTTCCTGGCTAACATAGTAGGATCGCTGATTCTTCCGAAGTCGGAGAGTATCTGCCTGCACGGCTAGGAACCCCCAGTCTGCACACCAATAAGCCAGACATGGGACAACGGATACTCACGCAAACCTGAGATCCGGTATAACATCACACTGATGTTGGACAACAGGATGTCTTCATTCGACATACAGGATTTCACGCTGGAGTTTACAGCCAGCGAATGCATGCAAGCAAGCAAGCACCGTCTCATGACATACACAAAGAATGTGGACCATCTCTCTTCTGATGCCAGTAACTAGTTCTTTTTGCGAGTTAACTTCATACAAGATACAATCAATGCTCTTGCTATCAATTTACTGTTTTCATTCCTCTATATAATCATATCTCCAAGGCTTAAACATAATTCCACTTTTGTCTGCTAATTGTCGATTATTCGCCTCCGTACATTAAGACAACCTACATATAGCTTTTAATAACTATTTTCCTTACCTCAACTGACAACTATCAGTTGCAAAGAACAGTCAGTTCTTGAAATTCTGTCTTCGCTTCGGCTATTCTACACTTTATTTCGTTAATGCATGTTCCATTTGCTAATATTACAGTACATAAGCAATTACACACATTGACTTGTTTCAGATTGGCTCCATCCACTTTGATATTGCATTTGGGTGTAGAAATTACTATGTAATAATAATGTCGTGTCATTTTCCATTTTTCAAACTGTCCTGTGTTTTGATGTTCTGTTACAATTATATAAATCACTTCTTGTAAATGCGTTTCATTTTCAGTGGCCAAAACCATGTCACCAGCAACATGCATTTCAATCATTCTTTCTGTTAATGTTCTCAAGATGCATCGGTGTTGTTTGTAGCCTTATCTTCCACAAATCCATCCTTCTCATCTTCAGTTTTTGGTTTTATTTCATGTCTTATTTTTCTCTTTGTAATTCTCATTAGTATTTTAGTTGCATGGCTAATTAAACAAATGATATAGACTTCCGGTCCCCAGCATGGCGGATAGGCAAGGAAACGGTTAAGGCCTCTGGGTGTTTATGTTCGTGGCTACAGTTGCATTTTCCTCATATTGGACTGGTAGTTTACGGTTCCGTCACCCTGCTACTGAGTTGAGTGCGTGGCGCAACGCTGTGAGTTGTGAATTTCGTGTGAAATGCTTTTACATCTGCCCGTGGTTGTGGAGCGTGATCTGCATGTTCAGAGCAATAGCGGAGGGCTATGTCCCAGAACTGACCGGTTTTTGTGCCTTACGCATAAATGTGTGGCGGCTGGCCTTCTGGTTGTCTGCCGCTCCTTTTGACGATGAACCGTGCTTTTGTTTTGGCATTCTGGAGACGGCATTGTGTACAGTGAAATGATTTTTTACATCTGTCCAAGGTGTTGTGGTGTGATTTGCATGCTCAAAATGGCGTGCTGGCTAGAAAACATCTAGAAACGGAAGAAAAATATCTAGAGACATCAAGACTTTGTAGGTGAACATCTGGTTGGGAAAGTGACTGTCAGTTCCATCAGGGGTGAACTGTACTGTTCGTAGAGGACTTTTATGGGGACATTCTAGCGGCGGCATTATGCACAGTGTGCCTGGGCGGGCCGTTGTTTGTCGAGACTCCCGTCATTTCCACTTTTCGCATGGATGAGTGAGGAACATTTCATGTGATATTCACTGGCACGGGAACGGAACAAAATGGGGACGACCTTTTGCTATGGTGTTGGAACCGCTACTAATGACTAATGACTAAACGAATGGTGCCATGTTCTCCACAATCATTTGCACCATATTTCTTTGGTAGAGCTGTGACAATAGATTTCAAGCGATCATCATGTATATCCAATGTTATAGATATCATTCAACAATTTTGTTATCACTATTACTCCCAAATCACCAACAGCTTTAACGGCTTCGACATTGGTGCCCAGAAAGCCAGTCAAGTGGCTAGCCAGGTGAGCTCTAGCGACAATAACTCGGGTTAGCCATAATGAAAGCTCAGAGTTGTTGTTCCGAGTTGGAAAGGAAAGAATACGAGGCAGCTTAGCGACAGGTCATAGAATGTTAGCGACAGATCATACAAGAGAAGCAACAGGTCATACAAGGTTAGCGACAGGTCGTACAAGGACGGATACACGTCGTATAAGGTTAGCAACAGGTCGTACAAGGTTAGCGACAGGTTATGCAGCGTTAGCGACTGGTCATACACGGTTAGTTACAGGTCATACAATGTTAGCGACAGATCATATAAAGTTAGCAACAAGTCATACAAGGTTAGTTACAGTTCATACAATGTTAGCGACAGGTCAAACAAGGTTAGTGACAAGTCATACACGGTAAACGACTGGTCATAAAAGTTTAGCGACAGGTCATACAAGGTTAGTTACAGGTCGTAAAAGGTTAGCGACAGGTCATAGAAAGTTAGCGACAAGTCATACAAATCACATAGTAAACAATCATTGAACCTACAACACATAACACTATATCAGCGATACTCCGATATCAACTCGCATACTAATACTATTTCTTCATTGACGCCTTCCACCAAAGTCCTAGAGTAATATCCAAAGGATTACCAAGTGTGGCAAAGTAGAGAAATTAACTAATTCTACCTACAATCAATATTGGTGGAGGGGAGATATTAATGATTATATCTTCTGTCGTTTGTAATAGACTACCAGAACTGTCTCACGAACCCTACAATTGTTTTACGTGTCATCAAATCATATAAAATGTAACAATGAACTGCATCATACCCAATAAATTACAGAAATGTTTGTTATCCACTTTCCTAGGTCTAGAGAGCTACCCAAGTATTGCACAGATGGCATCTGCGAATCAGAGAAAATCAACTTTCATTTCCCACAAGTTGAAATTCTTAAAAGGTCAGGGAGACCATTTGATCAGCGCTGTTGGAGATTATGTCGGCTGGGTTTGTGATAATTTTATCTATAGTATGTCCACATTTGTTTGCCACAATATAAACATCCATATCTCAGTAACCAACTGAGGGAAAATTATGGAATTTAGTATATAAACTTATCATTATGTCCACCCAACAAAACAAAAATTTTTTTGTTCTGGAGATTTTACAGCAGATTTCAAAGTTTCTTTATATGCGGTATATAATTTACGGTTCTGAGATGAGTAGCCAGACAATCAGCGCTCAATTTAAAATATTGTACGTGTTTTGAAGGGATCGGCCTTATGCCAACTACCCGCGTTGTTCAAACAAGGACTGTAGAGAGGTGTCTCAAAATGTGGGTTAGTTCATGAAACCTGATTAATATGTTGTGGGTTTTTTTTAAAAATCTTACCACTTATCGCTAACATTGAAATGTGTGAATATTTTTCAATGGGATTTAATGCAAAATTGTACACTTCAAGAATCGCTATGAAGTTGTACACATATTTTTGTCATGAAGCTGATCGCAGGAAACTGTTTTATACTATTACAAATTCCGAAAAAAGAACAGTGCATGCATTCGGTTTGAGTCTATGGGTGCAAGAATCTGAAATTAAACCACCACGCAATAACAAAACGGTGGTTAGACAGATTATTGTAGACAGCTTTGACAAAGATGTCATAACGCGAGCTATTATAAAAATGCTTTTATAAGTCTACAGGGTCGACTTCATTGCACCAGGTTCTATCCAATATGGCTCTGTCTCTTTCCGCAGCGCGGAAAGCATCGCACAAAGCACGAACTCTGCTGCTCTAGCGACGACCCACAGAAGTCTCCGAAAAATTTAACTTGTGAACCGAAGGATGCGGCCCGGAATCGAACCCACGATCTTTGGAGCCCGAGTCAAAAGGCTTGACCACTTCGCCGCGGAGACTCCTAAAATTATAAAAAATTAGGATTTTATATCCAGGATTATCCAGCATTATAAAAATGTTGGATGCCACAGAAAGTCTGTACGTATGTGTGTGTGTGTGTGTGTGTGTGTGTGTGTTGTGTGTGTGTGCACGTGTGATGTCTCTTACTCTGTGTGTGTGTGTGTGTGTGTGTGTGTGTGTGTGTCTTTGTTCCATTGTGTGTCTATCTGTGAGAGTGTAAATGGATCTTTGTTCTTGTCTATAAGTGTGTGTGTGGTTGTGTGTATGTTGTGTTTATTTGTCACTTGTCATGACTGTATGTGTGTATCAACCATATCCACTACAACCAATAATATCGATCACATATAATTTTTAAGGTTTTCATTTGTAACCCGTATGATGATCGTGAACAGGCGTCTACGACACTCTACAGGCCATTAATAACCTCTACCAATCCTTTCTCAACTAATTTCACTAAACCATACCAACTACGATCAATAATACCGATCACATTAAAAATTTAAGGTTTTCATTTATAACCTGCATGATAGTGTTTACACCACTACGACCCTCTAAGGGTCACTAATAACCACCAACCACCCCTTAGCAACTAAAGTCACTAAACCATACCAACTACATTCAATACCACAGCCCATCATTACTTTTTAAGTTTGTCATTTGTAATCTGTATGATGATAGCGTTTAAATCCGAACCATCTAGCCACACTCCACGCGTCCGTACAGCTGCTCTCCGCCACCGTGGTCCACATCTCAAGCGCGGTCTTTTTATTTATTTGTTGTCCTTTTATTATTATTATTATATATATATATATATATATATATATATATATATATATATATATATATATATATATAATTCATTGGCACCTTTCCGTCTTGATAGACGATAGTTTGGTACATTGTGCTTCAAAAAGGCTTAATAACTACGATCCATGGCGGTGGAGAGTGTGGCTGGTAAGGCCAATTCTTGCTGCAAATGTTGACCCACAGTAGGTGCATGTGAAAACATGATCATTTCCACCATTTTGCACCATCTTACGTCTCTCACGCTCTGTGTGTGCTTTATCTGCAATCATTTTCTCCTTTGTCTTTATTCCATTTCTGATAGTTGCCCTCCATGCAACACGTTCAGCGGCGACGTGCTCCCAATATGCATTATCAATGCCTGTATCAATCATGTCCCGCTTACACACATCTTTGTATCGTAGTAGAGGCCGACCCTGAGATCTCCTACCCGTCTGTAATTCACCAAAAAAGATGTCCTTTGGTATTCTACCATCATCCATCCTCCTACGAGTCCATATATATATATATATATATATATATATATATATATATATATATATATATATATATATAATATATATATATATATATATATATATAAATCATGTGCCATGCCGGAAAGCGTGGGCGGTCATGATTCGCCATTTCACTCGCCACATCACTACTAGCAACTTGTTCCTGCCAAAACCTGTACAGAGATATCATGATCCTGAAACTGGCTGCTGCGTTTATTGGAGGCACTCACGTGGAAGTCTGAAGAAGGGGGCACACAGGCCTGGAGCATCTCCATGGGATGTCAGATGTAAAATGTAGCCACGAGAGAAAATGTCTTGTAGGCTAGAATATTCTCTTAGAGCACACATCAGATGAACACACTGAGTACCTTGCCAACTCCACAGAGGCCATGTAACCACTGACGCCAGTGTGACGCCAACAGTCCAGGGTCTTCAATGTTCCAACTGGGCTTCACCAAGTTGAATATTTAGCCTACAAGGAGCCGTGGTGGCATTGTGGTTACCAGGCTTGCTAGCCACGCCAGAGTCCTGATTCAATCCGCAGATGTGAGTAGATGTTCCCCCCCCCCCCCCCCGACAAGTATGGCTCTGGGGTGGGCCAGGCTTTTGCCGTGAGTACTGGACAATTTTCAGAACATTTTGGGAATTGTCTGATCAAGGAAGCGACTTAAAGAAAACTGACCACCTTACATCATTTTCATGTAACCTAGAACATGTGAAGGTCTAACACTTCTTTCTCAAATGCATTTTCTACTATAGGACCTCTTGTGCACTAGATCCCCTATTGTAGCATAGGTCCTCAGTCAACCCGGGCTGAGCCGTCCCAACTATTACTATCTCTCGCAGCTCCAAATATCTTTCATCTCCATTTCTAGTTCTATTCTCCGTGCATTGTAAGTTTCCTTCTATGTCTTATGCCCCGTGGCTCCACTTTTGTCTTCTGCCCTGTGTGTTCCAGAAAAAAAGAACTTTTCTGTTAACAGATCTTGTTAAATGTAAGTGTCTTGGCAGATACTGGTATTGGGGTGTCTTCTTCTTCTTCTTTGTGTTCATCCGGAGTGTTTTTTCAGATGTGATTGAGGTGTGTCTGTTATGTGCCCTTGGGCCGAAACCCACAAACCAGCTGGCCATGTTGGAACGGTCGAAGACAACGGTCAACCCTTTAAGGAAGGCCGGGACAGTCCATAGCATTTTCCGCCATCCAAGGTTGCTTCCATAATTGCAGGGCCGACACATAGCGCCCTGGTGCTGGGCTCACTGAGGGAATCAACACGTCCTGCTCATGGCTGCGTTAATTCCTCACTTCAATATATTGGGATTTCGTTCGTCCGGGCCGTTCCCGCACAAACCAGACAGGTCTGGAGACTGTATCCACTCATTGAGTTTTCGACACGGACATGTGCTTGTCGTTGCGCCTGTCAGAGCTGTTCCAGGCACTACGGACATTCGGAAAACTATCTAGTCAGAGCTGTTCCGAACAAGAGCGGCATTCGGAAACTAGGTAGTCAGAGCTGTTCCTAGCACGAGAGACATGCGGACGAGACATTTGACTCGGACGTAAGTGCGTAGTGCCAATGTTTATTTTGCCACCCGTAGGACGGCACTTCTGGCTTCGGCGGGCATTTTTTAATGAGGTTAGCCTTCCTCGGGTTTCGAGTCACGTTAGACTTATTGTTGTGATGTCGCCCACATCTCAGCTGGTCAAGATGGAACGATAAGAGACATCACGGTTGACCCTCAATGGAAGGCAGGGGAAGACCATGGGCATTCCCTCGCTATCCAAGGAGGCTTCCATAATGGCAGAGCCGGCACATATTGCTCTGAGGCTGGGCTCACCCAAGGAGTTGCCTCGGCCTGCTCATGGCTGCTTTAGTTTCTCACGTCCATGTGTTGGGCATCTCGCTTGCCACTGTTCGCTCAAGCACACACCAGGAACGATCAGTCTGCAGGCGACATCCACTAGGTAAGCTTTCGCTTCGGACTTCGCACTACGCAATGGATTCGCTAGCCGTGCTTTCCATTTCGTGTTATTGAGACGTTTTTCCACCTTTGTCTACTCTCTACGAGTCAGAAACAGACTGTTTTCGTAACCACTTCATTCGACTGGGGCATTTCATCAACCTTTTTGTACTCGCTCACAAGGTAGGCTACATGTGCTGCCGGCTCAGCACCTTACCTCCGTACAGCAGTGAGGGAGAAATGGCCAGGCCCTCTCATCCGGGGATCCCTCATATCCCCCAGCTGGGAGCCTTCGGACAGCTATCTGAACTGGGCATGTAGCGAGCTCAGTATCTCACCTCCATTCTCCATTTTTCTGTAGGTGAGTGTCGTCCGGACTCGCAGTCAACCAAGGTAGTTAAGCTTAGGGCGGTCGTTCAGCTACTCTCTCAGATGGAGCCTTTGTGGAAGTGTCCTAGTCAAGTGGGGGGGGATTTGTAAATAAAGACTAAATGCCATGGCATGGTAGACCACATTCTAAGACTTCGCAAGCAACTGGTCTAGGCGGACAGGTGCACAACATTTCATTTGCTGATCCGGCAATTGCTGCTGCTTGCCTTGTTCTAGATGCATCAGTTTTATCTTTAACCTGGATAAAACTACGCATGCAGACACATGGATCATGCTGCATGGATAACCATGGTCTCCACAATTCCATCCATCATATGCCATGCCGGTAAGCGTGGGCGGTCATGATTCGCCATTTCACTCGATCGCCAGAGTCGTGGATCAGATAAGTGTTCTTGTCTCAGCCATGCCACGTGGTCAAGACTTCCAGTTATTTACTTCTCTGTCTTCCCCTTGTTCTCTTCCCCTCGATCTTGCCAGTTGTCACAAAGTTCTCCAATGTGTTTCTTCTCATAATATGTCCAACAAATATTTACTGTCCACGTCTAATTTATCTAAATATTTTACGAATTTCATTTGTTTCTTGTAGGACATTGTCATTGGTTTGTCTGTCTGTTCATTGTATTCTTTGCATGTTCCTCAGAAACCACATTTCCACAGCCATCATATGTTTTTCAGCTTATCTGCTCATTGTCCACGCTTCACATCCATACAAAAGTACATGCTCTATAATTCAGGCCAGGCTATGAGCTATGGAGAGGTATAACCCCATCCCTGGTTCCTTTTACGAGTTTTAGTTAGTTTGCCTTTATTAAAGCACAGTGTAACAGACTATCGTCTATCAAGGTGGCAAGGTGCCTGTGTATCCGTCATGTCATGAGGAAAGTAAGTTAATTATCTATAAATAAAAGTCTTCACCTACTGCAATGTAATTATTTCTGTCCGCACACAGGAGTGTCAAAGAATGCATTAGACTTTCTCAGCTATGTGAGCGGTGACTACGACAATAAAGAACAGACCCGGGAACTCGTAGATGACCATGACTTAGTCCAAATCAGGTGTATTCCCGTGGGCTTGAAATTGTTTTCCGACGGTAAGTCTATATTGTGTTTGTTGTCTGTATCTGTTTCTTCTAGCGACATCGCCGTGTTGTCATTATATAGAGTCATAACACATGATGACTTATAAACTGACGAGAAGTAGGTACAAGTGCCAGTATAGTTATATACTCCCTTTTCAGTTTGCGTCCAACTAGACAGAAAATGCAGACAAGAAAATCTGGCTTCTGTGGAGGCGGAAGTATAGGCTTTGATTTTTGAGAATTCTTTAGAGCGTGATGCTGTCATTCAAACAGATGGGTCGATCATTCGACGCATGAGATGCTTTACGGATCAGGCTGGAGGAAAACTTATGAAGGAAGATACTTGTGCTTGTGCTTTGACCACAGCAATTAACATGGCACGAAACACAGACCTTCACTCTGCTTGCTTTGTTAGTGACTCAATCAGTATGCCCAGGAAGAAAGAGATGGGTTGGATTTGAAGACAGTAGTTGATGTCTCTGTGACGGTCACGGCCTGCAAAGATTAGTTTCATGTTCGTGCAAGGAAATGTACAAGGAAATGAGAAGGCTGACAGGCTTGATGGTAAGGTTACTATGGAGGGCGGACGCGCCATGGACCCCTTTGATATAATGAATTCTCGAAGAGAAGTAAGACTTTAGCTAAAACCAATTGATGGCTGTGAATCTACAACCATGGTCAGACTGCGGGTGAAGAAATTTAAAAGAGGTGTGGCGAATCAAGAACACTATGTAGGAAGCCGCAGAAGATTAATAAACAAACACAGAATTAGTGTCGTTAGCCGCTAAACGCTGAGGGATTTACTGATGAGATCATCCGAGCACTCTTCTTCTTCTTCTTCTTCTTCTTCTTCTTCTTCTTCTTCTTCTTCTTCTTCTTCTTCTTCTTCTTCTTCTTCTTCTTCTTCTTCTTCTTCTTCTTCTTCTTCTTCTTCTTCTTCTTCTTCTTCTTCTTCGTCTCCTCCTCCTCCTCCTACTCTCCTCCTCCTCCTCTCCTCCTCCTCTCCCTCCTCCTTCTTCTTCTTCTTCTTCTTCTTCTTCTTCGTCTCCTCCTCCTCCTCCTCCTTCTTCTTCTTCTTCTTCTTCTTCTTCTTCTTCTTCTTCTTCTTCTTCTTCTTCTTCTTCTTCTTCTTCTTCTTCTTCTTCTTCTTCTTCTTCTTCTTCTTCTTCTTCTTCTTCTTCTTCTTCTCCTCCTCCTACTCCTCCTCCTACTCCTCATCCTCCTCCTTCCTCGTCTTCTGTTTCCTCTTCTTCTTCTTCTTCTTCTTCTTCTTCTTCTTCTTCTTCTTCTTCTTCTTCTTCTTCTTCTTCTTCTTCTTCTTCTTCTTCTTCTTCTTCTTCTTCTTCTTCTTCTTCTTCTTCTTCTTCTTCTTCTTCTTCTTCTTCTTCTTCTTCTTCTTCTTCTTCTTCTTCTTCTTCTTCTTCTTCTTCTTCTTCTTCTTCTTCTTCTTCTTCTTCTTCTTCTTCTTCTTCTTCTTCTTCTTCTTCTTCTTCTTCTTCTTCTTCTTCTTCTTCTTCTTCTTCTTCTTCTTCTTCTTCTTCTTCTTCTTCTTCTTCTTCTTCTTCTTCTTCTTCTTCTGCCGGTTTGGGACGGACTGATAAAACGATGGGATAAGTGCATCAATGTTAGTGGAAATTATGTTGAGAAATAAAGGGGCATTGTATGTATACAAACAAACAGATTTCAAGTTGTTATCATACTTAGTTATTTTTCTACAGCCATTTGTGACTTACGTTATTAACTTCAATCAATCAATCATGTGCCATGCTTGAAAGCGTGGGCGGTCATGATTCGCCATTTCACTCGATCACCAGCGTCGTGGATCAGCTAAGTGTTTCTGTCACGTCCATGCTATGTGGCCAAGCCATCTAGGTATCGTAGAAATCTCATGTCCGAATATTAACAGTTGAGATCTCATCGAATGGTGATAATGATCTGTTCCCTATCGATATAAATAGGCACCAAAGTGAATGTTAAGACATCTAGTATAACTGAATATTATTTTAATGCGTTGTAACATGATTGTGAATTGTATTCCTAACTTCAGGAGTAATTATAGGATGTGAAACATTTCGGTGTTCTGACTCATCCACACATTTTTTTGGATGCTGTAGACGCTGTCTATAGATTTTAGGTATATTTGGAAAATTGCCGACTGGGTAAAAAAAAAATTTTGGGGGAAAATTTTTTTTAGCTGCTTGGTCTAGTGGGAAAGGGTCTATTTTTTAGACGGGTGATGGCGGGTTAGTTTCTGTGAAAGTAATTAAGGTAAAAGTATTTTTAGTTGTTTCTGTAAAAGTAATTACTGGAAATAGAAAGAGATGGTGTGAGCACGGATGAAGGGGTTGAAGGGGAAAGTTATATATTTTGGTTAGAAAGGGAACGGAGTATATGAATGTGGCGAGTGAAAGATAAACGAGCAGAGTGTATAGGGTGAAATAAGACAGTTGTGCTTAGGTGGGGCTGGTGGGGCAGAGGTGTAATGAAAGCGAGGGATCCAACCACATATACGGTCGTAGTAATTCTTGATGGTTGATGTGAGAATGTAGAAGTAATTAAGGAAGAGTGGGGTGTTCGTGTCGGTATCAAGTGTGTGATGGTAAGTGTGATAGTAAGTGAAAGGGTGGCTTCGTCACCGAAAATCTTATAAAGTAGTAATGGATATGGTGGTAAGGGGTATTAGTGGTCGATATAGCGATGGTTATAAATATAATAAGAGGGTATAATCTGAAAAAACTAAGAGTCTGGGCTTAGTAATATAGTAAGTGGGTCGTAGTTCTGAATGGTTGATGTCGATTGGGCCCGCAGATCACTGAAGAGGACTATCACCGAGTGTCAATACGGTTCCAGGTGCTTGGACTGTTCCTCTAGGCAATATATCAGCGTAATCGTCTACACGAGCCTCCTTGTCTATAACAAATACATAAACACATACAACCACAAAGACAACCATACAAGTATACACCACAAAGACATCAACCATACAATCAGGACCACCTATACTTCTAGATTCAGACACACAAGTATAACGAAACAGACATCCATAGAAAAACACAACGATAGTCAAATACAAGCGCGCACACAAGTATACAAAAACGAGGGTCACACAAACTAACATACCGGAACATGAAAGAGCGTTAATATTTATCAGGAGATGAAGACCGGTAAAATGGCTTCTCATATAATAAACTCAAGGGGCGAGCCCACGCGAGCGGATGGGGGGGGGGGGGGGGGGGGGGGGGAAGCGAGAGCTCAGGAATCACAAGGTCTGTTTTCATTTGGTTTATTTTCGGTGATGGTAATTCGTTACCTCAAAGGTACAAAATGTAAAATAACACAAAAGTCATCTACACACCGTGTAAACACACGAACAATACACAAGGCTTTTAACACACAAGTTAAAAAACAGTTGTGCATGTTATCACATGCTTTTGATAGTGTACGGCAAATTAGATGTGCTTGAAAATCTACAAATTGGTGGGGGTAAAAAAAACTTTACATCAGCTATGTAGGGTCGTGTGTAGAACCAGTGTATAAAATAGACGGTGTCTCTTGTGAGCTCAGTACCAGTTCACGTGCTGACTTGGCTAGCTACAGCAGTGAAACTTGGTGTAAGCATTGTTCGTGTAGTAAGCAGATATTGTTCACGTACTGACTTGGCTAGCTACAGCAATGAAATAGGTTGGTGTGAGACTTATTCGTGTAGTCGGCATCTGATAAAACAGTGAAACATATATTGTATACACCAGAACATTTTTTTGCGGTTGTAAGAAAACGAAAGTGTGACGTAAGACCAGTTTATCAATATGGCCACCAGATCTACTTTCACGTGTTCAGTGTGTGACAAAACCTATTGTGATAACTATACCCTTAATCGTCACATTCGGACCATTCACACCGAGAACCACCTGAAATACCCCTGTCAGTTATGTGATAAGGTGTATAATAAGAAAGATGGCCTACAAAAACACAAACGAATACATCATCACCGCCCTATGGATACATCAGAATCAGAGACGACACCACCAACATCCTCGACGACACCACCAACTGAAACCAATATAACTAACAGTCAGAAACAACCAGACGAGAATATTCTTGAACAACTGGTAGAAGACGAAGCGACCATCTTAGCAGCCGGGGAACCAGAGACACTACACATCCTTCCATCGGATATTAAACAAATATATAGAGAAAATTGGGAAGCTATCAGGACACATCACAAGATTAACAAGTGGCTATCGACATACACCTTCTTTATTAGCCCGGAGATACAAACCCCTATCAACTGGACAGATACGTTGTATAAGATTTTCAACGCTCAAATTAGTCGCTTTAAGATCAACTTTAGCTTTCATCTAGTGTTACAACATAGAGGAACACAAGATCTTAGATTCTATCATGCCTCATTTAACAATTCTTCTGTTTTATAATTTCCAGCGCTAATCAATAACAGACACGACTTTGATGCCTTCCTTACATCAGTACACGAACATGACATTCATTCCTACGCCATACAACAACGTACAGACACCAAATATACACTAGAGAATGTAGCTGGCATATGTTTTTACCTCTTTCATATGCCCGAGTTCCCGAAAGTTTGATGTCTAAGTGACATATCATTCCCCCAACTACATTGATTTATATTTTTGTCACTAACCATGTATGTCATTGATATTTTCTTATATTACTAAACTATTTTGATGAATAACACATACTTTGTGATTAAAAATTGAAACCAAGATTTTTGTTGATTTTCTATAGTGGTTTTGTTGTCATGAAGTTTTCTTGTCCCGAGAGACATCAACACTGACAGACAATGAAATAAAGACACATACTGAGATGTATTATGTATTTATTCAACTGATGCTTGCAACCAAGTATAGAAACTTACACCATCCACCTCGCAGTATCCAATGATGTAGTTTATCAGTCATATACGTACCGACAGATGTAGCGAAGCTTTCCTCCAGGTCCTGGACATTCACGTCTGTATTGTAAGAATTATTAACCAGATGCTTACCCAGACGCATACCAAGGTAAAAACCATCATTATACTCCCATAGTTGATGACGTTATCGGCAAAGACGTCGTCAGCAATTGAAACAAAGACAGGGAAAACATGTTCGGGGTTGATACAGACTTCTAGTCTCGTGAATAACACATCATGTTGGTTGGCTATCTGACGTACTAAGCGACACAACCTCGAAGTTATTGGTCTTTGCGGGCTTGTAGGAACTAATAATAGTCAACGCCATACTCACCACCTCGGTGTGAACTTGTGTCAAGTCGACTATTGGGTCCATCATTATTATACCAATAGCTACCAGAGACCCACTGGCGTGCAGTTGGTGGTCAAATGGTCTAATATTATCATCCGACGCGTTTATAAACACCAATGCGAGTAGGTAGCTGGTTATTAATACTCATGAATCCTAGGTGGAAACATCCTTTTACGGCCTTGATTGCGGGCCCAACGGGGAGTGGTAAAACCGTCTTTGTCCAACGGTTCTTGGCCCATCTACCAAGCATGGTAGACCCCCTTCCAGAGGAAATTATATGGTGCTATGGGGAATGGCAACCCGTCTACGAAACTATGAAAGGTGTTCAATTTAATGAAGGTCTGCCGGATGTGGAAAAATGGACAGGGGATAGACGTCGGTTAGTAGTCATAGATGATCTAATGTCTGAGACAGATGACAGAGTGACTAAATTATTAACTAAAGGCAGTCATCATCGCAACCTCAGTTTTATGTATATAGTACAGAACCTATTTGGTAAGAATAAAGAACAAAGAACTATCAGTGTTTATTCGCACTACCTAGTGGTGTTTAAGAATCCTCGAGACGGGTCTCAGATTACCAATCTGGCCAAACAGATGTACCCAGGACGTGTGTCATATGTCCAAGAGAGTTTTAAAGACGCGACATCAGCTCCACACGGGTATTTGTTATTTGACCTGCGACAGGAAACACCGGATCAGCCCCGCTTACGAAGTCATATATTTCCCGACCAGCGCCAAGTTGTCTACGTCCCCAAATAACATGTCTAACCGACTTAAACGTAACAAGGGTATGTTACGCTTCTTGGGTCAGACCAACCCAGCCACTGTGAAGGCAGTAATGAAATCAGCTTCCCCGGATCTCGTCCAATCAATTTGCGAGTGCTGTCACAACGTTTTAAAAGGTAATGTTCCCCTGACACCAGCTCAGAAGAAGCGTCTGCAACGACACAAAGGCAGTCTGAGAGCACTCACTCATAAGAAATTATCGCTCAAGAAAAGGAAAGAGATTCTGCAACAAGGTGGTTTCATAGGCGCCTTACTAGGCCCCATACTAAATGTGTTGAAAAGCGTGGTGGGTTTTTAATGGCCAAGAAGATGATCTTGATCGATCCCCGGTTGCTAGAAAAACCCTATGTACCACCCGACACACTAAACGATAGTCTACAGGATTTGGATCGTCAGATGCAACAGGTCCTGGAAACAGAAGATCTACCACCTCGTGACAAGGCCAGAGCGTATCAGCAAACATTACAGAGGTATCTGAATCGACTCAAACAGTACATACACAAGCCTCTGGGACTAGTAGATATCAAGGAACACAAACCTGAAGTCACCAGTGTACCGACACCAGTAGCCGAGACACCTCTTCAACCAACACCTCTTCAACCAACACCTAGTCAACCGGCTCAAGTAGTCGAGCCCAAAATTGTCGAGACCACACCACATTACAAACTCAGGCGAAGCAAGAAGAAGACTAGGATACCTACCCCCAAGTGGCAAAAATGGCCGCCCAATTAAGAAAGTATTACTATGACCCTAAGAAACCGGGAGCCTATGGTGGAGCAGCCGCCTTAAAAAGAAATACTAACCTGAAGAAAATAGATAAATGGTTACGTCATCAGGATACCTACACGTTACATAAACCGATTCGTCGCAGCTTCCAGAGACGCCAGATCATAACTGGTGGTATAAATCACCAATTTCAAGCCGACTTGATAGATATGAGACTATTACAAAGATACAACGATGGGATGTCGTACCTAGTGACTTGTATCGATGTGTTTAGTAAATATGCTTGGGCCATCCCGATCCAGAAGAAAACGGGGAAAGCTCTAGTCGTGGCTATGAGTAAAATCTTTGGTGATAGTCAACCGATAAATTTTCAGAGCGATAAAGGTTCGGAATTCGTTAATCGGACCTTCTGAAACAGGTCTTCTGTAGATCTTCTGTTTCCAGGACCTGTTGCATCTGACGATCCAAATCCTGTAGACTATCGTTTAGTGTGTCGGGTGGTACATAGGGTTTTTCTAGCAACCGGGGATCGATCAAGATCATCTTCTTGGCAATTAAAAACCCACCACGCTTTTCAACACATTTAGTATGGGGCCCAGTAAGGTGCCTATGAAACCACCTTGTTGCAGAATCTCTTTCCTTTTCTTGAGCGATAATTTCTTATGAGTGAGTGCTCTCAGACTGCCTTTGTGTCGTTTCGAAAACAGACCTTCTGTTTCAGCTTCTTGAACTAAACGTAAGTCTATTCCTCCTTAGTTGGATCGCTGCAGCTCTCTTCCAACGGAAAGTAGTTTTTAGATGTGGCAGTTGGACTTCGGAACCAACAACAATATATCCTGGCCTTACCACAGGGATCACCATTATCTCCGGTACTGTTCAACGCCTACACAGTGAGAATCACCAGTGAGCAGATCACTGGACCTGGCAGGACATTGTCATATGCCGATGATGTTTTAGTGTATCGTCAGGGTAAGGATAGAGAGGAGGTTGCTGTGGAACTACAAACCGAACTCAATCGCATAAGTACTTGGTGTGATGAAGCTGGGGCAATGGTCAACCCAACAAAGGCAACAGTGACTTGGTTCTCGTTGAATAATCATATTGTCAACAATCCAACACCAACTGTAATGCTGTGTTCAGAGACGGTGGAAAGAACGCAGGCAATGAATTACCTGGGGATACGGTTTGATCGAAGCCTTGCTTATAATGTGCACATAGACCAGGTGATAACAAAGGCCAAGCGGGGTTTGGCAGCGATGCGGGTGATGGCGGCAGCAAACTGTGAGCAGCGCCATCTATGTCTTCTGTACGAGGGGCTGGTCATGTCTGTTTTGGAGTATGCAATGGCAATCCTGACTGTCAGCCATAAGCAGATAGAAAGGATGGAAAGGATACAGAATGAAGCTATGCGCATTATTCTTGGATGTACAAGAGATACAGCATGCAGGGCGATGCGCTACCTTCTTGATTTTCCAACCATTGAAGAGAGAATGCAAGTTTGCAGGGCACGTGCCTACCTCAGAATTAACGCAAACACACAGCATCCACTGCATAGTGAAATTAGGAAGGTGAAGGGCAGCAGGTTAAAAAGAGGACGGTCGTGGATGGGTCAAGCCGAAGGACATTCTTCAACAGGTGTGTTCACTTGAGGACTTAGAACCTGGCGAGGAGTGGGTGCAAGTGCCAACAGACTTCTGCACATCCTTTTCAGTTTGCATCCAACTAGATAGAAAATGCAGACAAGAAAATCCGGCTGCTGTTGAGGCTGAAGTACAAGCGTTGATTTTCGAGAATTCGCTAGACAGTGACGCGGTCATCTACACAGATGGGTCGGTCGTCCGACATGTGAGAAGCTCATGGGCCTTTACAGCTCGGGCCGGAGGGAGAATTGTGAAGGAGGACTCTGGTGCTTTCACTGAAACCACAAGTAGCCTGACCATGGAAGTCATGGCAGTAAGTAAAGCAATAACATGGCTCGAGACACAGACATTCACTAGGGCTTGTTTCCTTAGCGACTCAATGAACATGATCAAGAGGATAGAGGAGGGGTCGATCCGAAGAGAATGGTTGCTGCCTCTGGAAGCGGTCTCGGCTGGCAAAGATTAGTTTCATCTTCGTGCCAGGGCATGCGGGAGTACAAGGAAATGAGCGGGCTGACAAGCTCGCAGGTGAGGCTACTGTTGAGGGCGGACGCGCCATGGACCAGGCTGACATTCTGAATGCTCTACGAGAAGTGAGACTTTTGCAAGAACCAAGTGATGACTGTGAATCTACAACAATGGCCAGACTGCGAGAGCAGCAAATTAAAAGAGGGGTGGCCAAACAAGAACACTACGCAGGAAGCCAAAGAAGATTGATACACCAACACAGAACTGGCGTCGTTAGCCGCTACACGCTGCGGGATTTGCTGAGGAGGGGATCCGAGCACTTATGGACTGAATGGTCCGATGTGCAACGAGGATGATCTGTCGACTAACTAACTAACTAACTAATCGGACCTTCTTAAAATTTCTGAAACATCGAGGTGTGCACTTCTTTACCACCGAGAATGAAGATGTGAAGGCAGCTATAGTGGAAAGATTCAATCGAACCCTGAAAGAAAAAATGTGGCGTTATTTCACCAAGACCAATACACTGCGCTACGTCGACGTGATAGATAAATTGATCCAGAACTACAATGGTTCGTATCACAGAAGTATTCACATGGCCCCTGTGCAAGTCAACTATATTAATCAAGAAGAGGTGTGGCATAACTTGTATAAGCCGACATACGTATCGAAAAAAGTGTATTTTACATCTGGGGATCGAGTCAGACTGGCTCAACCCAAACAACCTTTTAAAAAAGGGTATACGCCCTCGTGGACAGAAGAATTGTTTACCGTCAGTCGCATAAACCAGACCAGTCCAGTGACCTATGTGGTAAAAGACGATTCGGGACAGGAACTACAGGGCTCGTTATACAGAGAAGAAATACAACTAGTTGGAGACAAGCAAGTGTATCGTATCGAAACAATCTTACAAGAAAGACCCAGAAGAGATGGTGGGAAAAAGTATTTAGTGAAGTGGTTTGGTTATCCCAATTCATTCAATAGTTGGATAGCTGACACGCAACTAGCTAGTTATGGAGACTAGTGATGTGACTGAAGACAGGGTGGAAACTATTGTGGTGCGTCCACAACCGACAGAGGGGGAAAGAACTTCGATCTGGTCATTCTTTGGACAACGTGTACCGAGGCCAGAAATTGTATTTCTGTGTCAAATGGTGGTTATTTATGCCGTAATTGCCGTGTCTTTGTTCAATCTGACTCAAGGCAGCGCAGACGCACCAGACGGCAAGTTGTGGGTAGCTCTAATGAGTAGTTGTTTGTTCTATATGCTACCTAATCCTAAATTAGAAAAACGATGAGTTTCTACGTAACTTTACCGAGCAATGCTGGACCAACGGTATTTCCCAACAACCAAGCAGGTCACTTTTTTGTCAATTTGCCGCAGAACATTGATGTAACGACCCAATACGAAGTGGGCCTGGTCGAGATTCAGTTCCCCAATTCGTATTTTAATGGTTTGCCTGGGGAAATATGGTTCCAATACTTTCCACCTAAAGGTAGTGGTATGGAACCTATAACCCTTGTATGTCCACCAGGTCCGTTCACCAGCCCTGAAACTTTCATCGAGGAATTGAATAAGTTGTGTGTAGAAACCCAACTAGACGAGAAAGTAAACATCAAATTCATGCTAGGTACACCTTGGAAAAAAGTCGGGATAAAAATATTTGAAAAAGGCGCCCAGGCTAAAGTTAGTGACAGAGTGAAGAATATGTTGGGTTTTCCAACCTCGACTCTATCAGACGATAATGTCTTATTATACGGTAATATAGAATTAGAGATGGATAGCGAAGTTAAAAATATCTATGTCTATTCCGATCTCGTAGCCGCGAGACCAGTTGGAGACGTCATGGTTCCTTTACTAAGGACTGTTCCTATATTGGACCGACTGTCACCTTCAGTGTTTCGTCTTTATGATAAGCCACATTATGTACCATTAAGTCGATTCTCCTTCGACACGGTGGAAATACTTTTAACTGACGATACAGGTAAAACACTCTCATTCAAGGATGGGACTTCAGTGCTAACTTTACATTTTCGAATCAGGAAACATTCAGACCTCGAATAGACTCAGATGAGTTTTTATGTGGCACTGACGAGTAATGCGTCATTACAAATATACCCGCAAAATAACGCAGGACATTTCTTTGTCAAACTGCCACAAACTATTGAGCTCACCTCCCAGTACGAAGTTGGTTTGGTTGATATTCATTTTCCCAACACCTATTTTAATATTTTGAAAGATGAGGTGTGGATAAAGTACTTTCCACCTCCAGACCTAGATGAACCACCGATGACGATTACGCTGACGCCTGGTCTGTACAAATCAACAGAAAAATTCATTGGTGAATGGAATAGATTGGTTTTCGAAGCTGAGAGATTTATCAATGAACTGCAATGGCTGCGTCTCGATGATGCCTTGCAAGAACATAACCGAATGATGTTCTCTTATATCGATATTTCGAATAAGGCTCGTTTCCAATTATACGAGCAGGGGGCTGAAGTTAGACTTAGTGATAAGTTGGCAGAAATATTACAATTTCCCTCGACACATGTCACCGAGACTGAACCCAGTCTGTCTGGTGTGAGTGAAGTAGATTTAGACCAAGGCACAAAAAATGTCTTCGTCTATTCCGATATTGTCACCTCGCGGGTTTTTGGTGATGTGATGGTACCATTACTGAGGACACTACCTGTTCTAGACAGATCTACCACCTCGGTATTTAGGATGTATGACAAGCCACATTACGTACCCCTCAGTCGATTTTCATTTGACACGTTTGAACTTCTTATAACCGACGAGCAGGGGAAACCTATCCCATTTACAGGTGGAACTTCAGTAGTGACGTTACATTTTCGAACAACCAAACGGTTTGATCTGGGCTAACCATGGTTAGGCACGTACCAATCCAACGCAACCACAAACTATACGAGGACTATTTCTGCAATCAAGCTGGAAGTGGTCTCCCTGTTTTTGTAGGTGGTCGAAGTCAGCGAGGTCATGGAATTGGTAGTTTCTTTAGTGGTCTTGGTCGCACAATTCTTCCTTGGTTGAAGACTGGTGGTAAAGCCCTATTGAGAGAAGGACTGTGGACGGGTTTGCAAGTGGCTCAAGATGCCTTAGCTGGTAGAAATGTTGGTGAGTCCTTCAAAGAACACACCAGAGATGCTGGTCAACGACTACTCCAAGGCGCAGCTCAACACATCAGCCAATCAGGGAGTGGTGTTAGGAAACGAAAACGAGCCGCCCCGCCAGGTCAGCCCAGTAAAAGAATAAAACCAACAGTCAGAAAGTCGTCGACTCATAAGACACATCACCACCAAGCGGGACATTCGGATATTTTCTCATAATGGCGTTAATTCATCTCAAGTCGTGTGAGTGTCTGCATTCTGGTCTGGATCTGTTTAGTGTGCCTCCCACCCAGACAGCCGTGGAAGAGGGACAGTTTGTGGAGATTCATCCATTGGCCACGTTAGCTTATGGGGCATCCATCGAATTCACCAATTCTGGTGTCGGTGAAGATTACATTGATTTGTTTAATACTTTTCTTCACGTGAGAGCCAAAGTTACACTGCCCAATGGCGGCGACCTACCAAACACAGCCGAAGTCGGTCCTATAAATTATTATTTGCATAGTTTGTTTTTCTCAAGTAGACGTGTCCCTGAACGACACTCTTATTTCACCGAGTGAAAATTTGTATCCGTACCGGGACTACTTGGAAGCTCTTCTGAATTATGGTGAAGAGGCCAAAAAGAGTCATCTGACGTCAGCTCTATACTATCAAGATACTCCTTTGCACATGACAGACACAAAGGGTGATCACATTACAGGTCTAGCCAAAAGAAGATCTTTAGCCAGCTATAGTGTGCCTCTGGATATGATGGGGCGCCTACATTCCGACATTTTCAATCAGGACAGGTACATGTTGAATGGTGTCGATATTAAAATCAAACTAACCCCATCAAAATCCGTCTTTAATTTGATTGCCACGGATGTAAATGGTGGGTACAAAAGTGTCATTACTTATGCCGCCCTCTTGGTGAGGAAAGCTAAGTTAAATCCAGCTATCTCTCTGGCCCATGAAAAAGCCTTATTGAGAGCCAATGCCAAGTATCCTTTTAAAAGGGTCGTGGTAAAGATCTTTTCTCTCCCTAAAGGTATGTTTTCCCACACACAAGATAACCTTTTCCTCAGCCAGACACCGACCCGGGTAGTGATCGGATTAGTGAATGCTTCGTGTTTTAATGGTGAGCTGAATACGAACCCCGTCATATTCAATCATTATCAGTTAAACTATTTGAGTCTAATGGTAGATCGGCGTAGTGTCACAGGCAAACCCTTAACCATGAATTATACCACGAGTCAGTACATGCGAGCTTTCCATGGTACCAATTTGGTCCTCGGTCTGATCGGTAAGGATGTCGAAAATGGTATAAATTATGAGAGTTTTAGTCAAGGGAATTGTCTCTATGGATTTGATCTGACTCCCAGTATATTAGATGGAGAACAGTTTGAATTGGCGAAATCTGGCCCACTGTCAGTAGAACTAAAGTTTGACGTTATAACGACTGCACCTCTACAAGTCGTCGTATACGCCGAACTCGACTCGGTCCTAGAAGTTTCCAAGATGAGACAAGTGCTAACAGATTACATAGCATAATGGATATCCAACAACTAAGACAATTACTTATGTCTGATCTGCTTGTTCGACGCCTTCCACTAGTCAACATATGCGCTAGAGATCATTTACCTAGACACATTGATAGAACACAGCCAGCTGGTTTGATCGTCAATACTGACACCAGTGCTTACTCTGGTTCACATTGGATCGCCCTATATTTTAATGGTCTAGGTCAGTTTGAATATTTCGATTCGTTTGGCTTGCCACCATTACACGCCACATTATCCGTTTTATACAGCGAAACTCGGAAAGATCACCCGTGTACAATACCCGTATGCTATAAGACATTAATAACAGTACTTGTGGTCTGTATGCATTGTATTTCTTATTGATGAAATGTTGCGGTTCGAGCATGTCACGTATCCTGCAACCATTTGGTCACTGACAGCACGTGAACGATCGTCTCGTGTTTCGATTGGTTACTCCGTGGTTAAAAAAGACAAGTCCAGAACTGTTTAAAACTAGATAAATTCGTCGTTATAAACTGAGACGACCACTCGTCTTTTTGTGTCTACAACGATCAAGATTTCTACACCCAAGTGGTTATTCATGGCAACACCTGTTGATACGCCCAGACAACTAGACAACAGTTTGAAAGCGGTGACAGTTTCTCAAGATACAGGAACAACGACACTCCATCTATATCAATCTACCGACAGTCAAGACATCTTTCTACAATAATCAAGTCCCTCTGCTCCCTTTGTGTCTACATCGATCAAGATATCTACACCCAAGTGGTTATTCATGGCAAGACCTGTCCAGTTGTAAATGTTGTATACCAATAAAAGCCATTTGAAAATGTTATTATTTGTTTCTCTATTTTATTATGTTTTTGTTCCATTGTATGGTTTTTCTTCTCTCTCTCTCTCTCTCTCTCTCTCTCTCTCTCTCTCTCTCTCTATATATATATATATATATATATATATATATATATATATATATATATATATATATATATATATATATATATATATATATATATATATATATATATATAAATATCACTGTTGTTGTCTCTCGGAAAAGAAGAAAATAAAGCCACTTGAAACAACCAATAATACCATGATGCAAACATTCATACCTCGGGTTTATTGCTACTACCGCGTGTTTTTCTCATTAAGAAATTCCTGATCGTCGCCATGAAACGTGCGTGTTGATGGTCCCAGGCAATCGTACTGTCTCTGTCTTTATGATTCTGTGTATGGCTTCACACGTGTCTGTTTGTTTCTGTATATGTATGTATTTGATTCTGTATATGTACGTAGGTGTGTGTCTGTCTGTATGATTCTGTGTAAGGCTGCACGCGTGTCTGCTTGTTTCTGTATATATATATATATATATTTGTTTTTGTATGGTTCTGTTCATTGTCTACAAACAAGACTGCATATCTGTTGATGTTACGTCCTTCAATGATCTTTTCATATATTTCTGGTGTACAGGGGAAAATTTGTTAGTAATGGCCGTACACGTCTGCCTGTTATTCTCATTATCATAGTCTCGTAGGCAGCGGCCTTCCAGCTATCTGTTGGTAGAATCTCGATTTCTCACGAGCTGAAGAAGACTGATTAGTTTTCCAGCCTTATACTACCGCCCTCTACTCTGGAATCAGCGGGGTTTGTGTTAGTAATGCCAGTATACGATTGGGTGCTATTATCATTAAAGGTTGGTATGGACCCTGCTTGGCTTGTTCTAATACACTTGGAATGCTTAGATACGATAAGCTGGTCTCATAGTACAGTTTTAACTCTCTTTCACGGTCTGGTATGTTAGTTTGTGTGGCCCTCTTTGTGTATGTGAGTGTGCGCGCGATTGTGTATCTGTCTATTTGATTCATTGTTTTTGTGTCGTTGTGTGCGCGGTTGTATTTCAGCGTATGGTCCTGTTCATTGTCTACAATCAAGAATGCCTATCTATTGATGTCCTTCAATGATCTTTGCATATATTTTCTGGTGTTCATCGGAAGTATCCCTGTCTTAATAGGCTGACTGTAGTCTATTTCATTATCAATCCTTATGATAGTTTTGTTTTCTATGTGTTTTTTTTTACCCCCACCAATTTGTAGATTTTCAAGCACATCTAATTTGCCGTACACTATCAAAAGCATGTGATAACATGCACAACTGTTTTTTAACTTGTGTGTTAAAAGCCTTGTGTATTGTACGTGTGTTTACACGGTGTGTAGATGACTTTTGTGTTATTTTACATTTTGTACCTTTGAGGTAACGAATTACCATCACCGAAAATAAACCAAATGAAAACAGACCTTGTGATTCCTGAGCTCTCGCTTCCCCACCCCCCCCCCCCCCCCCCGCTCGCGTGGGCGCGCCCCGTGAGTTTATTATATGAGAAGCCATTTTACCGGTCTTAATCTCCATATAAATATTAACGCTCTTTCATGTTCCGGTATGTTAGTTTGTGTGACCCTCGTTTTTGTATACTTGTGTGCGCGCTTGTATTTGACTATCGTTGTGTTTTTCTATGGATGTCTGTTTCGTTATACTTGTGTGTCTGAATCTAGAAGTATAGGTGGTCCTGATTTTATGGTTGATGTCTTTGTGATGTATACTTGTATGGTTGTCTTTGTCTCATGAGTAATTATAGACCAATTTCCATATTATCCTCATTATCCAAACCGCTAGAAAAGCACATCCACAAAACAACACTAGATCACTTAGTTCGCCATAAACTGATAGTTGACAGCCAGTCAGGATTTCGGCCAAAATATTCTTGCCATACGGCACTAACAAACATGATAGAAAACTGGCATCAAAATATTAACAACAATACTCTATGTGGAGCGGTGTTTATAGACTTTAGGAAAGCATTCGATATGATAGATCATTCTATTCTAATTAAACAACTAGAAACAATGAAAGTAAGTTTTAATATAGTGACATTAATAAAATCTTTCTTATTAGACAGAAAGCAAGTAGTATCACACAATAAAGTTTTATCTCAAGCCATTACCATTAATATTGGAGTACCTCAGGGGTCTATTCTTGGCCCTCTATTATTTACCATTCATATAAATGATCTTCCATTAAATCTGTCGTCGTCCTGCGATCTATTTGCTGATGACTGCACAGTATATACAAACGCTGTTGATCGTAATGTGCTAGAATTATCCTTGCAACAGGAAATAAATAGTGTAGTTAACTGGAGTCATGCAAACCGCATGCAAATTAACATTACTAAAACAAAGTCTATGTTAATAGGAACCAGGCAAAGACTTCACACTCTAAACTCGCAGAGAACTCTTCAGCTGCACATTGGCAGCACGCCTGTAGAAAGTGTCACCGAGCACAAGACACTGGGTGTTATCATAGATCAAAATCTAACTTTTAACTCACATGTTCATGCTCTAGTTAAACAAATAGCCAAAAAAGTATATCAACTTGCCAAAATTAAAAATTTCCTTGACGAAAACACAAGAAAGATATTCTATACTTCTCATATACAAACACATATTGATTACTGCTCCACAGTCTGGGATGGATGCTCCAAATCAATAACAAAACGCCTATATTCACTCCAGAAAAGGGCAGTGCGTTTAATTAATGGTGAAAAGCTTACCGATAATGCTAACCTATATAAACGTCTCCGGTTACTGCCACTCCACAAGCGCCTGCTTTTTAATAAGACCAAACTAATTCACAAAATCCTATTTCAAAATGCTCCAAGCTACCTTTGGCCATTGTTTAAATATAACGCTAGACATAGCGAACGACTAAATATACTTCATGTCCCTAAACCTAGGATAGACTTATATAAAACAAGCTTAGCATACTCTGCCGCTCAGTTGTGGAACAATCTTCCACAAGAAATCAAAGACACCACCAATCATGATACATACATTCGCAACCTGTTTGAACACTACCTTAGTACAGACTACATGCCCCCATAACAAATAACACAAAAAAGACAATAATGGTAACTTATCTCAAACGACAACTAGCCAAAAAACATTCCCTTATGTATGGCACGTTACACCCTCCTTAGGTATTTATAATGCCCATGTTAAACACTGCCTCAGTGAGTCATTTGTTATTGATTATTTTTCATGCGTTTTTAATGTTCTTTTGTTGTCAAAAGTTGCTTCATAAGTGATGTTGAATGAAAGAATGTATGAGAGGAAATAGAGAAGAAGGGCAGAATGTCAGACGGGCCTGCGTGCCCAATTCTTAACCCTTTGAAAATAAAGACTTATTATTATTATTATTATTATTATTATGTGTTTATGTATTTGTTATAGACAAGGAGGCTCGTGTAGACGATTACGCTGATATATTGCCTAGAGGAACAGTCCAAGCACCTGGAACCGTATTGACACGCGGTGATAGTCCTCTTCAGTGATCTGCGGGCCCGATCGACATCAACCACTCAGAACTACGACCCCCCTCACTATATTACTAAGCCCAGACTCTTAGTTTTTTTCAGATTATATCCTCTTATTATATTTATAACCATCGCTATATCGACCACTAATACCCCTTACCACCATATCCATTACTACTTTATAAGATTTTCGGTGAAGAAGCCACCCTTTCACTTACTATCACACTTACCATCACACACTTGATACCGACACGAACACCCCACTCTTCCTTAATTACTTCTACATTCTCACATCAACCATCAAGAATTACTACGACCGTATATGTGGTTGGATCCCTCGCTTTCATTACACCTCTGCCCCACCAGCCTCCACCCTAATCACTACTGTCTTATTTCACCATATACACTCTGCTCGTTTATCTTTCACTCGCCACATTCATATACTCCGTTCCTTTCTAACCAAAATATATAACTCTCCCCTTCAACCCCTTCATCCGTGCTCACACCCTCTCTTTCTATTTCCAGTAATTACTTTTACAGAAACAACTAAAAATACTTTTACCTTAATTACTTTCACAGAAACTTACCCGCCATCACGCGTCTAAACAATAGACCCGGGATTTTCCCACACGCCGCCAAAAAAATGTCCCCCGGGATTTTTACCCAGTCGGCAAAAAACCTAAAATCAATAGCCCGCATCCACAGCATCCAAAAAAATGTGTGGCTGAGTTCCCAACATCACTACTTCTGTGCAGTGATGTCGTCGTTCGGTTTGTTGTTAATGGTTTCAGAAAAAGGGGGAGGGGGAGTTAAATATCGTATGGTATTTAGGCAGTAACTACGACAGCGAGCAAGAACCCCTGAGCATTACTGAAATAAACGAGTCTGGGCATCTCGAGTCTGATCAGAGGGCTTAGACTCCTATATCAGAACGTATCACTTATTGTTACAATTCAGCCTCATGACTCCATTCTCTAGTATTGTGCACCAATTCCTATATTCTGTCTGTCGCAACACTGATGCAACAATGTCCAGCATCTATTTTGTAGAAGGGATTCTCAAAGGTGTGATATCTTTTACCTACAGTCGCCGCTAACCCTTTACTCATTGTGTTTGACATCAGCAGAGGGATCCTGAACAAACCCACAGTCCACACGGGACTTTGTTCGTATGCTGCCTTGTCTGCGAAAGCTATTGTAGGTTTTCTACTTACCTTGGCCAGATATAGGAACAAGTGTACCTCGACGCATACCCAACTAGTCATCTATAAAAGGGTGTTGGAAACACCTGGTATAAACAAGAAGAGAACCTTGAAGAGATTAGAACAAGAATTATCATTGTGACGGTAGCCTTGTGCAAAATGAAAAACATACTGACCAATAAAAAGATATCAATTGAAACGATAAAATGTGTGTTGAAGTGCTACATAGAACCTGTTCTTTTATATGGATGTGAAGCGTGGACAATGAGCAGTCAAGCTGAAAAACAACATCTGATGGCTGTGGAAATGTGGTTTCTGATGAAAATGCAAAGAATACAATGGACATACTTAAAAACCAATGAAGAAGTCCTTCAAGAAACAAATGAAGATGGTAAACTGATCGGAGTCATTAGAAGTAGAATGTTATGAGGAGAAATGAATTGAAGAACTTGGTGACAACTGGCAAGATCGAGGGGAAGAGACCAAGGGGAAGACCGAGAAGTAAATACCTGGATGGCTTGGCCACATGGCATGGTCGAGACAGGAACACGGAGCTGATCCACGACTCTGGTTATCGAGTGAAATGGCGAAACATGACCGCCCACGCTTATCAGCATGGCACATGATGGATGGATGGATGGATGGATGGATGGATGGATGGATCATGAGCCAGGTGTATCATCCATATGAATCCACAACTATGGAATATGGACAGAATTCGTATCTAAACATTGAAATAGCACCAGGGTATTCATAATTGTACATTAAACCAGCATAGGTCAAATAACAAACACGCAAACACACAGGACCGTAATACAGTGTCCAATATATACACGAACATATAAAGAAGAGAAATAATTGGTTGCACCCAATGATATAGTTGTCAATTGTTATGTTGTCTAGTGCGTCCTCTAGTCTCTAATTCTTAACCCCATTTATATGTACGCCAAAAAATGCGCGTGCATTTATTTATGAACAGATCACGTAGAACTTGAAAGCCTGTAAAAATGCATAATTATAATGTAACAATAATTAACATTTAATACATATACTATAATCAGCGGTGTCACATATGAAGTATCTGAAATTTAATTAAACTCGTAGTTTTATATAAATTGCATGCATATGTTTTACATAGGCGCCAGTTCTGTTTGCGGAGGTAGCCATCAATGGCACCGTTCGAGTCTTGGACCTGATTGTGGTTACAGCTGGCATCGAGGATATCGTTTTTGGGACTATTTACAGAATTAATGACTTTACTAACTACAAGTTAGTAGCTTTTCTATGCATATTATATCATTTATTTGGGAGTAATGACAAGGCAACACATTCCATTCCATTATGTGCCATGCTGATAAGTGTGCGCGATCATGTTTTGCAATCTCACTCAATCACCAGAGTCGTGGATCAGCTCCGTGTTCCTGTCTCGACCATGCCATGTGGTTAAGCCATCCAGGTATTTACTTCTCGGTCTTCCCCTTGGTCTCTTCCCTTCGTTCTTGCAAGTTGTCACCAAGTTCCCCAATTTATTTCTTTTCATAACATGCTCAACAATTTGTGTCGGTCTACGTCTAATAGGCAACACATTAAAAACTAATTTTTTTGTTAAATGATAAGAAAATAATTTATTGCTAAAGAAAACTCCTATCAATGACTACTGAAAACTGAAAT